>NW_010586178.1:0-35119 GCF_000705375.1 Tinamus guttatus | reverse complement strand
AGGCAAAGGATGAATCCCGATTACCAGGGTGTTCTGCAGCACGTCCAGCACCCTGACCCACTGCTGCCTGCACTCACTAGCTCCTGGAAAACTGTGAATTTCCATTCCTCTGCACAGCACTTGGTTTCCTTTTCATGGGAGACAAGGTGCACCAAGAGAGGGTTCCTGACTTTGGTGGATTTGGAGGCTGCTGGAGCATATACCTGCCCTAAAAACAAGGAAATGCTCCAACCTCTTAATCTACACATAGCCATAAGTAGCTTCATATCTAGTGCAGAGGAATATACCTGGAAGAACTGGATAGCAATGGCACATTCCATTTGATCCTGTATATTGTTTTTTTCTCAGCAGGCTTATTATAAATTGTCTGAGAGGGAATTACAGTGATGCACATGTAAACTAGCTGGTTCTAAGGGAGCTCAGGTATCTTCGTGGCATGAGACATGATGTTATGCCAGCTGGACATATCCAAGCCCAGTGTCATCCCAGTGGGAACCAGACTAACCAGCACAGTGTATGGGGTGTCTATTTAGTCAAATAGCAGGGATATCTGAAACCCATCCTCATCCAAAATCTTGGCTTCTTTTTTATTTTTTTTTTCTTGTACAGCACCTTGTACAAGAGCATTTGGGCTGTGCTTAGGCAGGGTAAGACTGACAGTGATCCTCAGGCAGGGGAACACCAGGCCTGTATTTGGACCTCCCCACTCTGGCAGGACCACAGGAAGGGTTTTTCAAGGTTCTTTATTAATTCAATGCTTATTTTTTCTCTTAACGTATCAGGGACCAGAGACATAATCAGAAAATTCAGCTACCTTCTTAAAAGAGAATCTGTCTTATGAGAAAAACCCTGTTCTCCTCTGTTTCTGTGTGCTCAATGGCCATTCACTGCATTTTGCTCTCTCTCTAGAAGCAGAGCTGGTTGCAGTTCAAGCTGTGAATAAAGAAGGAGCAACAAGCAAATGCCTCCAGTCCTCCTCTAAAATCAAACCTCTGGAGCCTTGATGGTCAACTGCACGCTGACCTGGTATGGACTGCAGGTGAGACTTAAGGGCAGGAGATGGGGATCAAGGGCAACTAAGCTGCTGAGTCCAAGCTTACTCCCACCATCCATTTTCATTCCTAGACACTCTGCAGCAGCCAGGCTGTGGTCACTTTGGTGAGTGTAGTTTTGGTTTTGCGAAACCTTCTGAAAAACCAAGCAAGAATAAGACCTTGGTCTTAGCCTGTCTAAGATGGGAAAGTCTGGGCCACAAAGAGTTTTTGGAAATTAAAAAAAAAACAGTATTTTTTGGTAGATCTCCATGCTAAACCTCATGACTATGAATAAATCTTCTCACATTTCCCTGATTTTCAGACTGTTCAGAAATCTAGACATCCAGGAGTTTTCTTTGGTTTTCTATTTAATATTTTTTTTCTATGTCTGTTATATGTCTTGGTTCAGTGAAATATCAGGCTCACCAAGGCCAATGAGACTGTTTGCACGCTTAAAGTTAATCATGTGATTAAGAACTTTACTGAATCAGGGCCATGAGGACACGCAAGCCAAGGTGGCACATAGATTGACAGACAGGATGTTGGGCAGAAATATTTCACTGATCCTTCCTGACTTTTTCATTTCTTCTTTTAACAATATACTTTTTTTTCTTTTTCATATGCAAAACTATACTATAAACATAAATATAAAGCAAAGAGATCAAAGCCTGACAAGGTGTATCAAGAAATGAACATAATCAGAGCAAATCTAGCTGAAGCTCTACTGAGCTGCCTTTTGTTCTCAGTATCCTCTGAAAGTTAACTTTCCTTATCATACCCTCCAGAGCACGACAATTAAAAGGATGATGAATTATAATATGAATAATAAGAAATTCTTTTGCATTTACACAGTACATATATAGCGAACCAGTGTAGCATGACAGACTCAACATGAACTGACAACCAGTTTCATAGCATATGCTGAACATGAAGACACATGTTTTTATTCTCAAAAAAATGAGGATCTGTGAAGAAAGAGTACAAACATCTTGACAGGAGGAAGTCCTAACTATCTGTGTAGCTCTCAAGGTTGTCCAAGAGGTTGTCCGAGGATGCCTGTGTCCAAAACTCACCACCTGAAGGCTTCAGGATGCAGTCTGAACGGTAGGAGAGCGGGAGATGGTGGGTTTCGCCCCCTCTGGGCCCTGTCGCCATGCTGAGGGGAAGAGGTGTGGTGATCATACTTGTCCAGGTGTCACCATGGCTGCTCCGGGGAAGTCTTTTTGTGCCCCTGTTTCAAACACAAGTTTCCAAATCTACAATCTTGCCTCCAAAGTAGGGGATGGAGGAGGAAGGCATTGCTCCATTAGACGGTGGTGACTTTGAACCTGGCTGGAAAAGGGAATTCTAAGAAATTTTCATGAAAGTTTCTGGTGGAACTGCCTACCTCTGACAAAAAAAATAAGACAGTGCAAAGTGCTATGTATCAATATTGAATTCTCAGACCTGGCTGTAATACACAGTGGCATTTAGATTTTGGGCAACATGCTGCTGTCTTGCCCTGCAGTTCAGGTCTGTCAGCATCACGCTGAGCCACTGCCTTTGCTTGTGGCACGAGGAAGTGCTGCCTGGTGGGAATAGCACAGCACTGGCACCTTGCTGTGGAGAAAGTTCTGTTCCTCTCCTTTCTGGTTCCTATCACTGCTTTTAACTTTCATTTTCAGCTCTTAACCTGACTGGGAAGCCTAACCCACTGAGGAGATTAGGGAGAAAGCAAGCTGTCGTACCCAGGGGGCATTATAGCAGCATGTCTTGATTGAAGCATTTTATTTGCTGGGTCTTTTATATATGTGTGTGTGCTGGAGCATGACAGAAAGCAGAAAAAGTAGTCTTAACATTTTCTCTTGAAAATTAGTTACATTTTGAGGTTTTTTTTTTTGACCAGTCCCATTGGTTAACAAACTGAACATGAGCTCACGCTGAGAGGTGCTGGCTGAGAAAGCAAATGAGATCCATGGATGTATCAACAGAAGGGTGGCAAGCAAGGCATATTGCCTCCTTGTATACTGCTGCCAGAATACCATGCCCTGCTCCAGTGTCAGGCTTCAAACAAGCAAACAAGAAACCAAACCAACCAAACAACAAAAATGACAAAACTGGGGAGATTTTAGAAAGGAGACGGAACAATGACTGCAAATAGGAAAGACATACTCTGCCATGAGAGTCTGAGGGAAGCAAGCCCTACAGCCTCTCAAAGATACGATCTGGAGTGCAGCCTTTGAACAGCTCCAGGGGGTGAAAGTGTCTGACCCTGGAGAACTCTTTAATGCAGTGGAAGAAGCAAGAGCCTGTGTGCGTGCTGAGACCAGCAACTGGAGCTTGATGGTTCAAGGAGGGGTGCAGTTTTAATAGCAAAGGTAATTAATTGCTTGATCAATTTGCCAAGGGACGTCTCTTTAATTCAAAATTGAATCTGTTTGTAAAATGCATTATTTAGTTCAGTGAGGTTACAGTGCCTATTGTTTGGTAGGCATTTAACCCATGTAATCATAGCAGTCCCTCTCGTCTTAAAATCTATTAGGCTGTTATTTTTTAAATCAATCCAGGCCATCTTCCTTCAAAAAGTTCAATTGCTAACCCAATCACATCAGCCATCTTAGGGGGATTAATCATAATTATGGAGCAGAATGTCATCTCAAGGGAAGAAAGGCGCAGACAGTGATTTCTTTGCATTGTTTAAATAAGTCTGAGCCCTGCTAGAGGATAATGCATCAGAAACAGCAGCTGTGCTCAGTGAGATCGGTCTAAAAGGAGACATGGTACAGCAGCAGCTTTAGAGAAACTAAAATTAAACCCAGAGGAAACTTTAGGTTAATATTACCTCATGCAAACTAAGGGCAGCAAGAGCGCTTGTTTCCCTGGCACAAATGCATATTTTATATTGTGAATTCTCCTTTTTTTAAAAAAAAAAAGAAAAGAAAATCAATACAGAATGAGTCAAAGCAAAGGAAAAAAAAAACACAGCTTTTTTGTGGCCTATGGGAAACTGAGGCTATAGAAAAAGATGAGAGATTTCATGAGACAGGGATGGCAAAAAATACACATTTTACATGTATGAACTCACAATCAAACAATTCAGGTCATAGAAAATAAAGTTCAAGATAATTGAAACTATTTCTGAAATGAATATAAATAATGAAAAATTGTCAGCTTATACACCATCCATTTCCCATTAGGGAATATGCATAATGTATGAATAATTAAGATATTACAGACACTTGTGGAAACGGGAAGAGCTGAGATCTGTCTTCAGATGGGAGACTGTTTGAACCATTTTTTTAACAGCATGCATAATAATGCCATTTTCATGGCATGCTTGGATTTCATGACTAGTGCTGTGGTTTACATGGAGATTAATATTAACAGTAATATGTATGTAAGCTGGAGGAATGACACATATTATGTGAAGACCATCTCTATTTGGCCTTTGCACGTCTTAATAATTCCTTAGATCTGCTTCTTGTAGCCAGACTCTTGTTTACTATTCTCACACATTCTCACACAAATTCAAGTTTTTTGTCTGAATCATACATGTCTCCCAGAGAAAAGAAACCCTTCACCGGTTGCAAGGCAGGTTTCAGAGGTGATTCGACCCATTCCTCCTCCAAAGCATTATACAACATACGCATTACTTTACAATGCATTAGCAGAGCAGCACTAATTTATCCCGTAGGTCACGTAGCTTATCGATGCTCTAAGTTGCACTCACATGGTTAGTCATTTTGGTATCAGTGAGATTCCTTGAATGTGTAATATCTACTCAGTGGGACTGAGGATGTCAAAATGGGACTTAGCGAATCTAAATGACTTGTGCCCTAAAGCAATAGCTGCCATGCCCTAGTGTGGAATTGCAAAGTGTGACAGAGACTCCAAATGAGGGACACAAAAAATTAATTATGCAGAAAAATGAAATTGCTGAGGATTTCTTCCTTTAGGGGACATCATTCTTTCTGCTACCACAGGCTCATCAGTATTTATTTCAGCTCATAATTTTCCATCGCAAAAGTGTGGAAACACAAATCTATGCCAAAGGGAGATGACTTTTGAATTAGAATTGGTAGCAACTGCAAAGAGTGGGGGAATATGTGCTTAAAGGGCAAAGACAGAAGAGGCTGCTTGGGGAATCAAATCTAGTCCCTTATAGGCAGGACAACACCAGTCAGACCCTGGGTCTACTAATGAGCAGTGCAGGCATAAACTGCAGCCTGTCCTGCTTCCCCGGGCACTCCCGATAGGAATGCTGCATGTGCCCCTTCCCATTTTCAAGGGGGAAGCTGGCACAGGAGAGAGGGCATGTACTCTGATTTCGGTTGAAAGCTGCAGCATGGAGCACACACTGTGACATGGAGCAGAAATGTGCTTCCCAGCCCAGGAAGTGGCTGCAGTTGTGGGACCTGTGCCATAGATGTACGGAGCCCTGAATGGGCCCGAACACATGCCCAAGGCATTGCCGTTTCCATCTCACAGATGCAGGCACAGAAAATGAAGAAGCACCTCACACAAACATTTACTTTGCACATATACATAAGCTTAATTTGCTCATGCAGTGTCTAAAGTCAGAATCCAAAGGATTTAATATTTCAGGAACTAGGGAGCCGAGAGAGCACAGGGAGAGTAAGGCTATTTATGGTTTCAGCAGTAGCATTAGCATTATATAATTCTATGAATCTGAATATAAAATTGCACTAATTCTTTGATTTCAGTTCTACTTTGTCTGAAACAGAAGAGACTTGTGTATAGTTGGCTCATGCTGTGAATTCCTGTAGAAGCTTTTTGCAGATAGTCGTGGCCTGTCTGAATATTTTATCAGGTTTATTCATGTAACTGAGAACATTTTGATGGAATTGGCAATGCAGCCTATCTTCTGGGTTCAGAAAGATCAGTTTGGCTTCGCAAAGCCAAACTGCTAAAGTTATTTCCCTGTCTCCTGTGAAAGAGAGAAAATCTGTCTCATTCAGAAAAGTTGGAAAAATGAGAATGATTCAAATCCTGGGATTCACCTTCCTCACCCTTTTCAGTGTAAGTTTCTCCCTGAGTAAGAGAAAACTGGATGATATCTTTTTTTTTCACGGGTATTTTAAAGTCTGATGTAGGATCTGAAAAGAAAGTGCTGCAGAGCAGGTACACACAAAGCAGCTCTCAGCTTTGTGATCAACACCCCGATAGCAGGATCCTCTTCTTAGAGATACCTGTTCTTGGAGAACATGGTCTGTCTATAGATTTTGGGCCAGAGTGAGAAGTAGCGCTGCTGTATAACTTCAGATTTAATCTAGTTTGGGCAGGGTGAACTGGACAGCTTAACTTTGTGCCTTGGTATGACCCTCTGGAAATACACTCTGCTAATGTGTACGGTAGGTGATAGCGCACACACACAAATACACATACACACACGAGCATGCGGTGGCCAAGCCTATGGAGACAAAACTCGTATAGTCAACAAAACAAAAATGAGTTTGTAGAGCACAAAAGAGCATATTTATAGTATGATTTTTCTCAATTAAAATGAAAGAAATGTTAATTTTGCAAAAAGACACCTTCAGGTTTGATGAGTCTCTCTTGGGCTTTAATAATCGTATGCTGTACTTGCAGAGAGGACAGTATTTAGCAGAAATATGGGGGAGGTGAATCGAAGGGAAGTAGAGAAATTTCCACTGTAAATGCGATAGTGCAAATTATTTTTGTTATTTGTTTGTATTCATGGTGCTTATTGCAGCATTATGGCAGTGCTATTTCAGCGGCACTTAAAGATGCATTGCAAAAAGACTGTCCTTTTCCCCAGTGAACCAAGGATGTCAAGAGTCAGAATAGTCATGGAATATGAGAGAAAATACTGGTACTGTATATAACAGAAGTGCATAGCAGAAGGTTACACAGCCGGTCAGTGGCAGAAGTCTGACAGAGTGCAGATCTCCAATATTTGACCAAGCCTGGGTTTCCTCCCCAATACTCAGCCTTGCACAACTCAAATCTTAGTTCTTAAAATAAACAACATGAAAACATCC
The DNA here is from genome assembly GCF_000705375.1 of Tinamus guttatus. The sequence goes on along the minus strand of NW_010586178.1, from coordinate 28,083 downwards.
CATATGTGGTCCCTGAATTAATGCAGAACTGGAACCAGTTTTACAATCTCTTACATTGTTTCCCTGCTGCTGCTGTCACTTTTCAGCAAGATACCCCAGACAGCAGTCTGGCTCTGCAATGACAATTTCAATTAAAAACATTTGTTTTCACATCCTCTTAACAGTTTGCACATGGTGAGAAGTGCCTCCTCTCCCCATGTGAATCTGGGGAGTAGGACAGTGAGCAAAACATGCACGCCTCACTCTATATGGAAAAACTTAATTCCATAGTGGCTTTGTTTGGCATCATGCTGCAGCAGAGCCGGGGTGCTGCACTGTTAGTGAAGATTAGCCTTTTTCTAGCTTAGAAACAAAAGTAGCTGACATGAAAACGAATGATGAACTTCATGGAGAAAGAATAATTTGCTTTGTTAAGATATCGCGCCCTACATAGGCAATTGCTAGTCTGTATATGGTATTTCTGCAACATCTGGGCTTAAATACCCTTTCTGCTAGTGCACATGGGCTTAAAAGAACTGGGTGATTCCATATTTTAACGTAACAACGTAAACAATTTTGACATAGCAAAGTAAACATTTTTTTTTCCCAGTTACTCAAGACAATGTTTTCGCATCAATTTGCTAAAGTTAAAGAAAACACTTGTGGTATGCTACAGATATGTCCATTGACTTGAGCTGAGATGAGATGAGTTTTTAGAAAAATGGTGTATTCAGTTTACTGACTGTGTAATCCTTCCTCCTCCAATAAAAGCCTATTTCTCTCTCAGTGCCAGACTCCACCTTGTTTCACAAAGGCTCACAGCAATCAGGAAACAGTCAGGGACTCAGACCCTACCTACATTTGCAGATGGCTTGCAGATATGTTCATGTTTGATGCAAGAGGCATGAATCATATTATATCCTGATGTATCCTGCCTTGCAAGAAAAAATGCTCAGTTCTGATTAAAATCAATCCAAGGTCAGAGCATTGTTTACTCAAGAGATTGTTTACTCAAAGGACTGTTTTCTCAAAACTCTATAGCTTCTTCTTGTAGGCATTGCTTAAATCCCTGGAGAACCCCAAAAAGCTAGAGACATTCAGGTTTGCAACTAGCTTCATCTACATCTGAATAGCTTTCACCTCGCGCACAGGGGTTGAATAACCAGCGTGCTCATCTGGAGCTGGAACAACTTGGCTCCTGGGGTCTGCTCTGATAATGTCCCTATCCAAGGGCCAATGGCCAGTTTGGGCTACAGTGTGCCCCTCTGCAGCTGTCACTAGGGCAGAGGTGTGGTGCTAATGGCACCCCAGGGCCCTATCTGGCTCCATGGCTCCTGAGCCTCTGGTGGTAAAATGGCCGAACCTTGCTTGAGTCATCTGGTGGCAGTACTGGTAGGTGCTTACTCCAAGGAGGAGCATGGGCAGGTGCAGTCCTCACTGGAGAGAGAAACCTCATGCTCTTGCTGGTTTTTTATGCTCTTAATGCAGATATTTAACACAAAGAGATTTCAGGAGCTTCACATCTTCATGTGAGGAATTCCTGGGAAGTGCTTTCCAAGTGTTGCAGCAACAGGCAGGGTGTCTCCCTTCACTGAGCAGGAGCAGCTTCAGCTGCTGGCAAGGTGCTACCTTAGCTAGGCACCAAAAATAAGCAGACTGTGGAAACTCATGCTCCCACATGTCTTCTTGTCTTTTCCATCAACAAGAAGCATAAGCATTATGATGCCTCTCTTAATGAGTGCTCTTGTTCTGTGACAGAAGTCAGGGACTTTCCAAGTAATTTATAGAGACCATATTGTACCATGAAGATCCAGATTTTCTGTGTTAGGGAAATAAGCCTACATAGAGAGAAAGTGATAGAAAGAAGGAAGTTAACTCTTATTTAAATAAAAGCACATCATTTTACACTTTATCATCATATTACTGGAATGCCTGCCTATTTCAGGTGTTCAGGTTTGGTATTTTATGAAATATAAGCCAAGAATAATCATAATTTTAGAAAACTCACCTCCCCTACAAATTGTCTTTCAAACGGCAGTGCATGCAGTGAGGTCACTAAATCACAAGGAGACTATCATCCTGGGGAGCTGCTGTTGGGCCTCAAGTATGTCTAAATTTCATGGCATGGGCAAAAGTAAAGGAAAATTTTGTAAGCAGTAAATCAAATAAATAGTAAATTTATTTTTGAACTATTTTTTAAGACCAACTAATACTTCTGACAATTCCATTTCTAAATATGTTGCAAGAGGACACACAACCAGACCTGTGGTACTACTTAGCATGTGAATATTTCTTTTCCACATTATTTCTTTTTTTCTTGCACAGCAAAGGACATGAGTTAAGAGTATGGTTTACTCAGTTATTACAGAGCTCAGCATTTTATAAAAGTTACCCAGAAGGAAGACACCCAAAAGCAAGCATAGATAGAAGGATATTTTTTTGACCAACTGAATAACGTCTTTTGCTTTCACTAGCACTGGGATAAGGTTATGATGAAACGGAGATGATGTGTATATCAGACATTTTTGCTGTGTTTGGATAGTGTGAGGAACAGCTGCATGAAGCTCGATGCAAGCATACTCTTTTGACTTTTCATTGACTTTTTTGGCTCCCTTGCGTATACCACCAGTTAAATAAGTTAATAAATTAAAAGAAGATGTCCCTAGAATCAAATGCTAGAGAAACCTGTTTCAGTGTATTGATATTATAGCCACTTTCACTGGCATGAAAACAAATTTATCTGCCAACTGTTGGAGTAAATAAAATGGCTCTTATAGAAGGATTCTTATTTTAACAGGGCCAACCAGGGTCAAACTAAAATCACTTTACCTGTGAATAGGTAAGATCTGGGCAAAACTAGTTGAGTCTCCTTATATAATTCATGGAGAGAGACAGACACTTCCAAAAATCTTATTATTGTCTGTCTGAGATGCCACACCAACATCTCATTGGCCATGCCAGACCTAAAATGCATAAGGTAAGTGAGAAGGCCTGAAGGTGCCTGTCCCTCTCCACTGATAAGGTGATTAGTGTCATCCGGGTGTCTCATCGGGAGGCAGTTCAAAGGAAATGATCTCCAGCACTGATGTCATTACTGTTATGCAAAGTTCAAGAGCTGGATGAGAGATGCACATTACCTAAGGCTAGCAGACCTTAGCTCTTGCTCATACGGGCACCAGAAACAAACAGTCATGATGTTAAACAAGCTGACAACTTCCAGTGTCCAACAGGCATCACAACCACTTATGTCCACAGGCTGTCTGGAGAGGCAGCTTTGGTGGCCCTGGATGCTATTCTGTCTGAATTGCTCATTGATCTCCTGAACTTAGATGTCACAGTTGTCAGGATAATTAATCTGGACATCTATAACAATCTGTCTGAATATGGCCTTTAGACATTCGTTAAGCAATAGTTTTTGTATAGCAGATGGCTATTTTTGTGAATGACATCTTGCTGTCTCATAACAGTGGTATTCTGTGTCTGTACAGAGAAACCTGGTTTGAGGTTCACCTTAAAAATGAGATGTTACTCTGTATAAGCTTAATAGCTCTCTGTTTTCTCAGCAGTTGAAGAATTCGCAATGGAAGTTGGTAAATCAGAAGATTTTACTCACTTTGAGTTCTGTCTCCGAGAGCTGTGTAATTATCCTCGAGCACTGAGGAGGTTTTGTTGTGGAGAAGGTAATTCCCTGGCATGCAGGTGTGGTCAGGAATGTGGCTTTCTCAGCCTGTCCATATCAGCTTCCGTTTCATGTTAACCCCAGGCGCATTGCTCCTGTTAGCACTGCAGAGCCAAAGAAAATGTGTGAGCCGGAGCAGGTGTCTCCCGGGGCATGGGCATCATCAACCGAATCTTTGATTAATTTTGAGTCTCACCTGCTGTGCTGGGTTATGTTCGATTGCCTGTGACTGCACCAGTTAGAAAGAGGCCAGCTTGTCTGCCAAAATCTGGATGGACTTTCATTTGTGAGCAAAAATGGTATAGATGCCTGGAAACTAATGCCAGAGCTGCCATCAGCAAATATGCAAAGGCAGGAATGGGAGGAGATCTGAATGCACTCATGCTCCAGACCCGTGCCTTGTGCTCTTGCTTTCACACTGTGCCACAGAGCTAGTGATTTTACTTTATGTTTCAAGTGAGCTTTTGGCTGGAGAAGTGAGAGAATGAGATACGCCGGTAATCTTTTATAAGGATTTTCTCCTTATCACTCTCTGGTACATAATGATATTTGCTCCTGGTTTCCTCTTTGTAGTTTGATTTGTGGGGGTTTTAAAATGTCAAAACATAGTTTACCCACTTTTTATACACTCATAAATCCAAATAAATAATAAAATAAAAAATGGGCCATTTATTCAGTCACTTTTCAGAGTATAACCTCATTTTAAAAAAATACAGGCTTAGCTGCGGGGTATAGCAATCTTTCAGCATTATGTTTCCAGTCTGTCAATCTGATCTGAGCTTAACAGCCTCACATTCTGTTTTTTTTTTTTTTCCATAGAAACAAAACACTTATGCTAGAATAAGTACAGCTTAAGCTGCCTTTCAGACCCTTCTCCATCCTCATTACCTTTGAAAATCGTCCAGCTGAATGGGCCTTGATACCAGGTGCCATGAAGGTCATTAAGAGGCTCAGTACAGAGGATTTGCTAGCATGATGTTCAGACTCTGAAGTAAACACATGGCTCTGTGTAAACCAGACTCTGGTGTAAACACATGGCTCTGTGTAAACCAGACCTTATATATCTTTAAACCTCATATATCTTATGCCTGTCTACAAACTCCATTTTCAATATTAAAGTAGATGGATAAAATTAAGTTTTCTCACTTTATTTGCCAGGGCAAGACAGCTCTGATCTGTTTTTCTTTTTGAACATTGTCATCTTGTTCTCAAAGCCATTTCTTTACTTCCTCAGTGATGGTGACATTGATGATCAATTATTTCTTTTATTGTAATCAAAGTTTGTCATATAAAATCTTGATGAATAATTCACTAGATACACTTACCATAAAACTGTGGGAGCAAAATTAGTAGCAATATTAGAGGTTGCCAGGTCCAAACTGTCATTGGTAGGAACGCATCTACAATCTTTTGTAGGTGGAGGTCCACTAGGCAGCGAAGTGTAACAAGTTGCTTACTGACTTTAACAAAATCTAATTTCTAAAATTATGCCTGTTGAATCAATCCTAAAAAAGTGCAAATATTCAAGCTGATTATTTTCTTTTTTTTTGCCCAGTGTTTTTAGTGCTTTTTTTCTTTTCTTTCCCTTTTTTTTTTTTTTTCACTCCAGGATACAGAAAAAAGTTCCAGCTCCTTTTGAAGATTAAAACTGCATTGGATGTTTCACCAGAAAGGCACAGAGCAAGTATATGCCTTGTTAGATTTAGGTGGAAAGACTGGAGACTGGCAAAATATATATCCTAGAATATTCTTAAAAGCAAAGAGTTTGGGAGAGTGGATAAACAATCCATTTGTTATTTCTGGGTGGTCAGGAGGCTTATAATGGAAAGATTATCCTATAATGCCAAAAGAAAGCCAAACCACAAATATTCAAACTGCTATGAAGTCTTTATAGTGAGAGCTGCTGGAAAAATCTCCGTTGGAACAGAATCTCAATGAAGGATGCAATTGAAGATATTCGGAAAATTTCTTCAAAAGTAGTTTAAACAAAGTCAATGGGAACTTGTCTAACATGTAATGTATCCTAAGTAGCATTTATAAATGTTAAGTAAATATGTTCCTTACAGTGGTATGTATCTATGATTTTAGTTCAAACGTATTTTCCTAAAATGATAAGGAATACTGGACATGCATGTTTTAAATTAGCTGATAATTCAGCATATTTTTCCAGTGAAGTGATCTTTTCTAACGATTGAGCTTCTTCCTTCCATCCTTGCTAATGAAGCCCACCAGGAAACATAATCCTACTATCCTTTTGGGTCCAAGTTGTACGCAGTAACACCAAGTATATCCGAGTTGCAAATAGATGAAATTGGCCATATATATGTTTAAATGTCTAAGACCATATTTGCACAGCTCACTCAGATGTGGTGAAAAAATCCCTTAGTTCTCTGTGACTGAGCTGGCTCCATGGCCTGCAGTGCTGAAGGGTAGTTCATCAGAGGGCTGAAAGGCACAGCGCCTTTCTTTACTTCATATATATACATATAGCTGGCTGTATGTTTTTCTTGAGATTGAAGTTATATTGGTGCTGGGCTGTCATGTAGATCACTCAGAAGCAAAACCAATCTTATTCAGAACTGAATGCCGCAATGTGAATATGAAGGTTCAAAAAAAGGGCAAAGTCTCTAGATGCATATTCTGACTTGATTTTCAGGAAATTAGAATACATTAAAACTGTGCTGATTCAGGGGAGGCAGCAGTTGAGAAGATATTCTGAAAATAGGACTCCACATAGATGGAATTAAACGTGATGCTTTTTTTGAGACTAATACTCTGCTCAAGCAAATCTAACTAAAAAGACAAGAAAAAAATAAATAATCAATTCAGGATCTGCTTGAACTCTAAACAGAAAAGCTAACATGTAAAGAACTACCACAGGGCTCCAAAACCTTCCATTATGACAAATGTCTACATTTGGACGACTAAGCTTAGAAAATATAATTTTAAATATCATGGGGGCTTCTGGTAAAAAATATGAAACAAACTATATCACAAGTGGAATTTATCTCATCCAGTGGGAACCATAGAAAAGTTAAAAGTCTACTAAGGGCTAATCATTTAGACTCACACTGTAGTGCAAAAGTCCCTCCTAAAGAACTGCTTATCCCAAATGGCTTAGATACCTGTCTTCACATGAGATAACCTTCTGTCTGCAGGTATTTATCTTTCTGCTTTGACTCTAAGGAAGACTTTCATTATTTGGTTACATTTGAAGCCTGCTTTTTTAAACAGATAGACAAAGCAAACTAGAAAAATAGAAAACTTATAAAACATGTAAACACACAGGAAATAAAAAATACAGAAAGACAAAGCAGCTAGATAGACAAAATGAATCCTATGTACGTGCTGTTTGTGGGAATCCAGTTCTTACTTGTTTTTAAATTTAAGAATAAAATCAAGAAGCACTAACTGAATTACTGGAAAAGAAGAACTATTTATAAAAAAATCCATTCAACAAGAAAGACTTTTACATCTAAGCAGTACATTGACCTTTCCTTTCCTAACATCCTTAAAGAAATACATATCCAACACATCTTGGCTGTGGCTTTGGTCTCTTTTCTTTTTGTAGTCTCCAAGTCAGTAATTGTGCAACAGACAAATTGGGATTCGAAGCAATTTGCAGCTGGGTCTGAGCAGCATTGTTTCAGATTGTTTCACAGTTATTTTGATAACTGAACTAAAAAGTTTGTGCTTTTTGGAAGAAAGTGAGCAGAACTATTCCACAACTTCAGAACACTGAAACTAAGCATCATTATAATGCACTTCTCTTGATCAACTGAAATGCCTCAGCATAATATCTTTGCCTTGCCCTTCAGGAGGTCGCATGCAAGATCTGTCACTTCAGTGGTGTGCTGAGTGTTTGTATGACACTTTGGTCATGCCTTGGTATAAATGTACCCTGTTTCTACATGGGCAGTATGTTTTGGCACAATACCAGAAAAAAATCATTCTATATATCCTATGACACTGTCTACCACAGGCTTTTATCAGGATGAAGAGCCATATTTTCAGCAATGCTGCAAGAAATGTTTCTTTGCAGTGAACCAAGACATGGAAGCCATATCTATTAAGAAAGAGGAATTTCGCATAGACATATGAATGTTAGGTAGTGTTGGAAGGGAAATCTTGCATTTAAGGACTTGATGTAAAGAAAAGCATCTGGAGACTTCTGACTTCCTGAGCAGTGCATGGATTCTAGCTAACTGTAAATAACCATGAACAAAGAATATCTCAGTAGCCAATATTTTTCTCTGCTGGTATCAAATGAAATTCATTTGGTATCAGCTGGAGTTTTCATAGTGCTAATGGAAGTTATTTTCAGTTATCACGTCAGTCCGTAAGTACACAAAGGCAGCAATTTTGCTAGTAATCTGGAGATCAGTTTGTATGCAGGGGGTATACTTTAGACTGTTTCTGCAGTGCCAGCTTTTATCTTAATAAATGTGGTGAATCATAAATAAAAAGAGAATGATAAAAAAAGGAACATTCAGCTAGGACTAACGTTGGGTTTGGAAACATTTAATTGTGTGATTGTCTGAACTTTAAAACATTATAGTGTCCAGTAAGCCCTGTGCTCGATGGGGAATAAGTGTACCTGAGAACTAAATATGATGGACATTTTCCTTACAATAATTTCTGTAATGTTCCTTTAAACCATGATGTGAGTAAAATTCCTCCAGGCTGCAGAGCATACATGCAGTTGCATTTCTTTTTAATAAACTCATGAATTTTAGCACATATCAGACTGTCAGATGACTAAGGAGCCCAATAAATAAGAAAGAGTTAAAGTCTCTACAGGCTTTTGTTAGCTTTCTTTTTTTTATAGCACTCAAAATCTGAACAGCATTGCCAGCATCTAATTGTGATATGTTGATTAGTGTTTCAGGAGATGTTGGTAAGAGGCAAAATCACTCTTTTCAAAATTATTCTCTTAGAAGAGCTTTCATATCTCAAAACTCTGTTGCTTATTTTCTGTAATGACAAATTTTATGTAAGCTAGGTAAAATTTATCTGGCCTAATGCATGCATTTTGCTTTGAAGTTATGCAGCACGGTGCTTTAGAGCATGCACAGGCAATTTGACTGTTCATGACAGTAGGACCAGGCTCACAAAAGGCAATGGAGCTGACTTTTCTCCTCTTGCTTAAAAAAGTCAGTGACTGTGGAGGGTTAACAGTAATGATCCTTAAAGGTGAATTGAGCTTTTTATAACACTGGTCAAACATTATAGTTATGTGAGATGCTGATGGTTGAGCTATATAGCATATTCTAAGTCCCTTGTGCCCCCATTACCAGACTGGGAGGTATAGCAGGGTGCAGAGCAGCTCCATCCTCACTTAAATGCTAAAAACGGATGTTGCAAGGGAGTGGATCATGTTTAATCTTGAGACATAGTTGGAAGCCATTAGCACTATGAAAACTCCAGCTGATACCAAATGTACTGTCGTTAGAGTTTGCAAATGCTCCCATGTCTCACTGCTTAGCAGGAGTCAAATGATGCTCTCTATGGCTCGTTTTTTACACACCTGTAAGGAACATGTATCTTAACTCACCCATGTAATTATGCGCTCTATTCCTATATGAGGATGCCTGCTATTAATACTGATATTGTAACACAGAAGCTTCTCTGATAAACCGTGTACTGACCTTCTCTATTTTGTTTCATGACCAGCTAATGTGCGAAACAAAGCAATTGTCTGTAAGAACATACTGCAACATTTTTAACAATGCCTTGGTCTAATATTTTAAACTGAAATTCAGTTAGCAAAAAAAAAAAAAAAAAAAAAAGGAGAGCTCTAAGCTATCACAGATTTTCTGTCCTGGAGGGTGAAAACCCTACAAGTGTATAAATTTTTAGAGACTCTGTGTAAGAGTTACAGGGACATAGGTTGAAACCAGCACCATGTTCTCATCTTTCATTTAAATAGCAATATACTGTGATACAACTATTTGGTTATCTGTCTTTACCAACATTATTTTTCACCTGAACAAATGATTAAAGACCAGCCCATATTCTTTTTGCTATTCTAGGGAAATGACTGAAACCTAGTTGAATGGCCAGGCAAAAGCAAACTTTTTACTGGTTTACGTCACCAAAATGACAAAAATGTTTCTCCCAGCTCTGCTGTGATCTGGATCTTCATCACCTTTCACTTTGTGCAATCAATTCCATTTTAGCAAAGAGAGTTCGCAGGCTGTTAAAAAAAATCAGTGTTACCACGACATCCATATTCACTTTGCATTCATGACTGTAAAGCAGATCAAAATTAGAATTCTTCTGGAGACTGTGTGCTCTCATTTTCATGGTAAAGCCCAAGAAAGTAAGGATCAATGTCTGCATTGATATTAAAGCAAATCCATGGAAATGACGTTCTGAACTATCTTAACCAACAAGTGCCATGGCAAGAGGGTGATCTGATCTACGCTATGCTACTGTTTACACCTGCCTCACCACCAAAAAATGCTCAGCACTTTTCACGAGTGCATTAAACAGCATGCTTAACATCTGTCATAGCGAGACTGTTTCTCTTGCATTTTCTCTCCTGGGAGAGGATTATGTGTGCAGTGATGTGCTAAGCTTGGGTAGAGATTTTGGAGAGTTTTTTTTTCTGCTGTACAAGTCAGCCTCTATTTATGTTAGAGAGCGAGAAGTCCAAGTAGCAGAAAATGCTGAGTTTTGTGATGGGCCTTAGTTTCCATGCGAGTTCATTCTGCAGTCCCGCAGCATCCAGTCCCTTGAGAGAGCTCCCTGTCAGAAACAGGAAAGCTGTACACTTATAACAGAAAAATGCAATATGCCTGCAGAACAGAGTTGTCAGCTGTGTAGTCAGCCTGCAGCTTTACAACATCTTTAATTATTCCAGGCTGAAGGCACAGTCAGCCTTAAAGAGAAAGTGCAAAACTTTGAGCCTCATTTAATATTTTCTGGAAAGCCAGTGCAGAAAGCAGAAGTGTGATTTTATATGCTCCAAGGATCTTGTTTTGCTGAAGATTCATATTGAATATTCTGTACTAGTTGATACCTAGGTTGATTCATTATTTTTGTCCGTAAGAAAGTGAAGAAGGCATTTATAGGTAAGGAAAGATCAATAGGTAGAAGGGAGGTTGCAGTCCCCTAGCCACACAGAACTACTTGAATATGTTACTTAGGAATCCCAGTATTAGAGAGCTTAGCATCAGTAAAGAAAACAGTGGGGACTTGAATTTATCCTCAAGGGATGTGAATCTCCTTGCCTGCAAACTCTTCAAAATGGTTTCCTTCGCTTTTCTATCAATATGTTGGTTTAATTATAATTAGAAGCCAAACATGAAAAGAATAAAAACTAAACAATGGGAGACATTGCAGACATAGGTAGAATCTCCTTTTCCTGTTCTTCGGGATAGATTTGAACTATTTTAATGAATTTCCTGAGGCCTTATTTCACTTGGCACCACTGTAGCCCTTGCCTGAGACTACCAAATGCTGCAGAGTGATTGAGGCAGATGGGAGTAGCAACTATTGAGAGCAGACGATCAGTCACAGGCAGTGCTCTGTTTCCATTGCATCTTGTAGCCCGCATCCATCACTGACTGCTTGCAGGCTATAAGTTACACTGAGTGTAGTTAGCCTTTGACTGGTTTGTTTCTGCTTGCTTAGGAAGAAGTTGGATGTTGGCCTGACAGGAGGTCGAATCAATGCAAACTTCTTCAAGTTTCATCAGACAATTGGACATGTCAAAAAAAAAGACAAGGTGCCTTCCCAGCTGAGCCATGTCAGTTCAGAATGACCCAAGCAGGCTGCAGCTCTCTTCCAGAGGCCAAGGAAAGGTGCACAGTTGCTCGGTTAAGTGTCTTTCTCAGTGCAGTGTTGTTTCACGAGTGAATGTGCTGAGCATTGGAAATGCAGGCAGGCTGGTAGCTGCACTGCTGGGTGTGCTGGGTCCTTAGCAAGGAAAAATGACATGAGGAAAAGAAGGCAGCTGCATGATGCTAGCTATATTTTTTTTCCTCTCTAATAAAGGGAAAATACATCATATCATTTCCTCACTTATGTAAACATTTGCTCTAAGTGAATCAGGGCTATTATAAATCACCACTCAGAAGAAAGGCGGGCAATGCAGGAAAGTATGAATGGGAAGTCATGCTACCAGCAATTGTAACAGCAACAAAGGATTTTAAATATTCACAGACCATGCACAATACAACACCATAATGAAAAACAGAATTTTGGATGAATAATGCCCTTCAAAAAACAAAACAAAACAAAAAAATACATTTACAGACATGCTTCGCCTCTCTGAAATTGTGCTTCATACAGAATTTGTAAGACATTCACAAATGGTTTAAGACTAATTTGGGAACTCCTTGTCCTCAGTTATGATGGCTGATCTGAATTTCTCTAAGATGATTAGGAAAATTGTCATGACATTGCTAGGTATCCTATGAATGCTACTAGTTCCACGGAGACTACTTGTAAATATTAAGACTGAGTACGTATTTAGAGATTTAAGCTGATGCTTATCAAATATAAAATTGCATCAATCATAGAGGGAATAAACCAGTCATGACTGTGAGAAAGATACGGAGCATGTTTTAACCCACTAAAACCAGTGGCTGAATTCTTGTGAATATTGCAGTTAAATCCAGATCATCAGTAAAGCTTGAATATTTAAAGTGCTACTATGCTGAAAAAGATATGAAGTACTAGAAATTGCTTGCTTTGCTAAAGAAATAAATCACTCCCTGCTCTCCAAAATGAGATTTTATTTTCCTGTTTCTTATCCCTTACCACCCTCTAAAGAATGTTGAGGTTCAAACTCCCTCTCTAACATGTCTTTTAATAATTACATTGCCCTTTCTCCATCATCATCATCATCATCATCTATCTTGTGAGTTAGTTAAGGTTTCTTTAATTTTTGTCTTATGTTCCCAAAGTATTTTCATGAAGCAGTGCATGACTTCCCCTTCCCCTCCTCTGCAGGGATTCAAAATCAGGATTAGTTCCTTGATTCCTCTTCTTCTTCTTATAATAAAGAGACCATAAGGATAGTACAGACTAGAATATTATCTTTTGTTAAAACCTAGATCATGCCTTTCTCCATTCTAGAAGTTGCTGTTTAAGAAAAACCCGAATATACAAACATCAAAATACAGGGCGAAAAAATAGTGATAGTGAGCATCATTACAGCACAAAAACAGCTCCCTGTGCTTTCCCTATTGGACTGATATGGCACACAAAGTGTCCCTACAGTGAAAATCAACAAGGATGCATTAGGGTTGCATTATTTTACACTTCTTATTGGCCCAACACTACCTGTCCTGCCATGAAAATGCAGAGAATATTTCAACTTCTTTTCCCTTTTTACATTTTTCCCTTTACAAAAGGAAGGAAGAGAAAAAAAATAACTGATACACGAAAAGAATTATTTAATCTTTGGTATACAGAAAATAAACTCCACAGTCTTTTCTTTGAAGTTCGTTTCTGGGCATTTTGCAGCAATTGCTCTGCATTTCAGATTGAATACTAATAAGGGTGTTGTACACTAAGCAACTTTTTGCAGTAGCTTTTTTTCATCAGTAAACATACCCTACCATCTCTGCTCAAAATGAAATAAATTGCCAATCCACAGAGTTTTGTCACTGTATTTCTTGACTGAGTTAATGTAACCAAAGGTGTCTCTGTAACCGAACTCCTACTCTTCATGATAATGTTAGATATAGTGAGGATATAGCTATCCAGTGTATGGGGACAAAATTGTTAAGTCATTTTTTTCTTCCTTCAAGGGAGAAACCAGACTGGAAGAGTCTAGATGAGATTCCAGGTTGCCTCCCTTCAGCTGTTCAGAATTCAGGCCTCTCGTTGAAAATAGTCCTCCATGTTCCCTGTAGTCAATGAAGAGGAAGAGGCTGAATATTCTTGTTCTCACATAAGCATCAGGTAGGCAAGACGAGTTGCCCGGGAGAGTAATCTGTTTCTGTCTTCAGCTTGGTGAGTTTGTAAGGAAACATTTGTGCCATTTTAGGTTAACATTTCCAGAAAAAAAAAAAAATCAGAGGCTGATTCCGTCATAGGAAAAGGGTTTTATCTTCATTGCTGTCAGACTGTCTCCACAATGGCATTATTACCAAGCTTAACTAAAGATGAAAAGGAAACATCTCAGAATGCTTTTCTTAGGTCTGCTGTATTAATAGCCAGTTACAGAGCAAGCGAAAACATGTATAGGCCGACATAAATCCTGTGAATATTTGGGTTTTTTTTTTGTCAGAAGACAGAGATCCTGAGGACAGGTGAAAATAAAGCAAGTGTCCGATGATAGCTTTTGCAGCAGCAAAAAAAGTGGTTGCCTTGCCTTTTGTTTTGGAAGACACGTCCATAATTCTTTGTCAGACCAGAAGAGATCTGTGCTTACACCACAGACTGTTATTCAGACTGATGCAAATAACTCAAGACCCTTTTTGACCATTGCAAGTATGATTTATTCCCAGGGGCTTATTCTGTACTCACAGGCATCAACGTGATATGTAGCCATTCCACCAAAATCAATACAGACTTCAAGATTAAGTTTCATAGTAGACACTAGCTTATTGATCATGACATCATTTTTCATGAATTTTAATAAAGTTTTTAGTACATTTTTAAGACACTTGAATTGATGCAGAAAACTTCTTAGAGATTTAGAATTACATGATCATGTAGTAAAAATGTCCAAGCATTAATAATAAATAATAATACTAATAAAAATCTATATGTAGGTAGTTATAGATAGGTAGTTATAAAAGTACTCAGGGTCCAGTCTTCTCTACAATCCTCTGAGCCAAGACGAATGTGAAGTAATCATTTCCTGTGTTTGAGAGTCACTACAGATGCTTCATGGGTCTTTTACTTTCGTTAACAATGCCTTTCCTGAAATCTCGTCTAAAATTCATATACTACCAGTCACATATTCTAATATCCTGAATATTTACTTTATGTACTTGGGGAAAGAACATGGTTTGTGATTTATTCTTTTAATAATTTATAAACATTATTACAGAAAATTCATGTAGGCTTATTTCAAATGCTGTTCATGATCATGAACAAATATACTTATTCCACCAGCTGGAAAACTAAGGCTGAGGCAGAAAAATTCAACTTATATCAAGCCAGCTCTGCCTCAAATCTACCCTTTTTATCTTTTGCAGGGGGAAGAACTGATTTTTAGGGGAATAGTCACAACAAAGGTGAAGACCTATGCAAAAAGGGATATTTTTTTAAATCTGCATGTATTATTTTGAATCAAAGAGATGAAAAACTTTATTCACCCATTTGGGGAAGCCAGATCTAGCATTCCTAGCAGTATTCCTAGGTCTCAATATTGCACACGGAATATAAACACATGTACCTTTCCACAGGGATAGAATTGTCATTTTTTTCATTCAGAAATAGGTGTGTGAGATTTGCATATATACTTCACCTTTTATTTTTATAGTTTTTGTAAATGAAAAGCATTTACTCTTGAAATATAGGTCAGGAATCTTTTATCCTCTTGAAATGAAACTCTACTTCACCGGAATAAACAGCTAAAATTTTCAGTGAGACCAAAATTTTATTCCTGCTTTGGCTTGCAGTGGGTTAGCATCTATATCTAGCATTTCGTCATCATTATAGAGCTATCAAGACCCAGTGGTAATTGTTCAAGAGGTTACACAAGAGAGAAAATCGCACCTTAAATTTTAATTATGACCTTTATGTTATTACAAATTACTTCGAGAGAAATCATAGCAGAGGTTTTTCTTTTCAAATCATCTTAGATGATTACATTACGTCTCCTCTGACAATTCACAGACATAGTTCTTATTTATGGTCAGTTGACACCAAATGGCAAGAACAGACCCGAGGGCAGACAGAGCAGTGCTATATATATGTACATATATATACATATATATGTGTGTGTGTACATACATATATATATATATATATCTTACAGCTGAACTTGGCCAGCAGTTGCATGTATTCCATTGTATGTTCCTACTTTTAAAACAAATAGGAACAATATTTCCTCAGTCTCTCAAGAAACAGTCCAGCACTATCAGATTTTTGGATGTTGGACCCTGACTCATTTTTTTTTGTGAATCTTGAATAATCTGACCATAATTAATAAATAGGGAATCTAATAAACAGGAGACCCTCCATGCCAGCTTTTGCGTCATAGAAACAGCTCAGCTTTCTCCCGTTTTCCCTGAGTGCATTCTGAAGAAAAGATGACAAAAATGGTAGCTTTCAGGCAAAGGCATTAAATAAAATCCCCTGGCAAAAAAAAAAAAAAAAAAAAAAAGAACTGTCCTTGGTATAAAGCTGATACTGTATGTTTACTTAGTTATGTCAGTCTCAGTAAGTTGCATCACCTTTAAGATTTTCCTCTGTATAAACCGGATCATCTCATCCTTGGTGGCAGATTTCCCCTCAGCTTTTATGTGCAGATGCAATCTTTGTGCTTATACAAGGGTGGCTGCCCAGGACACCTAAGCTACATCAGTCATTTGGATGGATGGCCACAAATTCCTGGCCATCTCTCATTTCCTTTCAGCTTCTTCAATGCACACGGATTCCCTCACACCTCCTGGCCAGTGTTTTGCTGCCATTTGTGGGAGTCCCTTTTCAGCTCAGGGAATGTTTCTTCTTTCCATGCTCATTCTTGGAGTCTTCTGTACTGCAAGGAATGTGGTTTTGATTTAAGACCTAATTTCAGCAGGATCATTCACAAGATTGAAATTATCATGTGCTAAAGTGTCTCCAGCATCCACACCTCCGGAGTGATTTTTCATGGCACACAGGAGTTATACACTCACGCTGTAAGAATGTAGAGATCACATAGGCCAAAAGTCTGTGCTGCTGTGTGTCTTGTCTCTGACTGGAGCTAAAAGCATATTTCTAGGAAGGGCATAGGAGCAGACAAAGCCTATGATATTTCTGAATACTCTACCAGTCTTCAAATTTTGGCAGCTCAGGGGAGTTTTTCAGTGGGATATGATTACTATGAATGCAGTAAATGTCAGTCATTTTCCAATCCATGAGCTTGCCTAGTTTGCTCTTGAAATATATTTATGTTTTTAGTAACAACACCACGGCCGGGTAATGTGTTCCACAGCTCAGCTAGGATAGATATTGTCTGTATCTGCTCCACATTACTGATGATCATCACATTTCCTATAGTAAAAATGTATTTGAGGTTGTGTACAAGCTTTCAGAACTTGTATAAATGTGGAGGCTTGTTCAAAGACAATAGTACCTTGTTAGCAGATAGTTAACCACAAGGGTGTCAGTCTTTGCAGCAGATGGGGGACAGAGCCGAGAAAGACGAGGACTGAGGAACACCTCCCCCTGAAGAGAGCAAATATACTTTGTTAACACATATAGCAATGCTTAGTTTTTTCTTATGTTTGTGGCTTCAAAAATTCTGATTTGCGTGGATGCTAGGCAGAAGTCATTTCTAAATTCAGAGAAGCAAAATTGGATTCTAAAGTCCTATAGGATTTTTGCTAATAACATCAAGCATTGTACAAAATATTAAAAACCTAGGATTTCATATTAATGCTTTTTGTTGCATCTTAAATACCTATTTGGATTAACATGAATCTAGACCTTTAATATACAAAGTCAGTGAAATGAGTTTTCTGAAATATACTTTCCATAAATAATACAGGAATGAGAAGGGTGCAAGGGCTAAGGTTTCTTTGGCCAGAGGAAGGAGAGTGGGAGTGAAGGTTCGTGCTTCCTTTTCCTTCTACTCCCCCATTTTTTTCATGTCACTGAATCTTTGCTTTGCAGGTGTTAACCACTCAGTGTATGTGGAATTAAACTGTTTATATATTTTTTTAACAGTCTTAACTTTTCTTTATAGTTATTGGAGTATTTTGTTGAAGAGTACTTCGACCAAAATCCTATTAGTCAGGTATGTACAATCACTATTACCACAATTGATTAGAGAACTGAAGCCTGTTCTGAAAGCTTAGTTTTATTTATAACATTGTATAGTAAACTATTTTCAATTGATATGTTCCTTTCCTTCCCTTCCCCATCAGCCTTTTTGCTTTAACTAATGAAAAATGGGAAGACATATATATATTTCCCCCACCCCTTTCTTTTTTTTTTTTTTTCTAGATGTGAATTGTAACACAGAAGACTTGATTAGACTTTATTTCAGCATTAGAATTTAGAAAGAGTTATTTTACATTTTGTGACAATGAAGGTGCAGGAATGTATGTTAATCGATACGTAGCATTGTGCTGCTGTTGTTACCCTTAAAAGAAAGCCTTTATGGTTAGCTAATTTGTGCTAGGTCGTCTTTGATACTTCTTGGGTCAAAAATATAAATTAAGTTGGTTCTAATTTCTTAAGAATAATTTTATCTTTTTGTGGAGGCTTGTTCAAAGACAATAGTACCTTGTTAGCCGATAGTTAACCACAAGGGTGTCAGTCTTTGCAGCAGATGGGGGACAGAGCCGAGAAAGACGAGGACTGAGGAACACCTCCCCCTGCCCCGTGTGCGACGTGTCTTGCCAGAAGAAAAGAAACAAAGCCAGACAACCGCGCAGGTGGCCAGATGCTGATTGGTTGTGCGCTTTGCAACACTTGTGTTAAGAAAGTATAAAAAGAAGTCGGTTTGGAAATAAAGTTGTCTCACTCTGCACCCCAGACTGAGTCCGTTTCTTCACAAGGTGCAACATATAAACATAGTATATACAATATAATATAATTATATACAATATAGTATGTATTACATATATATATATATTTGTAAACTAAATAGCCATATGGAAAGAATAAAGCCAGTTATTTATCAGATATATGATGCTCAGTTTGGACCATAATGGAGTCATGGACCATGACTAGCTTTGTGAGGTCCTCCCACACATCTGCCTTGAATCACAAACTTACAGTGCTTTAGAGCCTCACGTTTTACCATATTAACTATTTTCTCATTGATTTTTTTGAGAGGTTTTTCACTGGATTCCATGTTATCAGTATTGAGCCATATATGAACAGCTCAAGGTCACACAGCTATAATGTATCAGACCAGGAAATGAACCTTTATCTCCTGACTCCTGTTGTATTTCTTTAACCTCAAGGTGAGCGTTTCTTCCCATGTTTTTGCTTAAAAGATATTTTGACCAAAGTATATTAACTTTCTACAACACTAAATTAATAACTCCTCCTGCAGTATGTCTTGGTTACATTCCTCATACATTTTTGATCTAGAAGGAAAAATAACATGCAGTATCTTTCAGCTAAGTTATCCGCTGAAAAATTAATGGAGCAATTTTATACTTCCTATTGATTAGGCCTTTCGAGTGGGCTCATAAACAGAAACTCAGCCCCCCTCAGAGGAATCCAAATCCAAAGTCTCATTTCATGCTTGCCAACTTTAAATTTGTTGATAGCAAAGTGAGGACTTCTCTCAGGACCAGGGAAGTGTTGAAAATAGGCTGGGACCCATCTGATAGTTTGCAGGTGTCCAAGACTATTGGTCTCAGCCAGATGCCCTGGAAAGCATGTGACTGTGTCCATGGCCTTCTGTTTGTTTTATGGTAATGATGGAGAGGTGTGAGCAGATAAGTTGTGATAAGCATGTTTCAGCATTTAAAATACACTTTCAAAATGCACCCCTCCACCAATATTTCCCCAAACAGTTTCAGCCTCGTAGAACCTCTTTATCCATATTGTTTTTTCAGATATTTTATATGCAGCACTATGAGGGACATCCATCTGGAAATGTGAAAGCCTTGAAGGGCACTAACATTATTTACTAATGGTATATTCCCATGCTACCAAAGAGACCAGATGCTGTGGTGAAAGCAGAGCAACTCAGAAACAGCCAAGCAGTAATCCGCGTTATGCTGCTCATCTCTAGCCATTCTCCAAAGTCATTTTATGATCCCATTTGCAGGAAATGAATCTGTACAAGATAGGGGCTGGAGATGGGAAAAACAGCATAAGCTGCTGTTTATGTACTCTGACCTCAGAAATGGTATCAGACTGACTGCTGGTCTCTGTAGAATGAAGCAAACAACAGCTCCTGACATTGGGGATTTATGCCTATACTTGTGTCCTTTGGTTCCCAGCCATAGCTGTGGAATTACTGCTGCTTGCTGACAGGTAGGAGTGTGACTATCACCTCAGACAAATCAAGAAAATATGTTAAGGAATCATTTTAATTAAAAGAGAAAAGCAAATGGGAATTGTGAGTTTCAGTGAGGAACACTGCTTGCTAATTATCTAACTTAATGTGGGAGATTTGGCTACCACAATTAGTGCTTGAGAGGGATGCGATAGAGCAGAGGATTTACATCATTAGCAAAAGCAGTTCTCAGGTTTGGGCTGTTGCAGGACTGACAGCATGTGGCTGGCACTGCTTTCTTAGTGGCTGCCCTCACCTTTTGTACGATTTTGGTGGGAGGGAAATTGCAGTGCAAGGAAGAATATTTGTTCTGTTTTGTTCAGTGAAGAGCAAAATATATATTTTCTATGTATGGCATACAATAAATTAATGCAGACAAACCTTTGCAGGTTTCATTTTTTAATCACAGCATGTGTTAATGAAACACAGGATGTTAAAATATTGTAGTTTTGGTAATGATAAGGTTCAATAATGAAAATGATCTTGATTTCTAGTAGGAATTAGCAAAATACCCCTGAAATGTGAAAAACTATCTGAGATTGGCATTTTGCAAATGGATTTTCTAGTGCTGCTGCCGTAATGCTCATTAGCCAAAGAAAACACCTATTATGTGTGGCTGGATGACAGGGCAGACTAACAGGTTAAAGGTGTGATGCAATTTCATAGCACCAAGTGCAGCTCCATTCATTTAAGGACAGGTAACGAGTATTGCTGCAACAATTTCTGCTGTGTGTTCCCAAGCTGAAAACTTGGAGGAAGACAAAAGCCACACGGATTGATTCACTGTTTGATGGCCTTTGCCTGATGACCTTGGAAAATCAATTGGAGGCTGGATCAATCCAAGGCTGGATGACCAAGGCTGTGGTTAGAGCCTGGTTGGAGAACAGGAAGCATCCTGGTCACTCACATTGGGTCTCGTGTACTGGTTTAACCATGTTGCGAGAGCCACAGGATGTCTGCCAGTTGATAAGTATGTGGAAAATGTTGTATGGGAGACATTTGTGTTTCCCTGCCAGCCTGACAGAATCAGCTTGCTCTAAAAAAGGGTGTTTGAGAGAGGGATAAAGCCATCATGCTGAAGTGCTGCATTAAGGAAGACTCATAGCTCCATTGTCTTTTGTAGAAGAGCCAAAAATGGTGCGATCCAGGGTCGTAATCCACTCTGCTTTTCCATGATGTCTGTAGGAATCTACAGGCTCCCTGCTTTTACCTTCAGTAGTAGCCAGAGGAAATTCTAAGCTTTTTGTTAAACCATGTTATATCAGGAGGCAGCCCCTGCTTCCACAGTCTACGTTCTAAGTAAGTCAAGCAGTGCTAAATTTAAAGCATTTTGAATTTGCTTCCTCATCCTCTCAAAATAACTTTGAGACAGTTTTGACACCAGTTCAAAGAAGATTATTACTGTATAGGATTTGAAAGAAGAAAGGTGCTTTAAATCATGCATTTTTTCCAGAATATTTAAACAAAAATTAGTGAAATATCACTAACGAACAACTCTGACATAGTGATTATAACTGTTAATTTCCAGCAGATAAAAACACTGTATCCTATAAAACCTTTCTCATTAATAATTATATTCAGATTTAAAATGTTATCATATTGGGTATAGCTGTGCAATCTTAAACAGTTGGCAGAACAAATCCTCCTGATTCCCCGCTTGAAAAAGTCTTCTTGACTGTTGGTGAAGCCTTGATGATAATAATACAGGTTATTAGAGCATTTTCACTTTGTTTCTTTTTCAGCACTCTCAATCCATGTCTCCAGACTTTCATAAAATGATTTTGCTTCTTAAAAACACAAAAGCTGTCTGAAGACAGAACATTTCTATCATCTAATGTTTCTTCCACCCTTTGAACAATTTTCATGCTGCTCCATACAAGCTCACTCTGACTGCATTTTTTTACCCTTTTCTCTGGAAGTTTTGTCCTAGCTATACATCATCTTAATGGTTTATGATCTCAGTTCAGTGCACTTCACTATTGTCTTGATTTTGTTTCCAAGCCTTGAATTCTCATCTGAAGCTTTTCCTCTGGTCTGGGTATTCCAATTGTCTTTTTCTCTAATCCCCATTATGTGCTGCTTGGGATTCGCACAAGCCAACTGAAACCGGCGCCTTGGCTTTGTTATTGTTGCACAAAGGACGTCGGGGCAGGTTCGCACACACAAAGATTTATTAGCGGGCTCTATACTGATGACATACATTGGCTGTAATTGGGAAAGATACTTTGGGGAAAAATAGAAGAAAAAGAAGATAGAGGAGGAGAAAGGAAAGAGGAAAGACTTTCTGCAGTGCCTTTCTGCAGCTTCTGCAAAGTCTTCTGCTAAGTCTTTCTGCAGCTGCAGAAGTGATGAAGGTCCCCAGGCAAGCACGCTCCTCAGGTGTCCTTGACAGTGCATTATGGTCCCCTGATGATACTTTTCCTGTGGCCACTATACACTTTTCACCAGAACCTGCTCAAACCCTCTCCTGTTTTTCACACTTCTGATATTATTAACACTGATAGGGGCATGGTTTTAGGCAGGGCATGTGCTGCATGCTGTTGGCTGTTAAGCTCTGTGCATGTATGTTTCTGGCTCCCCTTAAGTAACCCAAAAGCTACCAAAAAGGAAGGAGGGAAGGAAGACATGATCCTCGTGTCAGTGGCAAAAATGAGAATCTGCCATAACATCACTCTCAGGGTTGGTTGGTAAAATGCCGTGTAAATAATTGCAGGAGAACAATAGCAGAACAGCTAGGGAAAAATACTGCTCTGGAGGCTCTGGAAATTACTGCCTTGGCAGGTGAGAGTCTGCACAGCCCAGTGCAGGCTGCAGTAGTCTCCAGCAATGCGGAAGGCTAAGGCACCTCAGGCACTGTGAAACATTTTCAGGTCCAAAAGTTTCTTTCACTTCTTTTTTTTTGCAACATATATGAAACCACATTTCAATTTACCTTCTTTCTAGGGTAATTCTTTCTAGGTATTTAAAATTTCTTTAAAGCAGTTTGATATGCTGCCTTGCTTTTTCTCATTTAACTGCAGAGTATTAAACAAATCTTAAGCCTCCAACCAGAAATATTAGAGAATAGTTTCTGGAGTGCATGGGCAATGCTGGTTATTTTCTGTTGATCTCTGAAATTTTACCAAGAGATAAATGGAGAAGCAGGAATAGAGCTTGTATTCCCTTCAACTGACATCAGCTTACTCTAACAGGTCCCATTCAAACTGGAATGATTAATTTGCTAATAAGTCAAGTCAGGAGGTAGTTTGCCTTTATGGTTCCTATTTTTCTTTAAATACTCTGCCTGTGGTGCCTGTGACCCTAGAAGGGAACTAATTCTTTTTTTTTTTTTTTCATAAACGAAATTAAACTAATCGTTGATGTCTCCAAAAAGAGAAGACTGTATGTGAATGTTTTGCATGGCTTCTTGATCTCCAAGGTGGGGAAACAAATCTGTGTGTTATTTCTGTTTTGGCTTTTAACACTCACCTGTTGACAAGAAGTTCTGCTTGTAAGGACAAGATCTTTTCCCTTGCCACTCTGTGAAGACACTTATGTTCTCTCTTGGTTTGCAGAGAGGTAATTTCTTTCTTTGAATCCTGTATCTGCCCACTATCGATTTTGGCCATTTGGAGACTGTTTTGCCTCACTCAGAAAAGAGGGTTAGTTGGCAAACCTTGTTTGCATCTCAAGGTGACAATGGAAATAAAACAGCAGGTGTTACATACATGCTGGGGTTTGAGAGTCTTTAAACAAGATTTTAGGACTACTGTAACTCTGGAGCACCAGCTTACTTGAACCAACACCCAGCATAAGGAAGAGACTCTGACAGTACCTGAGAAAGCAGCAGTAAGGTTAAATGCTGAGATCCTTGGAACCTGATCTGTGTATCTAAACCACAGGGTAAAGAAGTCTGGTGGGAGCACAGTGAGCACCTGTGTGGGACTCTCCAGAAATAATCCAGAAAGCAGACGGACAAGAGGAAATTGGATCTCATGAACCTGAACACACATGAGTGGTGATCAGGTATGATGTAAGGTGTAAGCTGTATTGGGAAGTACAATTCTGCTTTCACAGGGAGGAAGGCAGAGAGCACCTTGAGCGGAGGGAATTCTTGCACTGCCTGGTTGAATTCTTGCTTAGAGGGAGCATGGTAGAGAAAACAGCTTGAAAGGATAGAAGCAAGAAGGGAAAGTCAAAAACTTGATTCCAGGTGGTGATACATGTATTGGTCATGACTGTCTTTTGAGGAGACATCAGTATTTAGTCATGAATGTCCTTAGAGGGTGGATCTGGTAATACAAGTAAACCTCAGGCCATGCAAAAGCATTCCTTCCACTGACTCATAACCCCTAAGACTGTGAAAAGAAAGAAAAGACTGCTGCAATACACTGGGTAACAAGATATTGCTACTAACAATGCAGATGTATGCTTGAATGACATTTTGTGCCACTGGGTAGAAAAAGGAAGCTGGCTTGACTCAAGAAGATGATGAGGACATACTAAAACATGTGACAATTACATAAAACTCCACTGTGTCCAGTGTCAGTGATACAAGTGACTGATATGTGTCTGACCTGGTGAGCAACCAAAGAGCATTGCTTGCTCTCTTGGGACTCAAAAATAGGTATGTTGTTTGTCTTAGGCCCTGAAGACATTCTTTGCTCTCATTGTATGAAGCCATGAATATAGCCTTGCTCAGTTTGAAAGTACTGGCTGAGTCAAATACAAAGGCAGCACAGTGAAATCCAGGAGGCTGTGATATGTATGTAATATGAGAGTACATTACCTAATAATCCCTATGGCCCTATCTTCTGTGAAAACTATGTGACATTCTAATAGTCCTAACAGTCATCAAAGCAATCTCTTACTCACACAGAGGCAGGCAAAATGTTGTCTTTTTAGATATGGTTTGGAGATTATTTGCAAATGACATTCTACCTGGGAGATCAGGTAGGTAGATACAGGAACCATCCAGCACTAGCCAAGATTTCAGCTGATGTAAACTACATAAGGGAAAATGCAGAGGAACCAATTTAGTGGTAGAGCTTAATTAAGTACATTTTACAGCAGGTTTTGGTTGAGATAACTTTATGGGACATAAAGCCATTATGCAGCTTCAAGAGGATATCTACAGAGCTGAAAAAAAAAAGAAGTGAGATAGTAAGAAATGCAATCATAATTGTTTTAAAATTTTTTCCAATATCTTTTAATAATAATAATAATAATAAACCAGGGCATGACACTTTTTTATTCATTATCTTCATGGATGGATTGAAAATTCAGGAAAATGAGGAAATAATAGCAATATGACCTGCAGGAAAATATTGAGGCAGATGTGGTAGAGTGTAGCCCTTGTGATGCACCTGAGGAAAGTCAACAGGACTCATGTGTTCCAGCTTGCTTTCCGAGCATTGCCTGGCAAGAGCAGATTACACTTCTCTATTTTTTCTTTTATTATTTTTTGTCTAAAATAAAACCTCTAAAATGAGTTCACATTCATCAGAAGTGGAGTATGAAAAAGTTACACAGAGAAAATGAAGAGATGGAGAGATCCCTGTCCTGGAGAGTTTGTGATCTACTATCGCTGTTGTCTTTTCTGTAGGATACAGAAGGCTGCAGATGACCCTCACAAGCCTTCAGCTTTTCTGTGCTATACAGGTTGCACTGTTGAAATTGGTGAATTTAAACTGACATAATTATATAATATCAAAAACACTGTGGACCTCTTATTTTGGTAGGGATGCATTTTTTGGGCTGAAGCTTGTAGATAGGTAAATATCCAGATTCAGGTCAGGCAGTGGAACAAAATATTGCTCCTGGATGCACATTTTTTCATCCTGCTGGAGGTTACTGAGTTGCTAGATTTGTTATCACCAATTACAAATTCAGATTTATGCCTTCGGCTTCAACAGAGCCCAAACTGTTGGGCTGTCTGTCAAAGTTGAGGTAAATTTAATGGAAATATATAAGTTCTAAGCAATCAGTGCTATAATAGTCCCAATGATTAACCTATCTGCAAGCAGTTCTTTTGGCCTTTCTTTTGTGGTCAGGGATTCTGGGTTGCCATTTTTTTGCTAGTGTTTTCCTCATTTGCTTTAGACAGTGCCTACGATTTCAGCTTATACTTCTTCAATTATAACCTTTATTGCAAAGCTGGATGTATGCATCAGATCTATTTAGCTATGGATTTGCTGATCTGTGCAGCTCATTTTGGAGGCTGTTAAATGTATGTATGGAGCCCTGAGTGAGGAACAGCTTTGCTCAGACCTTCTTTATAATGAACTCCTCCCAAAAGCCTGAAAAACTTCTCTGTGAAAAAAAAAAAGTCAGTTTTTATTAGAGTAAAAACTAGAAACTTAGCTTTTGGCATACATGAAACTGAAAGCAACTGGGTCAGACAGAATAAAAATAAAAATGATTTACATGCAGCTCTTTTCTTCTCCTGTGTCCTTGTAGGCACATTCTTGTTCTTTTAATTCTTGGCTTACTTGCAATTAACTCTGTGACTTTCTCAGCTGCAGCAAAGCTTTCCTGGTCCAATTTGCTCCCATTGTGTGTGGGAAATTTTTCCTGTCCCCTCTGAGTCCTTTCTGATCTAAAGATTCTCAGCGTCTCCTTAGGAGGCACAAGCTCCAGCTCTCTGCTGCCCGTGGCTGCCTTCTCTGCCACCCTCCTCAGCCCCAAGGACAAGCCTAATAACTTTGCCAAGGAAGGCACAATCTCTCCCTTTTTGAGAAAGGCTATACCTCACTCCATCACTCTCAAAGGAGAGTGACAAATAGCTGAGAACTCAGGAATAAAATAAATACCATCTGTTATGTGTAACTTAGCATAAACAATGGCAATCTAAATGTGAAACTCAAATAACAGGAAAAAAAGCTTGTTACTCAATATCATGTTTCACATTCTAAGAGACAAAGGCAGCCACTCCTTCCCTATACACACATATATCTGTATGTGCGCAATTATTTTAAAGGATTTTTCAAATTCAGAAGCTGAACAGCTAAGGCATGCATTTATATCAGTAAGAGCAAGGTTTGGGTCTTGGGACCTGCAAAGTGACACAAGAATGTGCTTCCTAATTTGGTATAGGCAAAATCAGTCAAGAAAGCTTCAATCAAAAATTTAGACTGTCCAAGATGATCAGTGTGAGTTTGTCTGACAAGAATTAAGTGATTGTTTCACTGTCAGATGGGGCAACAGTTTCTGACAAAGGGTGGTCAGCTTTTCTAGACCTGAATGTGAAAAAGTAAAGCTCTCTGTAGCCTAAAAATACTTGTTTTGTTCAGTCTTTTGAAGGCAGTTGCACTTTTTGGTGGAGCAGCTGAACTTTATTGTGCACGTGAATCTTGAGATCCAGCAAGAAAGCCAGGTTGGCATTAGACATGCCAGTGGGAGAATGTCCATGGTTAAATACAGATTTCATTAGGTTATTCTTCATGCATGTCATGGGTTAAAGGTATTGGGCTACCTAGCAGATCTAGGAAGGAAACTTCTAGCATTATTAAACCTTTCCTTCTGAAATCTAGTGTCACTGCTCTGCCAACCCTCCTGTCCCTGATGGCCCCCACTGCCCTTGGGTTGTCACTACTGCTGGGGCTGTTGGCAGAGCTGTGAGCAGCCCCATCTCTGCCCAATGTGCTTGGGCCCTGCGGGATGAAGCCCTGCACCGAGAGCAGGCCACGGCTTCTGGTATCTTCTCCTACCTGCTTGCCCTGTGAGGAGGACTTCTGGAGCTTCTGAAGTTGACCACCTTGGGAAAAATGTTTCATCTAGGGGATGAGATTGAGCCTATAGTTTAAAAGACCTATTTTTTTTTTGTTGTTGTTCCTATGCCTAGGCAACTACATATGAGTGGTGTCTCTGCACTGTCATTACAGTCAGTGGAGATCTCTCTCTTGATTTCTTTCACTGTCATTACAGTCAGTGGAGATCTCCAGTGGCAGAAAGAGAACTGAGACAACTAGCTCCCATTTGGGCTTTTAGATATCTACTTCTGAAAGCTTTATCACATGCAGGGAACTAGATTCAGTTACCTGCAGAAAGGCAATTTCTGAGATTTCCTGTTCTGTAAAAGACATCTGCATGACATTACCAGATACAACACGGGCCTTTGGAGTGACCCACGTGCTGGATAGCCAGTCAGGACACCATGTGGCACATAAAATGTCAAGAGATGCTTGTATTCAGGCAAAATTGATTCCCTAATCAGCACTGTCACTGGGATCTAGAAAGCCAGCTTGTTCTTCATCAAACAAATCTCTCTCTTGATTTCTTCGACAATATTAACTCGATTTCCATTGAT
>NW_010586177.1:76950-139590 GCF_000705375.1 Tinamus guttatus | reverse complement strand
CTCAGGGCAGTAGCCTTAGAAACAACGGTAGAAAGTAAATGTTGCATTTGATTCAAAACACAGTACTTTGTAGGAAATGTCAGTGTCGGCTTAGCAATTGCCTGTTGATGAAACATACGTAATTATTTTCTAGATAAGTGCTGCTTGATAACAGCAAAGCATGGAAAATATTAAATGTATAATACCAGGTTCCGAGAACTATATTTAATTTAGATTTACAAGACCCAGATTGTCTCATAATGTGTTACGCATATAACAGAGTAGATAAGCACAGCACTTCACGGTATCAGTAAGGATATATTCCCTGCACCAGAGAGCAATCTAGGTCAAATGAGAATAAGCAGATTTGTAAACAGGTCTAAAGTACAAGAAGATGCAAGGGCAGAAAAGGACAAATTAAATGATAATATAATTCTGTGGGAGGCTACTGCATATGTCTTGAAACAAACAAATGTAGATCTTAGCTTGAATTCTTACTCGCTTACCATTTAGGGAAACATTTTTTTTTTTTTTTTTAACTGCCTGCTAACTTTAACCCATTGAGAGAAGCAGTGTTTTCTGTCTCAGAATGACAGTAAGGGCCTTTGGGACTCCACTGCTTGCTTGCTGAATAACTTTGAATAACTCACTCAACTTGTCCAGATCTCATTAACTACTCTGTGAAATGTTATGCTGTAGCCATAATAGAGACTTAGTCATCAGACAGATGTGTGTTCTGAGTGTCAGAAATAAATACATATATCCATAATGAATAAATATATCCACAAGGCAAATATATACACAAAAACTTTGGGTCAATCTCTCAGCTATTATAAATTATAACTCTGAGAACCAGAGCTCCTTCTCAGCTCAAGGATAGAATGAATTTCCCAAACTTCATACATAAAGAAAAGATGGGCTGACATAGTAGCAGAAATACAGTATGAAATACATTTTCCCTTCTGTTTGGGGGCCAAGAATTACATTCAAAAGATATCAAGAATGATATTTGAAGCATAAATTAGCTCTTTCCAAAATACCCTGTTATTCAGGTGAGG
This sequence comes from Tinamus guttatus, assembly GCF_000705375.1. The sequence continues at coordinate 138,553 of NW_010586177.1, read as the reverse complement.
AGAAAAAAATCCCAAGATGGAAAATAAAAAGCTTGTTAACAGCAAGAAACTTTGGCATGTTGATACTGTACTTTGAAACCTGAAGAAGCCTTTATTTTGGCTCTGCAGAAATACAGTATCTTCACTGAAAAGCTTTCCAGGTATTAATATTTCATAAATTATAATTAAGCATTTTAAATATTACCTTGATAAAAGAAGCCAAGCAGCTAAGATTAATCCCTAAAATTTCACCTTGCCCAGAGTGCATTTTACTGGGCTCAGTACTCAGACCCCTATTGATTTTAATTTATATAAATGACCTGTTGCCACCACCTTACTGCTGTAGGGGTACCATGCACACAGGCAAATTAGAGACAGGCTGGTTGTAATGAATTACAAGGCAGATGCTTTCCACATGGGCTGCTGCTAATGCTGATTTAATTATTTCTTGAAGAAGCTAAAATGCAAGAAGTTTAACTTCGAGTATTGTCCAGATCATGGCCAGATGGCTAAAGGAAATATTGTCTATTAGGACTGGATCCTACCATGGATTCCACAATAAAGTCAGCAGGGAGGGCAAAATAAGTAGAATAGTAAAATTAATAAAATATCTAATTTAAATAGGAACCAGCTCAAAAGACATAAAAAGGGCCTGAGGTCAGTGGTAAAGTACAACATGTTGAACAAAGTAGAAACTAAACACAGTTCTTCGTCTGCTTCTGGTAATGACATCTTCATTCCTCTCTCAACTTACATCTCTGTAGAAGTCTTATGCATTACTTAAATCCTTCCTATTCCCTTGAAAATGTATGGGGTATGTAGTTTTTATACAAGTTCTTATCAAAAGTGATTTTCAATTTGGGCAAATCATTTTACTTCTCAGTGGCTCCAGTACCTAGATCTGTGAGAACTCCAGGGTTTTTTGTATGGTTTTTTTTTTTTTTTTTTTTTTTTGAGATTTGAGATTTGAATGAGGCTAACCACTCTTCTGAAGATCTAAAAGACATGCTTCAGATCCTCATGTTTCTCTAGAGCACACCGTAGTTGTCACGTTTCATATTTAATTGCTCTAAAGTTTGTTAGAATGTTTTGAAGAGTATGATGGTATACTATTTGTGGTGGCGTGTGAAAGAGATGACCTGACACTGCTGCAATGAATGCCCTAAACACACAGAGGAGTGCGTCCCCTCTGGTTGCACCCGTGCTATCAGTGTGCCTGGTGATCACAGGCTGTTCAGTGCAAGCCACACAGAGGACATCTTTTCTAGCCAGGGATCATGATACTGGAGCAGTGTCAGACCAGGTGTGACTGTTGCTGTTTCTGTTTTCCAACTCCAACATCTCTTCCCACTGTTAAAAATCTTTGTGATCCTTTTATACTTTTCAAGCTGATACCTCATTTTCTCCAGAGTCTTTTGGTGGTCTAGTTACTGTTTAATCTGCTGCTGGTCACCTTATGAAAACTTCATCATTGCTAATTCCCTCGTAGTTTGCCAGTTTTTGCTCTCAGAGCACACAAGTTGGGTTGCTTTGTTAATGCACACGGCTTACACTCACTTCTTTGCCTTATCCTGTCTTGTCCAGGACATATCACCAAGAGGAGGTCATATGGCCTTCTACATATGGGCAGTAGTAATCTCCTCGGGTATGCTGAGTATTTCCAAGTACAGGGCAGGCTCTTCTGATGTTGCAGTACAGCTCTCTGGGTGTCTCACTGACATTACAGTGTTATTTGCCCCTCACATGGTAAATCCTTGGTGTTCATAGAAAGAACTGTTTTCTTCTTCCTAGCCTAAACTAGACCCTTTGACCTAATGCTGTTATTTTAAATTTGCCTGAAAGAGAAATTTAAAAATTGGTAAAATTTTCAGTAGAACTGAGTAGTGAAGTAAAACATTGCCTTTTTTTCGAATCACAAACAAAGAAAAATCAGAATAGTATTAAATATTGTATTGGTGCCAAAGGATTTATGTTCCAAAGATTTCTTTTCACTAATGTTGCGTAGGTCTTGAGCTGACATTGCACACCATCCATCACTCACAGAGACCGGGAGGCCACAGTACAACAATGTCTGTAATGGCAGAAGTGACATATCTTGGATGAGGACTCTCCCATGTTTATCCTTAAGCATGTCAGTTTTATTTCTGTTTTTCTATGTATTCTGATCTGTTTGTGCGTTAAAAGAGCAATATCTGCAATTGCAAAAAAAAAGGCCTTCACATCCAAAGACATAGGCTTAGAAAATGGATCTTGAGTCCTGTCTCCTGGTGCTGGGAATACGCATTTAGCTGGTAGGGAAGAAACATACGTATAACTAGTAGGGAAGACAAAAAGAGTATTTTGATATTCTGAAAAGTCAATTATCTTTGGATTAAATTATCCAATATCAAAGAAAAAAAAATAACATGCTAGAGCTGTATATCACTGCCCTCTCCTTAAAATGGGAATATTTTCTATCCATCTGCCTCACTACATTATTGCCGTTTACATAGACATGAACTGCAAATGTCCTTGTAAGTATATTTCTATCAAATGGGCCATTACTAAACTGTGCTCAAAAGAAAAAACTTATTTTTCTACTTGGCCAGGGACGTAATCAGAAGAATTGGGCCAAATTTAATTCTACATTTCTTCTTATTAGCCTTTTCTGTGTATTTTGTCTCAGTTAAAAGGCTTCAGACTAAAGGTATCTGTAACCTCAGTACACTATCCATTCTGCATTTAGTCCTACCAAAGCAAAGCTGTGGACTGGTAGGCAGCAAATGATAGCTTACTCTCCTGGTATGAGATCAGATACTCTTTTAATAAAATGGCGTTTAGTCATCACAGCTGACAAACAGCTTCTTTCATCATCACAATTGTCATTCTAAAGGACAAAAATACACACACACGCACACACACACAAAAGCACCAATGAATCCCTCATATTTCATGTTTATTTTATTTTCCAAAGCAAATCTCAGTAAAGATGTCTGTCACATTACATTCCTCAAAGCACATCTGTTCTAATGGGTTGTTTTGTCTGATCCTGCTGCCTCATGCATTATGCTTGAATCTAGGAAGGAATTCAGTGTATTCAATTAGAACTGAGCTGATCCTGGCTAACATGTTTGGGTGCAGATAAAAACTTGCAGTAGGGCATTTCAGGGAAATGAACACAGGGAAAATGAAAGACTGTACAAAATCATAGAATCATAGAACCGTTAAGGATGGAAGAGATCTCTAGAGATCATCTAGTCCAACCCCCCTGCACATGCAGAGTCACCTAGAGCACGTGGCACAGGATTATGCTCAGTGTAATGAATCTCTGTTCTGCTCTAGAATTAAATAACAAAAACTTCAGCTTAAATATGCAGGATGAAGTGTCCTGAGGATTATTCCAGAGGAGATAGTCTGCACTTGACTTGATTTACAGATTTTAAAAGAAATTATAAGCTTTGGTAAGAATCATCACATTTCCCCACAGTTTGAAGTAAAATTAGTAAAAGGCAGAATTTCAGGTAAGCAAAAAGAACTACAATTAAATGCAATACCTGTCATATTACTGACTACATTCTGTGACCTCAGAGTAATTTACAGATAGTAACTGAATATCACAACATACTGTACAACAGGCAAAATGAAGGAAATCCTAATATCCTTCCCATCACACTTTTAAATATGCATCACTGACCTGAAGTATTTATATACAGGCTATGTTTTGGAACTATATTGTTCTTCTTTCAAAACTTACTGCTCTGGCAAGTAACCTGTTAAACATAACATAAAAATGATTTTCAGTATTTTGACAGTATTGGCCTAACTGGCACCAAGGTATGTAGGGATTTACTCAAGAACAAGATTTCCAATTTTATATTAGTAGCGGAGAGAAACCTCTGTAATAGGGACTTGCAGAGTCTGGGCACTGCATAAACAGTTTCTTGCCCGAGCAGACTACAGTTAAAAAAAAAAAAAAAAAAAAAAGGAAAAAAGTTAACTAAATTTGGAATTTAAATTCAAAGTACCAAAAAAATGAACTATTATATTTCAATACTTTTTTGTGATGAGGCATCCATTCCTGTTTTATCTATAATGGTTCTGTAGGTGAAATGCGAGCTTAATGATCTGTGTTAGTAATTCAAACTAAAGCAAAACAGTGAATCTCAGCAGTTTGCTGATCTAAATATTTCCTTCAGAGAAGTGGCAGAATTACTGCATATCTTCCTTTTGTAGTAGCAGCCGCATTAAACTACCAGTGCCCCAGTGAATGCCAGCATTTTTCTGTTATATTATATACAGAAGCTATACTGACCATAAACAATCAAAACTGTTTGATAAAGAAAGACTAAGGAGAAATGCTAAGCAAAAAGACTGCTATCTTAATTATCTCTTCTTAAATATTAAGCCTGCTAAGTTTGAGTTATACTGAGGGGATTTGGAATAAGTTGGTTTTAATTATGTTCCATTCTTTTTACAGCCATTTTATCCTGACAGCATTTACATAGTTTAAGAGGATCAGAAGGACAAATGTTTTCACTTATTTATACAACTTGATGGAACATTCCATATCTCACATCACGTTTCACAGTAATTCCTGAGCAAAAGGAAGATAATACCTTGAAATATGCTTCTTATATTTTCATCAATCAAGGTTTCCACAAACTAGAGATTTTGCAGATTAAAATGCAAGTACATCTGCACACCAAATGGAACAGCTGTGATCAAATGAAGATGTTTTAGTGATGTATAAATATATATCCATATACATGATCGCAGTACTTAAAACACTTTATTTGTTATGCTGTGCTTAAAAGTCTTGATTTGATCACAGATGTTCTGTGAAAGATATGGCACATTCCTCTTCTGAAATCTATAAATACAGTACCCCATGTACACAGAATGTACTCACAAATGCATCTATCATATATCTTATCACTAAACAGGAGATATATACCATGAACCACACAATAGATAGCATATAGGTGAACCAATGAACTGTGATACTAGAGCAAAATGGTGCAAATATCCACTCTATCTATGTTTTATTCTGTTTTCAGTATTTCAGTTCATGGCAATGCTATATTACACTTCTGATATTAAAGCATGGATAACAATCCCATCATTCCCAGCTGAGTTTGCAAAAGTAGCGGCTCATTGGAGTTTTCCAATAACATACTCAGAAAAAAAAAATCAAAATTTCATGTTCTTCAATTTTTACCATTTTACACTTCTCAAGTCCTTGTCTCAGAAAAGAATACAGGAAGACTAAGAACTATCAAGATAAATTTTGCTAAAGGTTTTGAGAAACTCAGCAAAGGTGGTATTCATCTCATCTTTATTCAGCTATCAAAAGGTAGAATCATGTTCAAGTTATGGTCTTTCATTATTACATCCAAATGGTCTTTCATAGTCAGTAAAGAAATGATGCCTACCAAGCTGTATGTCTCTATTAAGTATGATGAAGGACCTTCTCATGGAAGGCAGTAGCAATGTCTGTGCAGAATTAGGATCAAATGATCAAGAAGATCATTTCCTGTTCCCTGAAAATGGCATAGCCAAGCTGTTATACAACTTGGAAATCCCCATCTACCAGGAGATCCCCTCTGCATCTACTATTAGAGCACACTGGAAATAACCACATTATTATCAAGTCTTTAAAAGATAGTAAAAGATTATGATAAGAATTTGAAAAAATTATTTCTATAGCAACCTAGACTATCACTAATAGCATAACAGCACATCTACATAATCTTTTGCAAGCAGATGTAGGCTCACCTTGTGTTTGATTGAAGAAACATAGACATGAGTCAGCACTAAGTAGCACTAATGCAGTGATAGAGCTTATAAACCTCTCTCACAGTTACTAAATATCAGTGTGAATTTAAAAGAGAATTCTTCTGTTGAAGATGCTAGTTAATGCTACATTGGTCAAGCAGAAAATCACAGTGCGCGCTGACCTTAAAAGGAAGAAAAAGAGAATACAAGATAGTTGAGAATGAATGATGACTGCAGCTTAGTCAAAACTGCAGCTTTTCAAACTGCATATAGTAATATTATTTGACAGTCAGAATATTTATATTTTGATTTAGCAGTCAGAGTATCTATAAGAACAGCTGATTTATCACATTTCTATTTATTCATAGAAGATGAAACTTCTTTCTGACCCTGTACAGTTTCTAGTACCTTCTTCTTACCTGGTATCAGACTTATGCTACAGGATGTCATATGCTCTCAACACTACCTTGAGTGGCAGTTGAAGACAGACAGTACTCTACAGCAGGGAATCCTGAGGTTTTTAAATAATATTTCTCATGCTTTTTCACTCTTTGATCCTTATATTTCCTTCTCATTGACAGTCTAAAATTTCTCTTACAGACTAGAAAATCTAAATATTCATAAAGATTCAGACAGCATCTTCTACTGTTCATTATTTACCTGTTCTAGTGATTTCTTTTGTAATAGGAATAGACTAATTCCAGTAATTCCATATTACAGTTAGAATTATGTGCAAAATATTCCAAGCAAAGTTCAGTTGGCATGTTTTGACAGTTTATAGGTTTTGTGAAAAAGGATGATGGAAAAATGTACTTTTAACAATCACAGTAGTAGATGCTAGCTGACTCTTTCAAATGAAGTTTGTTAAACTCGCTGTTAGGGGGATACAGCAGAGATGCCTCCTAATAAAAGAAAAAAAAAGGAAAAAAAGTCAAGACAGGCAGCAGACAGAGAGAGCAGCACAGGATTCAGCATTGTTTTAGCTTTAGTGTGTTCTGAATAACTGAATAATAGGACATGATAACCCAGGGTCCTTTCTCTGAAAGTGCTTCTTCAGCATCGGACCTTTCCTATACTCCTATAATTATTTTGCAACACTCAGAGTAGGTCCTGGGATACAGGACACTTCATATCAGCCATATTTCATCCATTAAATGAGTTTGGGTGCAAGTTGTCATCTTTGGATGCTTCTACACTAGCAACTGCAAAAGAGAAAAAAAATCTTGGTTTCATTTGTTGTGACCTGGTATGATTCTAGTATTATATGCCAAATGGCTTGTTTAATAGAAAAAAATTGCTCCAGCTGCTGGTCCTGGGGAAGCATCACATATCTATACCTAATAGAAGTTGTAAGATAGATTTCCATTCCTTAGATTGCCTTGCTATTATGAACAAAAACTAAAGCATGCAAGGAAGAGCAAAGTGCTGGAGGACCTCAGAGAAATTTTGCTTTCCTCACAAGGATTGTACGCTGTGTCCATACAGCATGAAGGATGAGTGTGAGAGCAGTAACACCCGAACACAAGAGCAGCACCTCAGTTCCAGGCAAATACTCCAGACAACTTTCACCTTAAAGTCTGCAAATTTGTATGTGAAAGGAAACCGTTTCGTGTGCTCAGTTGAGGAAGTAGCTGCGTGCAATGTTAGAGCAATATCAAGCTTTCAGTCTCCTCAAACTAAAATATTACTGAATTATAATAGTAGGAAGAAGAACTGAAGACAGAAGTAATTGTCTAAGCTCAGAAAAGTTTCACTTTATTGTATCTCAAGGAGAGGAAAGAAGAGCTCTTTACAACAGCCTATTTTAGACACCTAGAAGACTTTATTGCAGTATAAGAAAATGCTGTCAAGTTTCTTGGCCTATTCTTTCCAAACATCATTCTTCCAAATTTCTAGACACATAAATACAATCTCCCTAATTAGTAGTTCAAATAATAATAAACCCAGTAGTTCACATGAACTGCTTGTCTGCAGTCCTGCCTTCCTGCCTGTTTGTCAAATAATGTGCTATTAAACAATATTCAGAAACATTCCAATAATCTGGTCGCATACTGTGTTAATAAACTACTCAGAAATGTTCTGCAATCGTTCATGGAGTTGTCAGGCAATGTGAGCAGATGTGAAGTTTAACTACAATTCCACGTGAATCTCTACAAATCAAAGATGCCACATTTCAAAATGATCAATATACACTCAGTACTTGAAGCCAAACTGTCTTACAATTCTGGTAACGACTTTTCATAGACCCAACAGTGGGTTCCAAAAGTTTTCAGTTTCACAGCATAATTTTTCCCCACTTAATAATGCCTGATAATGCAGTTTGCATTTCTGAATTTTATCACAGTTTTCCCAGATGATAAATCATTTGAAAGCACAGTAAAATTATTTTTACTATAGAAAGCCCACTAGACTTCAGCAAATGGGCCTGATTTCTATTTTCCAATCTTTATATGTAGCAAGTCATGATGATGATTATTCCCTCAGTTAGTTCATCACATCATATAAAATGTGATACATATATTTGAATGAATATATTTGGGTGATACAGAGGATAGAAAAAAGTGACACATTCTAAGGTGGAGGTGATTTTCAGCACAGTTACAGAATTTCACTCAGTTTTGGCTTTTAAGTAGTTAACAACATTTCATTTGATAATTAATACAGTACCTCCTTCCTAAAGTAGATTTTCCAGGAAAGAATAATTGTACAGCAATGCTCCAGAAAATCATTTGCACTTGCTATGCAAAAATGAAGGCCATGAGTGAATGACTTGTTTAATAAAAATGAAGATTTGTTCCAGCTTTTAAGTAGATGCACATGGTAGATAAATGCTTTTTCCTTTGGCCACTATCCAGAGCATATCAGGGCTGATAAAATACACAGTGGATTTATTATTAGCTGCCAGAATAAAATACTCAAAGCTTGGTTTGCCAACAAGCATCCACTGCACTGTTGCCAGCACCAGAAGGAGACCCAAGACTAGGTGAATCGCTCTGTGGTGTCCAAAGCACCTTTATTGCCACCCTCATTGAATTACCATTCCTTTGGACTCTCATTGAATTTGATAATTAGCTTACAGTTCCAGAATCCCTTTAAATAGCTTCATCCAGAATCACAGTTGGACTTCTTCCTGAGTTTGCATATTATACTTGGGACTGCAAGCGTGAATAACACTGATTCCTTTAGGAAAACATATCTTAATGTGTATGATTAATTGACCAGAGAGTCTAACTCTGTCCTTCCTCCTCTACCAACTGACCCACTAGCACAGCAAAGTATTGGCCATGAGAAAGGTAAGTTTCAGAGATGGAAGCCTAAGGTTTGCCCTCTAGTGTTTCAGGAATACATATTCTACTGTGATAACAGTTATGATAAGAATAGTAGTCAAATACAAAATCGCAATTAAATCATTTGAAAATCTTAATTAAAAAGTACACAGCTTTTACTTAAAGATCTATTCTTCTATTCTTACAAAGAAAACCGTATTCATTTAAATGTGTTTCTGAATAATGCTTACTGGATTAGGACCCGAATGTACATTAGAATGTACAATCTACATCTACAATGTAGATTTTAGCACTGTATCATTTGGAAGCCCAGTCTTACCTTTTATCTGAAGTTCTAACTTTTCTCTGAAGAGTAATTCTCCCTACAGCCAATGTAAATCATAGGGTAAAACACTGTTGCTAGTGAAATCTGCAGATCTCGAGTGGTGGAAACAGTGTGCAAAAAGTTAATAGCCACAAAAATACAAATAATTTTGCAGAAAATACATGCTTCAAAGCATGGGGCTGGCATTATACAAATTTAAGACTAAATGATCATAACGATCCACTTCTGACTTCAAAATCAATTGATCTAAATGTGTGGCAGCGTTAACATACAAAGATTTCAGTAGAGAAAGATATTTGAGATAAGCCTTAGATTGCAAAATTTTAATGCGTATTGAAACTCTTAGGTTAGAAAAGCTCAGGAGTAAGTTATGGAGCATATCATTCAATGAGCAGCTGACCAGTGAAACCTTCTTTCCAATTGTCTTTTTCCCTTATTCCTGCTTTATTTTTAATTTATGTCGAGAGTAACCCTTTGTCCTCATTCAAGTAAAAATTCCACTCACATACCAAAACTCGTGCAGGAAAGCCTGTGTTTATGAACAACTCAACTCAGTTTCAAGATGAAAGGTTTAAATTAGCTTTAGATAAACATAGTAGCAGAGATTCTGAGTCAGAGTAAATCTGTATAGCCCCATTGATCTCAATGAAGTAAGCCAGCTAACAATCTGGACTGCAGGTTTCTGTGAATTTGTGTGATATTCATCCTTGGGTCTTTGAACTTTATCTTGGACTATTAATTGTACATGCTGTACACAGTATCTCCTAAAAAAGGCAGCTCTTTGCTGAGGGTTTACAGTAAACACTGACATATATTCAACAACATCTTATTCAAGTAACCAATATAAAATGTGTTTTAAACCACACCAATGCTTTCAACAAAGCTAAAAACCGCAGTGCTATAGTCCTTGCTTTCAGCAAATTTCAAGTAAATTCATAGCTTTTAACAGGTAAATTTAAAGCAGCAAACTACCTGTGTCACAGGGTATTTCAACACAGCAGACTCAATTTTCAAGATGACAGGCCCAGGAGCAAACCTCCAGGGTTACAAAAAGATGTTATAGGCTTGTCATTGTCACCATAAAGCACCATCATCACAGTCATCAATATTTACTCAAATTCCCATTCAGTATAAAAGAACATGGCATTCTCATTTAAAAAAAAAAAAAGGTAAAAAGGTAATTCAAATAATACATGTTTTCCTATGTGTGAATCTGCTACTTTTTGGAAGTGCTGATTTTGCAGTCTAAATGTTTCTTTTTTTTTCCCCAAAGGTTTTTATAGCTTAAGTATGTATTGAGCTATATCACATTAAGTCATCTTTCTAATGGAGAAGTGCCTAAAAAATATTTTCTGCAGTGTCAGTTTGTCATTTCTCACTCTGATCCCATGCAATGGCACCAAAATGAACAAGCAACCCCCACCCAAAACCAGACTGAATAGTCTTAAATATTTAAAAAAGAATTGATTATAAAAAAAAAATAAGTTTTAAACAGAACATTTGGATGATGATTTTGCCTAGGTCTGCCAATTAAAGGCTCAGAAACATTCTAAGATTTTTTTCAGGTTGAACAATATTATAAGCAGTGGTGCCACATGCTTTAGACTCCGAGCAGCTAGTGTTTTGCAGGGGATGCAGCATTAGTGAAAGCTTCAGGCTATATTCTGCCCTCAATCTGCATGAGGAAACAGCAGTCATGTCAAGTGCATACACAGACCTCAGGCAGTAAATGGCCTGCAGTTAGAAATGACATGTTAAAACTTTTCCTGGATATAATGTCAAACACACTGCAGTGGTATCGATTAACCTAATTTTTCTGTGCTTTTCACTCTTGCTGTGGTGATAAACTGCACTATTACAAGCTGACACAAAGCCTGAGTTTGTTAGAGTAATGAATGCCTTTTCTTGACACAAAGGGAGTGTCAAAAGAAGTATTTAGCCTGAATTAGTAGCAAATACAGGAAATAGGAGGATAATGTGTTTTCTGTTACTCTGTGTTGAAAAAACGGTCCTTTTTTCTTTCTTTTGCTTACCTTTGCAGAAGAACAGGAATTGTACCAGAAGTTATCTATTGGTCACAGTGGTAAAACAGTGAGTCACAAGGCTTAGGATCTTTGGTGGTGACTGCCATTAACTACTGCCAATAAATGTCTAAGAGAAGTTATCCCCTTACTTGCCTCCTTCTTCCCTCAGACAACACAATAAAAGGTATTTCAATGTATGTTTAAAAATATAAACTCACGCATGAATTTAAAATACAATGAGGATATGAAAAGAAACAAAGCAGTTCCAAAATGAAACATTGCTAATTTCTCTCGGGACAAAGTTCCTGTTGGGACTAAACAAGGATTTTATTTCAACAGTACCACCAGACTCTCACAGAATGTATGGGAACAAACTGACAAGGTTGATTGATAAATTCAAATTTGATTATTTGTCCATACTTGTCTCTTGTTCTGAGAGCTTGAATCTAGAAAGGAGATCTCCCTGAATCTTTTTCCTTCATTTCAATGACAAAGTATATTTCCAGTCTACCAGAGTTAATGAAAATCCTCAGAAATGCTGCATTCTGTGACCTGGAATATGAAGTTAATATTATTTACTGATATTTATGATCCAAAGAACACCAGTCAGCCACTCGGGCCAAAAGACACTGCAGAAATTAGACCAGAAAACACAGGAGGCTTCATTCATTAATAATTGATTACTCTAGAGAGTGACTAAAATTGGATAGTTTAAAAATATATATGTATTTTCATCATCCCCAAGAGAACACAATATTAAATAACTAATCATTAAATTTATAACAAAGTTTGATTTTCAGTTAAATCTCATACACTGTTTCAGAGGATTTGTATCAGTTTACATTAATTAAGAACTAGGAAATTTCCAAAAGAAATATATGATACCCTACTCTTAAATATTCCATGGCCAGGAAGGTTCGTTTTTATAAAAGCAAAAAGTAAACAGTAAGGAAAATGAGTAATTTCTTATTCTCATTTTTTAAATCTGAGTAATGATTTTGATGATGTAACACTGTGACCAAATGGAATGATTGGTGTAGATGGGAGAACAAGGACAAGAAAAACAACATCTTAAATTTACATAACACCTTCTGCTGGCTTTAGAAGAATAAGACAAACAAAATTGTAATACATACATGAACTGGTAAAAACTGTTTCTAAAAGGGTAATGGAAATACCTTCACATAAGATTCTACTATTTTTCATTTTTAAATTGTCATAGACTTTCATTACTGTTCATTCCCCTGCCAAACTGCATGTAGAAGGCAGAGAATGTACACCATGGAAATAAGCAGCTTTTCCAAAGATTTTACTTAAAACCGTTAGCCTCCTTCTCATTTTGTAGGAAGAATTGCATCAGAAGTTGTTTGATTTAAATTACTTTGTTCAAAGCTACACTGCTCCAAAATGTCTCCTACTTTTGGTCCCAGGAAGCTGTGAAAATTGTACCAAATCTAAGGAGGATGCAGCTTGCAGACTCTGAGCAGGGAGGGGACATGCAGGCACAACAAAGTTGAGGGGTGGGCAGTGGATGTTTCCTATCATCATCCTTTGGTTCATTAACCAGCTTGGAGCAAATGAGACCTGCTGAATATATATTAATTAAACTGGCCAAATTTCTAGGCAGGAAAGTTTAGGATTAAAAAGGATTACCATATGTCATTCAATAATTTCAAAGGCTGTCATTAGACTTAATTCCTTCATTTTATGTTTTAATGGATTATGGTGTGTCTTAAAGAATGACGTTTGTTGAATGTACTTAATCTCCAATTGGTACTTGAATTTATTAAGTTCCTATTAAGTTTATTTCATAATTTGTCATCTAAATGATAATTTATATCTTTCTTTTATGCTTCTTTAGTTTTAAATAATGATCATTAAATGAGCAGCCAGTTATAGACAGAGAAGTACAACTTTTGTGGTTAACCTTATCACATGAACAGCTGAACACGATTGTGAAAGACTCGTGGGACTAAGCTCAACCTTTGTTTAACCTTTCTAAATCTGTATTTCCAAAGCCAAGTAATAAAAGACCCAATAGCCTATTTTTTGCCATCCACTTTCCATAGCCCTGACAAAGCAACTCTGTAACCTTATGTATATTCCCCCCCTAATTTTGACTTTAATTACTTTTAATTAAGGCACCTGTGACTTCAAAAGAAACTTTGGAAATGTCCAAAGATGGTGAACTAAAACAAAAAAGTAATGTACTAAAAATTACATGAATACAATAAAATTTCATTTAATATTCAGCAAGTCATCTATCTGTAGAAATTACTACTAAAAGATCACTTTTATCCATTTAAAGTAGTAAGTCTGCAAGTATGTTAGTGAGTCTACACTTCTTTATATAAGTAAACCTGTTTTTTGATTGAAAATCCACTAAACCAAATGATAATGGAAAGAAACATATAGAACTAAGCAAAGACTAATTCTGGAACATTTTCCTTATGATCTTAGTGTCTGAACTGAACCAAGCCATTAGGTCTTTTTAGAATTGTTTCATATGTGGTTTATATTTTGTTGACTTGTCCTCCCTATGAAGCATGTTACCATGTTCTCACGTACACCTTTGATACTGTCACAGCTGCAGGACCTAGGCTATTGTTTCCACTAAGCCTTCTCAGCAGTATCAGAAAAAAAATATTGAATCCAACTATGAGAACAAAATAATTCCATTTCACACAGCTATGCAAACAAGACTTTCTTCTCACAGCCCTCTGGTCTCAGAAGTTACTGATGGGTATCTTGCCTTTTTCTGCACACTAGCTTTCTTAAGGAAATGGCTACTTGGTTTATGCTTTATTCTGGCTCTCTCTAAGTACATTACAGCAGTAGAGTACAAGGATGTATACAACCATCAGGAGTTTCATGTTCTGAGCTACAACAGCGGCATGAATCTAATCTATTAAAAAATGTTTATGATTAGAATTTGGCAATTTTTAAAATGGACCCGAAATAGAATTTTTTAAAATTATTATTGCATTTTAAAATTTGAGATATAGTCCTGAACATTCAACTTACTGGAGCTTTTGTCAATCTCTTTGAAGAACAGAGGAGGACAAATTTAAAATTCCAAACTTCTGATAAAGGTTATGTGTTAAGCTTAAAGTGGATATGTTTACTAGAATAAAACTATTGACTGCAACTGTTTTTAACAAGTGCATTTCTATTGCACTTTTAAATCATTATGTTTTTAAATGACCATCATTTATTCATTTAGATGGCAATTTTTCAGCATGTTACTGAAATATTTTATACAATAGATAAATTAAAAATAAATAAAAAAGAAAAAAAGAAGAAAAGGCATGACTCATCTAGTGTAATGTGCTACTGACAGACCAAAACAAAGAAAAACAGGAAACAAATGCAGTTAGAGAAATAGCAGTAACAAAAGATGGGCAGATGGGTTTACTCTCAAAACTGCAGTAAATAGAATTTGAACATTTTGTATTTTAAAGGCTGCTGTGCTAATTTCATTTACTTCAGTCAGTGTTTTCAGTTTTTACCATACATGATATTCTTTATTCTGGCCTGGATCTGAAATTAAATGGTAAAAGACTGTGTTCCTGGACAACATTTTGAATCCAAAGGTCCCAAAAGCATTCTGCCAAGACAGGCATTATAACTATCCCTTCCTTACCTGTTAGGAAATGGAAGCTTCTAGCTTTAGAAAACAGCCAAATTTTTTGAGAGCTTTATCTGACTATTATTTCCTAAAGGGACATACAAGCAAACAAAGTGCCTATGTGCCTATGTTCTAGTGCCTGTAAAATCAACCTTTAGCTTACTTCAGAGTTTACCTATAGCAGATATGAAATCATATGGGGGGAAAAAAAAAAAGAAAATGCACTTTTAAAAGATCAGCTCATCAAAATAACTATCCAGACCATAATTTATTGCAAGTTCAAAAGTTCACAAAAAACATTAATTTCCTCTCATGTAAAACATGGCATTTTCAAGTGGTCCTTGAAGATGCATTGTTGTTAACTAATAATAGATAACCTTTTTCATAGATAAAATGAAAGTAATTTTATATGCATAAATTTATCTCACAGGGGATTTATGTGCTTTGTTTCCTTTCAATTTTTCTGTTGCAAACTTACTTAACATAATTCTGTCCAGAGTAAGAGAGGTTGTCCTTTTGGAGATATAATATTACAGGTAAGGAAGCTTATATTCCTGTTTTTTAATTTCTTGTACTTAAAATTCTCAGTAAAAAGCACAGACAGTTTCACATAACTTGCCAAATCAAGCAAACCTCATTACCACTTTCAAAAATTTAATGAAGCTTGTTTTACTTTGAATTAAAATGCACTAGAGGCGACTGTTTAGAGTCTGCTTGAAGGTGAAAAACTGTCCAACCAATTCTACAAATCCTTAAAAACAGCAAATAGATCTTCAGCCATTAGGTATGTTCATAACTGATTATTAAGATGTATACAAGATTAGTTTTGTCATGTAGTATCTTTATGAGGAAAAATCAAACTAATCTTTTATATACTTTCTATAACATACAGTGCCATTTGCTATTTTTTTAAGTAGATACCATGCTGTGAACTTCTTAACTAACTGCCAAACTTTAAATACTTAACACAGAAAATGCTATAATGAGGAAAGGAACATAAAGCATTCTAACATAATGTGGTACAGATATACAATGTGTTTGCTATCTTCAAAGCTATAAATACCTTTTATCTTCAGTAGCCTTATATTACCTCTCAAAGTTCTGTATTTTGCAGGCAACAGGGCTTAGCTGTATCTACAAAGCTTGTTGGTTCTGTTTTTTGATAACAAGCACTACAAAAATGCATGTAAGATTTGTTTTGTGGCAGGTCACTATTTTGAGTTTGTACTCATGCTAAGGGTCTTCTATTTGCAGTCCTGCAGCCTGCCCTTCAGGCACAGCTCCTCATCCTTCCTCACATGTGGTCGAGGCACCATTTTTCAGAACCTCTATGAGAGTATTTTACCCTCTTAGTTCTTGTGCTTGTACCATTATTCTCATGGCCTTGGTCTTGCACCTCATCACCATAATTCTTTCAGGGCAAGAAATTAATGCTGTCATGAGACTCTCACTGCCTCTCTGCCTGCCTGGGTACCAAGTGGAGTTTTCCCTTCTCCTTTTCTCTTTCTCTCTCTCCCCCCTCCCATTTTGTTTTCCTCATAGTCAAAATCAAACAGCAAAACTCTTGACAATCCAAAGAACCAAGGAAATCCGCAGTAATCTTAGAGACTTGTCCCAGTCAAAATGCCACCGGTGTTGGCACTAATCCTCTCTGGTAAGAAGAGCAAAATGATGAAAGATCAACTGAAGAGTAAAATGAAGAACAGCACCCTTCTAACTTTCTCAAATTCAAGCTCTGGTAAACAACTAAGGTGAATGAATCCAAAATTTGAAATTAAAATTTGAAGTGAATATCTCCTGCAGAGATATACATTTATTTGAAAGCTATAGGTTAATTCATTATTATTTTAATTTGTACTTACATTACTTAAGTTATGTGTAAGATTTAAGTCATAAATAGCAGTAATGTGAAAGACTGTCCAGCCTAATTATGTTTCTGGAATTAAATGTCATTGGAAACTTTGTTTCTCAAAATGAGGAAAAGAGCTAATTTCTTCCAGGAAAATACAATCCCATTGACTTATTTTTTACGAACACTGTGTAATAATTAAGTTGGAAAAAGGAAGAACATAATTTGTTCAACCCAGATTAAGGTTTGTCAATATTGCTGCAGTTAGCAGCAGTGCATCTGCCAGGCAGCTGTGAGATCACAGCTTCACTGGAAGACAGCAAGAGGGCTTAATCTTCAGGGCTAAAGAATCACATTTCCAGTGACTCAAGGAGTGGGGAGAGGGCAGGACATCTTAAGAACACCACAGTTGGAAATATCATCTGAGAAATAAATCTGAACTGCCTGAGATTTATTCTAAGTATGTACATCAAAAACATTCACATGTAAATCAACACAGAAAATGCTACTGTACCCAGTGCCTAAGATCTAGATCCCCTGATGTGAATTACTAATGTTCTTGCTGGACTTGGGACAAACATAGAGGATTTACCTGCTGATGTGGCCAAGGATCCTCTTAACTTCTGTGACACTCATAAAACCGTACGGTGACTGCAAAGGGTTTCTCCTGCCTCCTAGCAGGTTGCAAAGGCTGCAGTTGGAAACCTTGTCCTTTTATATTGATTTAACCGCTATCAGTGTTTATGGCCACCTGATGTTTAATGCCATGTAACACTCCAAGTACTAGAGCATGAGAAATAAAAAATGTCCTCCTCTCACTGCCATACTCCCAGTATCTGGTTTAACTACATTTGTTTATTTTTATATTGAAAGACTCTCATTTATCTATTTATGTATTTCTTTGTTTGCATGTGCATTTTTTTATGCTTCAACACATCTTTAAGCATTCTTTTTTTGGGTTGTGTTTTCAGATAGGCAATTTACTTGAGGTGAGTTTGAATTAAAATTAGTATTCAGTATATAGAAAGTTTGCCTTTAGCTAGTATTAAAGGGGTTGAAATTTCCTGCAATGTTCCTTATAGTATTTGTGCTGCTCACTCTGTGGAAGAAACAGGATTTTTAAGTTTGGAGCCAAGAAAATGAGAAAAACAGAAGGAATTTCAAAGCCTTCAGGAAAGGCGTGGCATACACAGGAAAAGAGTAGGCTGTTTTCTTTGGAAAAAAGTGAAAACTTTGGTATTTTACCACTTCACATTTATTACTGAACCTCTGCTTCCCTGATGGCTGAGTGAATACATCCTCTTCATACGACCACTGATGATGTATTGCAAATATTTATTGGCGTCTCTGGTTGGGATAAAAACATGTCAGTTCTGCCCATTTCTGGACCACTGCAGGGAGCAGGGACTATTCTTTGCCCTAGTTCTCTATTCATCTACCTATGAAATGAACCTGCTGTGCTTAATTAATTAGGGTTTGTTGAAGTGCTTTTAGATATCTTTTTCACAGATGAAAAACATTTCAGCATCCATGTAAATATTATTATGTTCTCATTTAATTAGATGAAAAATCAGTAAAAAATATTGTGAACTGCGTATGTAGGCCTTCCATTTTTTAAATAAATAAAAAAAAAAGAACTCTTTCATGTAATCAGCTGGGAATGATCAAAGGGATCACTGTGTGCCTGTTTCTGAGAAACAACTTTTTCAGTCTCTTTGGTCAAAAATTGCAAAGAAGCTTCTGAAGACTAAACAGTATCTTGAGGCTCCAAATTCCTCCTGCAGACAAGTCTGTTGTCACTTGAAAGCACTCTGAGCTGCAAGAAAAATAGACACTGCTGTCCTTACAGAAATGATTCAAAATGTTTGCATGGTTTCTGTAAAGCCTTTTAGTTTCTAGTGACTGTTGTAGTTATGATGCATGTAAGGATTTTAAAAAGGCACTCAGGAAAAGGAAACACCTTGCTTGCATCTTATTTTGAAATTGAATCAAATCACTTGCTTTTTAAAAATTCTGATAACTTTTAATTAATCCTTTTTTTTTTTTCTCTATGCACTCTTCTAGGCAGAGAACTCTGAGAGCTGGAACAGGATGCATTATGCTTTCTCTAAATAAGAAATTGTTCTCAAGGAGATCTGTAATTCAAAATACTATTGATTCAAAAAAATGTGATGATTCAGATAGAGCAGCACATGAAATCTGAACCTTTTCAGCTATGCCCCCTCACTAATGCTTAATGGAAAATTCACTCAGGTGGTGATGTCAAAATATTACAGTTATGGATACAAAGTAAGCTACATATCATCACTGAGGTACAGGAAGCTCATCTGGATTGTTTGCACGAGAGTCCTGCGCAAGCAGTTATGAGAAGCTGAATTGTCCTGGGGGAGCATAAAGAAGACAGGGCTTCAGAAAACCTAGGACAACACATTCCACTTTCTGAAGCACAATTGTACCCTAACTATTGACACAACGGAGACAAAGATATTTCCTCTCAAATTCTCTTTTAATTTGTACAGAAAACCAGACACACAACAGATTGATGTAAAAACGCAAATTACAGCCTGAGTTCTCCATCAGTTGTTGCATCAAAGTTTACAGCCAGTCCTCAAGGGTCAGGAGTTAGATACCTTCTAGACTACAAAATTAAAGCCTAAATGTGAAGCCAAGAATGTATTGTTATTTAATATTGGTCTTTGCAGTCTCATCACAGACTTGTTAGCCCAACTACTATGATACTAAGGCTCAATAACACAAGATGCACAGTCCAGAGTATCATTTGATGCATAAGGAGGAGCTCACAGAAATTAGTTTGTCCAATGTTGCGAAGTTTCAGGGGAAATTTTATTGCTGTCTTCAATCACCTTATGGGCAGGTGCAGAGAAGATAGAGCCACACTCTTCTCAGACATGTATAGTGATAGGATGGCAGACAACAGGCACAAATTATAGCATGACAATTCTGATTATACATTAGGAATTTTTTTTGAAGGTGATCAAACATTGGAAGTTGCCTAGAGAGGCTGTGAATTCTGCACGGCTGGAAATACTCAAAAGTGCCTAAGATCCTGAGCAACATCATCTATTAGCCTTCTGACAGGAATGGTTTGGAATTAGAGATGACATCTGGTGGTCATCTAAGTTAAACTAAATTATTCTATGATTATCCAATTACAGTTCACTCCCAACAACGATATAGTTAAGTGACATATATAAACTTTCTACTATCTACCTCTTTCTCTGGTATTATACCTACCCTTCTGCTGCCCATTTGGACCTAAAGTTGGGAACACCAGTCATCTTTGAAAAGAAGCAGGAGGAGAGGTTACAATAAATTGTTATCACCTCAAGTTCTTTCATGGAATGAGTTTTGATTCTAATACTTCCTCTTCACTCTGGCTCTGCTTGGGGCATTTTTATATGTTTGTATAAAACACTTATACTTTTTATACACAATCTGCTTATTAGTCTTCCCTAACGAGTTCACAGTTTGATGGTATATCCAAATTTACCACACAAGGTAAACGTCACGTGTATGTGACATTTGTTCTTTGTTCTATCACTGAAATGATTTTACTCAGCTCCCACGGTTGTAGCTAATGTTCACAAAATGATCACTTGTGATCTGTGCTTGTCTTGTGACTTGACATCCCAGTACTGTTCTTTGCTTGTACTGTCCAGCCATTATCATGTACTTGAACTTCTGAGTTACAATCTCTTATAATCCTCATTTTTTTTTCTTCAACAGCCTTCAAGCTGTTGTTTTCTGATAGAATAACTGATAATAAAACTGATGGTTTATTAGCAGAAACTGATCACACAAACATCCTTTTTTTCAGGGTCATTAAATCATGCACTCTACACTACTGATCCATTCAGAGAGATACATATCCATAGATACATGTAGATATAATACTTCGGTAACTGTTTGTAATAAATACCCAATAGTTTCTGCAACTGGTGCATCATCAAAACTATTTTACATCATCAAAATTATTCTACTACAAAGAATACAGTCATGGTTATTCATGGTTCTTTTTTCAGAAAACAGTTTCCTCTGGTCTTTCATGTGATACACACCTGCACCTTGATAGCATTAGCTGCATCACCATCTTTTTTCCATAACACTCTATTCGCATAGCACATTTTCTCAGTTAGCCACCTCTTAGCATCCACTTTGCTGTCCCCAAGTTAAGAAACTTACGAAATGCTTGTAATTATAAAAGTTTTGCATATTACAAAAAGAATCAATATGTAAATGTTTAAATTTGTAATGAATTTTTAATAAATTTCAATAGGGTCACTTACCCACCATAGTTTCTGTATTTTTCTACATTTCAGAGCATTTCCTAAATTCTGTTTTACTGTCTAAAGATAATAGAGTTTACTAAAAGAGAGCTTTTTAATAACCTTCAAGGTTGGCAATCTCTACTGTCAAATGCTGAAAGTTTAACACAAAATAACTGGAAAGTAGACTTTTGCTTGTGACCTTACCTTCTGATTTCTCATGTAGCAGGGATATTTCTTATGCTATAATAGCTCAAATGTCATGTTTAGGGTAGAAATGGTAATAATCCTATCCCCTGGGAAATAAATTATGATATATGACATGAAAAAATAAAGACACAAAAATATGCACTCACTCATTAGGTAAGTGACCCCAAGAGTCTCCTGAAAGTCACTGCAAGAACTCTAATAAATAACATGTGCAAGTGACAAGGTGCTTTTTAAACATTCCAAAATAGATAGCTTATGGGATTTTTAGTAACAGACACTAAAGTTTTTATTACTTTTGATTATGTTTATTTATTTAATGAAAGCCCAAATAGACATTTAATTATAAGTATACCACAGAAGCTTTAGAAGTAAGATTTAAAGAGGTGGCCAAAGCCCCTCATGCTGGAAGCTATCACAGGTTGCCTTCCAAAACAGCTGACAGTCGAGCCTGCCTTGGAGTAGAAGGATTAGATCATATGTAAACATCCCTTGCAGTCCTTTTTTCTAAATTCCTTGATAAGGACAAAGTCTCTAAATGAAATATGTAAGTATTACTGTAACTATGAAGCTGCTATTATAAAAATTACCGCATTATGAAATGTTCTAGTACATCTGCTTGTTAATATATCATAAGATTACTGATGTGCCTATAAAGACACAAAATATAATTCTCATTTTTCTTAGTGACTGGAAAAGAGGTACTTGAGCTTCTAGGGAATGCTGGGAGTCTACACAGAACCTGGAAATTTTATATAAAGCTGTCTGAGGATTGAGCTTCTGCGAACAGGAAAGAAATTATCACAAGGCAGAATTAAGACTTCAGATCTCCAAGCAAAACACAGAGACAGACACTGACAGCTGAAGTTCACAGAAGACAAAACATTAATTAAAAACCCTTACCAGTAGTAACCAGAACACACCTAAAAGAGAAGCATGGCTCAAATCCTTGTAAATGCATAAATCTTATCTGGCAGGTAGCACCCAGCTTTGTTTAAGATTGATAGCACTGTATAATCTCCAGGAGATAAACCACTAATCTTTTCATTCAAAAACAAAAATAATCAATTCTCTCTGTAAAGGCAGAAGGAAGGAGAAGGAATGAACCACGTAATTCACAGGCACGAGTGATCAGCAACAGTCCTCAGTTCTCTCTCCTGCCTGAAAGGGTCTAAAATTATATCAGCCTGCTTCTATTCTCACTCCTTGCTAATAGAATCCAGGGAACTCTTGAGTCTCCTGATGGACTAGTGAATAGTTATTTTTAATGCAAAGTATTTCGGTTTCTGTGAGAAAGATTATTTCTCATGGAAAAGATCAATCTTTAGAACGCCCTAAAATATAGAATCTAACTTCCAATCTATTGAATCAAAGAGAAATAATTCATTCTCCTTTCTTTTTTTTTTTAGTGAAGTAGAGCATGTTCTTAGCATGCTGTTCTCACAGATCTGTGTATGGGAAGAAATGTCTTTTTCATGACTCACAACAGATATTAATATGCAGGCAGTTATTTTAGGAAATGGTGAATATGCACCAGGTCAGGGACAAGAGCTAAAGGAAGAGGTATAAATTAACACATTGCACATAGATGCAGGGTTAGTGTGTGCTCTGTGGAACTCCTTGTCCAGAGAAGCAATGTAGATTACAATATTGTTGCTGTAATCTACTGAGGCATGCATTTGGGCAAATGAATCAAAAAAAAAGAATTTTGTGAGGGTTTAAACATTCAAAGTATGACAGGCTGGGAAGTTTAGATTCTTCGCTGAAGTTCCTTAAAAAAGATGAGAAAATCATGCCTCTGCCACACAAAGGTAAATCTCATATTAAAAAAAAAAAAGAAAAAAAGGAATTTTGTATGTTACAGAAGTAATAATACAGTTAAAACCTCCCTTCCCAGGCTAAACAGGTAAAACCAAATTCTTTCTTGTCTTGCAACAAATGATCTTGGCTGAAAACTGCAGATATGAACAAAATTATAAAGTACCAAGCAAGTTGTTACTCACAAAAATTTTTTAATTCAGTTTGTCACATTTTTTTACTAAGAAGTACAACTGCTGTAGGGAATATCTCCATTATATTCTAGCCTTTTAAAAAGGTTCACTTTGCCCAAAGGTTCATATGGTTATTCTACCTTGAGGCATAAATATAACATGCAATAAGATTTCAGGAATACCAGAAAAATGAAGTGGCAGTTACATTATCTTTACTGAACATACGAATCCGTGAAGTCTACAGTCATTCTCCTTAACTCAGGTATATAATCTAGGAGAGTTCAGTCACTACAGTCTTTTATGTACAATGTAAAGTGCCTGGCATATCCATGAAATAATTGTTTTAACCTCATTCTGTTCTGCATTAAGAAAATCTATGCTTTTAAGTTAGGAACCTCAGATGAATGCATAAAACTCCACATGGTGAATCTATACTACAAGTTTGTGCTAAATTAACAACTTTCTGTAAAATCAGATTACTATTTACATGAACATATATCTGAGGCAAGCCACTTCCCTGTGTGTGATCCTAGAGGGCATAACACTGCTGGCAATAAGTGGGTGTACCATCTACCACTTTCTCCCCCCTGAGTGAACGTACTGAAATGCAAGAATACTCCTGACAGTGTAACAAAACAATTTTCTGAGTTCCTGTCCGCAGGGATTCCCAAGTACAACTAGACTGACTGAATAGAACGTGAGACCACAGTGCCCTAGTCCTTCAGACAATGCTTAACTCATTTAATCCAACCTTCTTCTCAAAATAGGTCTAATTAGATGAGATTGCTCAGGGCCATGTCTAGTCAAGTCATGTTCAACTCGTTCACGAATACCTCCAGCTCCTTTCCTGTGGATCTGCTCCACATTCAGCCACAGCCTGTACTGCTGCCTGTATGGGGGCTGTTCCAGCCCAGAGGCAAGAACTTGTCCTTGATCTTGCTGAACTTTATGAGGTTCCTGTTGACCTATTCATTCCTAGAGCCTGCCCAGCTCCTTCTGAAATTCAGTCCTGCCCTCCAGCATATGGGCTTCTTCCACCAATTTGATGTCACCTACAAATTTCCAGAGAGGGCACTCTACCTCATGATCCAGGTTATTTAAGAAGACATTAAACACTATCCGCCACAGTACTGATCCCTGAGTGATGCCACTAATTAACTAGCTGCCAGACAGACTTTGCACAACTGGTCACAACTCATTAAGCTTGGCAGACCAGCCAATTTTCCACCCACCTTATTGTCCACTTATCCAGCCTTTATCTACCCTATCTGAGGAGAAAGAGACTATGGGAGACTGCATCAAAAGCCTGCTAAAATCAAGGTATAGCACATGCACTGCAGTACCTTTGTCCACAGCCCCAGGCACCTCATCACAAAAAACAAGGAAGCTGGTCAGGCAGGTCCCAACCACCTTCCTGTCCTTCATATGTTTAGGAAATCATTAGGTTTTGTTTCGTAACTTCCTGAGCACTGAGATGAGGTTGAGCAGCCTGTAGGTACCTGGATCCTCCTTGCTCTTCTTGCTTTCTTCCAGTCCTCAAGGATGTCAAAGATGGGAGGTATCTTGAAGCAATTTGGCCAGGTCCTTCAACACCATCAGATGCATCCTATACGTCACATCCCTTGGACTTGAGCATGTCTAGGCAGTTTAAGTGACTCCCAAATCTTTTCTTCCTCTACAGTGGTTAGTGTTTCACTCTCAAGACCCTGCTATTAGGCTCAGGGATGAGGGAGGCCTGAGGACAAGACTTGCTACTAACATCATCAACTATCATCCAACATCTGCATTGTTTGTGAACAGACAGTCCCACAGAACATCTTCCCTAGTTGGTTTATCTGCATTACAGATGTGCAGAAGCTGCACACAGATGTTTAATTCCTCCTGCTTCTTCCTCATGCTGTACACTTTTGAGAATGAGCTTGCCTCCCACAGGAGAGGCCGTGGACTGGGACAGCACTTGCCTCCCCTCAGCCACATTGCCCAGACCACTGCTGGGCTCCAGACACCAGCACTGCTGCTGCCCATGCATTCTGTGGCCACACTGCCCCGGGCAGCCCTGTGCAGAGATGGCGGCCCCACTGCAGCACCCTGCCAGCCAGACCCTCCCTGGCCAGCTGCTGCTGTGCCCTCAGCAGCACCAGCCATGCTGAGAGCAGAGCCCAGGGCAGCATCTCCCTCAGCCTCAGTCTGGCCCCACCAGGAGGCCCCACCGCCATGTGGTTATAGGGGGGCGGCCACACTGCCATCTTCTTGCGTAGGCCCTGCCAGCAGATGAAGCCCAAATCCCTCTCGTCCTGCCAAGCCTCCGGCAAAGGGGCCCTCAAGTGAGGGAGAGGAGACTTCCAAACACCTCTTGGGACAGTCACCCATTTCGTTAGCTGCTGTGTTAATGCTCCAGCCCTCTTTACTCCCAGTAACATGGAGGTGACCTTGGCTTAAAGATCATGAATTGGAACACTGGCAGAGATCCTCCTTTTGTGAGGATATGACCTACACTGCCTCAGCTCATGAACTCCACTGTATGGAGATGGCAGTGTTTATGCCTGAGGAATGACAATAGGATGAGTTACCCCCAAATAATTTGAATATTGATGAATTTGTTTGCAAGCCATCAAGCCATTTGGAGAGTTTTCCTTTTTTTTTTTTTTTTTCATTTTACATGAGCAATTTCCTGCAGAAACAGATGCCTGCATCCTTGCAGGGGACTGCGGTGAACGCCAGCCACTAAATGTGAGGGAAACGTGTTGTGCAAGAGCAAACATTTGCCCTCCGAGGTTTAAAGTGGTTCCTATTGCTAGGGAAACGACTCTGCTTTAATATGCATGTTCAGCAAGGCCGCCTCTGTCAGAACGCTCAAACTGGGGGAGATCGTATTGTGCTGGAGAGAGGAAAACTAATAATAAGGACACCGCTGAAAGATAAGGGAACAAATTAAAGGGAGAGGCAGACAGACAGGAAGGTTGTGTTTAAAAAAAAAAAAAAAAAAGGAAGATATAGAGCATGATAAAAATTGTTTCACATTGCATATATTTGTCTAGGCCTTTCCTCTTGTCCATAAGGCTGAATTCTCGACTGAGTTAATTTAACCAGGTTTCACCAGTTTTCATGGACATTGTGACTCCCAGAATTGTGGGGTAAGTGTCCTCCCTAGGCCATCTGCATGAGCCACTACACCACAGTCTTGTTTAGAGTCCACATCTGATTGGGGATGAGTCCTTCTACAGAGGGCACTTGCTTTAATGTCTGTAGCCACATATCCTTAGTATGTACAGATCTGGGTGGGTACAAGAGCAGTAGCTCTTTTCGCCTTCAGTAGTTCATATATAGGCAGAAAGTGTAATGAACTCGAATAGTGTTTGTTAAGAAAAGTACCATTTTCTTTTTAATACTGGAAACAAGGAATAAATTAAAATTTATTAATATAACACAATCCGTAGGCATAGTTTTCTACAAGCAAATTAAATACATTTTCCCCTAAGTACATGTAACTTTAGGGTTTTGATTTACCTGATTATAATACTTCTACCTTTGCAAGGAGATACTCTTTAAAGGCAAATAGAAATTATGCTCCTTTATCCCCGTTGATCAAAAACAACCTACTTGATTGTGTAGGAAAGTAGAATCAAGGCATAGTAGTATTTTTTCTTCCTTTTTTTTTTTTTGTTGTGTTTATCACTGAAGCATTACAGGTAAGCATGTTTTTATCTGGGAGGGCTGCTGTGGTATATTCACAAACATTCTTTCAGCCATCAAACTGAACCTTTATTTATATTAATTCATACATTAGTGCACGCTAGCTTCAGATGTATGAAGATACGTCTCCTATCTCCCCCTCCTGTCAGGGAAAATAAAAAAAAAGGAATGTATATCAAAGAATTGTAGTCCAGTTTATTGTATTGATAGGAATGGCACATAGCAGGTTTCTGTAATGTCTTTTCGTTGAGAAGAAAAAGCAACATTCTTCTCTGATTAAATGCACACAGTACAGGAAATTGATAATGCCATAGGTATTATTTATACAGAATCTTGGAAAAATCACAGCTTTATAATTTAGACATAGGTGCTTTTGAGTGCATGTGAACATACATGCACTTAGAGTTGATGGATTTTTTCTTGTAGGTGGTTAAACATCATTTAATTCATTAATAAAGAGTATAGAATCATATTACTGTTCTCAGTTCTCAGCAATATGATGGGAATTGGTTTCCAGCAATTTCTGACTTTGGAGAATGTTGTGTACAGCATTCAAGGTCACAGTTCCTAAGAAATACAGGCAAGATCCTGCGATGTCTTTTATATTCCATCTAATGCAAGAACATCTGTATGCATGTGTACATTAAATTCAAAAAGCGTGACCCTTGGCACATAGCACATACCCAGCAATATGAAAATTTGTGCTCTGCTGAAATATCATTTTGTTTTATTTTGAGTCCTTTCCAACCTTACATCAGTTCAGTCGCTGGAAACTCTTGCTCATCTTAGCTTGACACCTGGATGGAATTAAAAAGTAGAAAGTTCCTGAGAGGATAGAAAATAACCATTGTGTTCTCAGCTGCTTCATTAGATAGCTAGTTATCAGTGTGAGCTACAGTGCACAGGAAACTTGCTGCCTTTTGGACCTCCTGCTGATAGTACTCTTACTGCCTTTGTCCTCTTGATATGTCTCCCTAGGAATTTCCAGCCTCCAATAGCCAAAAATGCTGCTACTATCTACTCACCGCTGAAAGTGTTTATATGAGTACAAAAGGCCCCTTCCCTCTCATCTTCACTAAAGTAAGAAGCTGACTTTCATAGTTTTGGAGTAATGAACAAAAGAACAGGAGGGACCAAGAGATCCATAGAAAAGGAGAGATGGTTTTTTTCAAGCATCTAAAAAAACTTTTACCCTCCTTATTCCAGTTAAAGCAGTACATATCTTGTGTGTGCTCAGATAAGCCCCAAGAATAAAGTAAAGCAAGAAAGCAGCAAACAAGCCTTAACTCATTTTTTTCTTGTTCACCTGTGAGTAGATCATTCTAAAATAGAGTGACAATATCATCAATTGTTATTTGTTTTCAAGCTAACTGCTGGTATGGGACCTATTATTCTAAAATCACTGAATAAAACAAGTCTTTCTACAGGATGCTAGCTGTCTAAAGGAAAACAGACACACAAATAATATGAAATGCCTGTCTTAAGACTGCAGAGGTGTAATGTCCTGTTCATACCTATTTGCAGAACAGGATGGGAAAACAGAAATGTTGGAGAAGATCGGGAATCTATCTCTATGTGGGAGGAGAGGAAAGTGTTATAAGGAGAACTCCACCTTGCCTTTGTCTCTACCTTCCCCTTTTTGGCTGACCACATTAAAAATTTTTTTTGAACCAAGGAAAAGGAGTGTAGGAACAAGATGTCAGGAGGGCCAAAGTTCATCTACAGTTCACAGTCTGAATATTGTGTGTCAACTGTCTAAAGCCCTCTTCCTACTAACTACCACTTTTCTGTATGCAATAATAAGGCAAGTCAATTTGTGAGGGAAGGTTGCTACAGGGACACTGGAAGAAGTTCAGGTTGTCTGAGCAGGCTAAATTCGACAGTTCATGTGTGGGAAGATTTGGAGTGGCAAGGGAAAGGACAATTTTGCAGGTTTTAGTGAGCACTGACTACAGATACAGGGACTTGACTGAGAAAGTAAACAGCAGGTGAAGCTAGAGGCCTACCTGCAGCTAGAGTGCAGGTGTTGAGATCAGGATTTGGGTGTAAGAATTGCAGGAGAAAGGGAGAAATCAGTCGTGATTATTATACTCAGGCTAGCTGGAATCTGAATTGCAGAAACTGAGGCCTGCCAGAGAGTGATAAGCTTGTGCCTGCTGTAGAAGAAATGTGTGAAGGAGCATGTATCTTTAGGGAAACCAAATTATCACAGGTAAAAAGGCAGCTCATTTAAAAAGCCTGAGAATCACGGTTTTTAAACACATTGCTTAGTATAATTCCTCTAGTGATATGGACCATATTGCTGGCTTGTGCACACTCCCATCAAATGATTAGCTGTTGCTTTCAGGTAGTTGTGCAGTGTCTTCAAATTCTCTACAATTCCTTATCCTGGATATTTTTTCAGATAAGAGAAAACAAGACAGCTCTAAAGAATTAAGTTCTTCTGCTGTTATATCAGTAAAGTCTGGACAGTAGCTGTGTAACTTCCACATTTCTTGATCTGCTGGTACAGAGGAGTCATTTGTAAAGGTCAGATATGTTATAAGGGCTAATGAATCCTCCACAGAACAGCAATTGCTTAGGATTTGCTCACAGTTTCTAGTGTTGCCCAGACTCCTTTGGGGAATTGGATCTCTTTCATTGTGACAGCATTGAAAACATCCCAATGGCTAACTTAACATAAACATAAGGAGGTATTAAATCAGGCCAGACTGACTAAGGAGAGGGTCTGTAATTATTTGCTCCTAAAACATAACTTCAGGTGTTCTTTGGCCTATATAACCCCTATTAATTTTAAGAGATAATGATGACTATAAAGCACATTATCATATCTATGTTTACCTTACCTGCCTTAAAAAGAAGTGTTTTGCCAGTTCCTTAGTGATACGACAGAAGTCAAATCCTCTGTGTATGTCTACTTCCACCCTTAAGAGAGAAGTCCAAAGCTGAACCCATAGCTTCCAAACACCACTCAAAAAAAAAAAAAAAACAAAGAGAGAGGAAAAAAGACAGTTAAACAAAACATCATGCACAACCAGCACAGCTGCTGTAGAGTATGTAGCTCAGCATTACTACCAGTCAGAGAGAATCCATAAACGATTATCAAGGCACTTTCAGTGATAGTCACATTTGCTAATGACATTCAGTCACTCACATTGTGTGGTTTTATTTCTTAAAGATCATCTGATATTTCTTATCTTACCTAAAATGATGTGCAAGATAATTGGAATAAGTCCCTTGATATAAGCACAATTGACTGATTAATCCAACCCCAGACTGGAGGAGACAGCAGATGTGCAGATGCAGTTTTGTATTCTCTGCATGCATCTATACAGTCTTATAAACACACTGATGATAGGTTTATACATCTCATTGGCATGTGGCCCAATCAATAAAAACTCAGAACAAGTGTTACTAATAAACAGCTCCTGTTACGGCCTACTGTGGTAAATAGAAAAAGATATACTCTGTATTTTTTTGCTACTTTGACCGTGGTCACATTTCTATGGCACCTGTATGTTTTAGACCTACAGCAAGTATTTTGGTCCATAGAGTATAAAGCTATTTTTATAAGTCTGGTATAAGCATATAGTATAAAAATACTGGGTTTGGGGTACTTTTCTTACTGAATCGCCTGGAAAATACCCAGAGCTCATGTTAGAGAGCACACTGGTATATTTTACTCCCTAATAAGTGCAGAAAGTTCCATAAACTGTGAATGTCCTTTGAGTGCAATGTGATGTGGTTACTTTCCTTCTACCCTCAAATGTAATCCTACAGTGATATCCTTGTTTTGTAATTATACTTTAGCTATTTTCAGTGAATTTGTATGCTTATAAATCCCATGTTCCTAAATGAGCAATATTCTCTTTTTCTAACATGGATATCTAAATTAAAAGGTGACATTGATTGCAAATGTCCTCCTGCAAATAGAACAACATTAATGAAGTGTGTAAGAAACCATGTACAAACTACAGAGACTCCAGGGCTACAAGCACATAGACAGCATGCCCCACATTCATTCTGCTTAGCTGCTTTAATGTACATACCTAAATTAAGTGTGCAATTGCTCTAGGCTGTCTATGTTGTTAATGGAGAGAAATGAGCAGTTTCAGATGGCAGTTTACTGCATGTGAGATCTGAATCAAGATCTGAATGTGCCTCTCTTCCTACTGAACACAGCCCGGAGGAACTAGGTGTCCAGTTTAGGCCTAGGTATTTAGATATTTAATGTTGGGATTTTAGATATGTTATACATTCAATGGTAGGAGGACCTTGGGCCAAGATTACTAAATATATTACTTGGGAAATAAGAATCAGCATTCTGATAAAAAGCCACAGTTACATGTCTTGGCAGCACGAGGCCTAGTTAACTGTAAGAAAAAAAGGTAGGAATGAATAACCATACATAATTTAAAAATATATGGCTGATGTTCCTTGGAAAAAAATGTAAAATTGTCTTATATTAGATCTCCTATATGTTAGGCAGGGAGTAGAGATATGATAAATGATATAAAGGCAAATATTCAAATATATGAAAACATTTGTACCTCTCTGAAAATTAGGAACTCTTTTTCTGGATAGATTCTCTGTGATATACACCTTGTGATATACAATATTCTATTGAAACAATTCTGCTTTTATTTTATTGCAAGAATCCTAAGACTGGCAGTTAGATATTGTAGCTTTTTATGTGTAACACAGAGCTCAGGATTTTTCTTTACTGATTGGTGGATGTTCTTCACCTGGTTGCCCATACACGAGCTGCCCAATGATCTTATCTAACACATAAACTGTGGCTTCCAACTAGAAATACCTTTAAAGGGAATATGCCAGGGATAAAGTTACAAAAGATGATCCAGTGCTACAGAGATGTAATCCAAACTGTACGTGATAGTAAACACGGACCCAGATCAGCTTCCTAATTTGGCAGAATGGCATCAAAATATATTTTTGACAGGAAAAGATACTAAAATAATTCTTTAATAATCTCAGCAACCAGATTCTCCTATATCATTACACTGTTATGTGTACAAAGAAATTCCTGCTTCATTCCTATTATGCTAGAAAGCCTCCTGCATGGCATTTCCTTTTTATAGCTATGTGATATGAAATATATCTGGATTTTTTTTCCAACAAATTCTATTAATTTACTTGATCTGAATGTCATCGGTATTTTTATGAATTTGAGTTCACCTTCAGATGTTTGTTAACTTGCCAATAGCTTTATTGGCAATTGCATCAGGAAAAGGATTTCTATGGTGCCAAGTTTTCATGATTTCCTGGATGCTTTATGGGGATGGGTCCAGTTCCTCTGGGAAAAATGCCAGAAGTTAATTTTTACACATGTGTGAGAGGAACCGGAGTAGCCCATCCACAAACACACATACACATGTGAATATGTATAATCTTTGGCAACACAGATACACAAAGAAAACTTCTCCATAGAAGAAGAATCATACTTTATAACCCAAAATATTATTATTCCTTAATGTATATACTTTCTCATGGATATAAATTCTAAATGCAAAGCAGCCTGAGATGCATATATATTCTTCATATGCTTGGAATGCTAGTGTAGTTAGAACTACACAGTTAGGATAGTTTAGGACTTCTATCAAGTATGTTTTTTTTTTTCCAATTTTTCCTTTTGAAGAATAACCTGTGGAATGATTTCCAGTATTCTTGATTTAGCACCTGTTTCTGAAGGGCTGGTGTTGTAGCAAAACAATCTGCTGTCCAGATGGAACAAAACTCTTCAGAGATCTCAAGAATGTTTTGTTTTGGACAAAGATGATAGCCCTAGAGTTTCTTGAGGTAGAGGACAATAAAATTAAAGTGGAAGGTGGTCTTATAAACTGGTGATGTAAGACACAGGCAAAGCTTCTGGTTCTGCCCAGATCACTCTTTTTTCCAGTATATATATATTTTCTGTGCTCTTTGCACAATGAAATATTCCTGGATGTGACCTAGATCACTAATTAAATATCTACACAGAATGTTTGCATATAGAGCTCCACTCTACTATTAAAGAATTCCCCAAAACAGTCCTAAGAGGTCTTGAATCATCAAGATCTTCTTGAAGAGATCTTCAAGAAAGCAGTGCTATTGATTTCATCATGTACAGTTGTTGGTATTTGTTTTGTTTGAGTGGATTCCTCACGATTTTTGCATCCAACTGAATCCCTTTCTCAACAAGGATCACAGTTTGTGATAATACAATTGAATTGTCCTGTGGTATGGATCCATTATTGACTTATTTCATCAAAAATCTAGCAAGTGTTCCAAGCTTCCTGAAACCCTTGACCCTTGCTTCTTGGAAAATGCAGAGTGCTTTAGAGATGTCTAGAAAAGGCCCAGTGCTTACTTTATGAGATTATGAGACTGTGACCATAGTCCAGGTTGCCCCCGGTTCCCACGGCTAGAAAAGTTCCAATATAATCTGTGCTGGAATCCTCTGCCGTAGGATTGCTAATGATGGCAATCCCAAATCTGGGAACTAGTCCCAATCACCTGCTCCCCCGTGAAGAACAAGGGAAATCTCTGAAGAGGTTTGTAGATGCACGAGGGTGCAGTTTGAATCCTTGTGGGAAGTTGGCCATGTAACCTTGTCAAAAATAGGAGTCTTGAAGGAGCAGAGGTTAGTGTTTCAATTATGCTATGTATGTCACACATACATATCATTTTTATAGTTATAGTATTCATAATAGTAATGACAGAAAGCCTTTCATTTTTGCCATATCATAAGGAACTGTGTACATTAGATCTATATAACTGCTACTAAGGCAAATGGAATAGCTTTACTTTAACAAATAAATCTTGTTGAAAAAAGTGAGACACACTTTTGAAAAGCTCCAGAAAGAGTTTTAGAGCCTCTCTCTGACAGATGATAATTCGCATATTTTTTTTCTAGGGCAAAAGAATTTTCTTTCAAAAGGATTCCATACAGTTAGGTTATTCTTAAGCCCAGTAAGCATGATGTGAAGCAAAATGACAAAACATAAATTACACCTGACAATTTAGTATCTGTTCTGCTAAATGTCTGAATGCGACCCACAGCGAAGTAGCTGAAGTCAGACATGTTCAAAAAATGCTATATGATTTGCTGAAGGATTTTCATGGTAAACTGTAGTGTAACACAGCTGGGGTAAATCTCAAAGTTTTTTGTCAATAGACTCTAAAAGTTCTTCTTCCCAGTCAAATAAAGATCATTATTGAGGTCCACAATGTCATTGTCACCAAAAACATTTCATAATCTTAAATGAAATATATTTTGAGCATAAGTATTATTCAAACAGTATAGTTAATAGACAAATTTAATTTTCAAAGGTTGCCCTGACAAAGTAAAAAGTCTATATTAAAATGTTGTTTGAATCAGGTACATTTAGGTTGGGTTAAAGATGTTCCTCCTGATGTGTATACCCAAGTTCAGTACTGCAGAAAGATGGGCAAGGTCATGCCATGTCTTAATGTTTTATGAGGATGACATCAGGGCATGTATCCATCTTTGCAATCTAGAGAATATTCTCAAGTCCTACAAAGTAAACAAAGTGTTTAAAAAAAAAAGAAAAAAAGAAAAAGAAAAAGAAAAAGAAAAAGAAAAAAAGAAAAAGCAGCTAGAATGCAGTACTGTATTGAATTACCATACTATATAGAATTACCAGGATGGTCTAGGAGTTGAAATTAATGACATGACAAGAGGCAAGAGAACTGTCTTTGCTCAATCTTAAGAAGAGAGAGCTCAGGGGAGAGCTGAGGGCTGAGGGGCTGCTCTCTATAACTACTTAATAGGAGAGTGCCAAGCCTTTCTTTGAGGTAGATAGTCTTAGAATGAGAGGCAACTGGCAGAAGTCGCAACAGGGGAAATTCTGACTAAATATGAGGATTGTTTTTTCCACCTTCAGAGTAGTCAAGCATTGGAACGGGTTGCCTAGAAAGATTGTGCAATCTCCATTCTGGGAGATGTTCAGAACTCAGCTGAACAAATCCATGAGCATCCTGTTTTAACTGGATCTACTTTGAGAAGTTGAGACTAGATGGCCTCTGGAGGTCCCTTCCTAATTACATGATTTTTTAAGAGTCCCACGTCCTAGTTCTACTCAGTGGATGGAGTGAGTTATACTAGCAAGTAATGTATGCCTGGGAGGCATGAGCATAAAAGTGCTCTTTTCTATCCCTCACCTTCTATCCTTCATTCCTTTATCTTCCATTGACTATTCTGCAAAAGTCTGCCTTTTGTACAAGAACCTGAGCCTCTAAGCCAGCAGATATACTTCATACCAGAATTGTAATGTTGATTTATTCAGATAAAAGAGCAAACAGGAAAGTGCTGGATACATACTTGTTAAGGCATCAGTAGCATTAATAACATGTAACTCACTTTTAGGGCTTTTACAGACAGATGCATAACTTTTCAAGTTAAGAGATGTCGCTAGCTGGCACATGCATTCATTTGGAATTAGTCAGTTCTGAGCTTTTATTTGCATACACGTCCAATTTTTTTCCACCCTTACCAGAGGAAAGATTGTTTGATGTCAGAATGTCAGAAACAAGTCTGGTAAGGTTTATGCCAGAATAAGATTTCTGTTCCACAGGGCTATTTCTGAAAGACTTTTATGGCCAGAATATTAGTAGAATAGTAGAAGAAACCTGGACTCAACTGGCAAATGCGGCTATAGAGTTTGAAGATAAGCTGGGTCTGTTTAGCCTAGAGAACTGAAGACTGAGAGAAGATCTGATCAATATGTATAAGTACCTGAGGGGAGAATGTAGGGAAGTCTTTTCCGTGGTGGTCTGTTAGAGGACAAGGGGTATAAGTTGAAATACAGGAAGTTCCACCTCCATGTGAGGAAGAATTTCTTTCCTGTGAGGGTGACAGAGCCCTGGAACAGGCTGCCCAGAGAGGTTGTGGAGTCTCCTTCTCTGGAGATCTTCAAAACCCATCTGGATGCCACCCTGTGCCACGTGCTCTAGGTGTCCCTGCTGGAGCAGGGGTTTGGACTAGATGATCTCCAGAGGTCCCTTCCAGTCTTAACCATTCTGTGATTCTGTGATTTCTTCCCAGCAGATTCAGATAAAACTATGCCTCAGTTGCTTACAAAATCAGCAGCATAATTCGCACTTTAACTTACATCAGTATGGAATCTTTTCCTTACCTAAGATATACTTCTAGTGCAGGAATAAATTGTAAAATGAGGTCTAAAATATGATTCTCTAAGTGTTTTCTTAGAATTCAGTTTCTGTCCTTTGCTCTTGAAGCATTTAGCTACTCCTCAAAATTCCAAAGTAGTTACTGGGGAAAAAATATGACCTCCCCATCTCTATCCCAAGCTGGTTTCTATGACATTAAAATAGAAAATTTTCCAAAAATTATATATCCTCACTAGGGATTTGTTCTTATTTAGACTACATTTTTTTTCAGAAAGACCTTCTTCAGAAATGGGAAGAGTTAAAATAGCTTTTGAAATAGGACAGTATCAAAAAGCACAGAGGGAAAATTCATATTCTTCTCTTGTTGGGACAGCTATCTTTTTTTTTTTTTTTCATATTTTTGGCAGGGCAGTATCTTCCAAAGTAGTAAATCATTACAATTTTTTATAACATATTAGCCACATCAAATGCTAAGATAAAACAATGAAAACTGCAAGGCTCTCATGCGATCCTAATACAGGAGTAGAAGGACCCAAAGGGCCATAAATAAATGTTCTCAGTGCCAAAATGCATACAGGTCTAGGGGAAAAAAAGAAGTCTCTCTCCTGGAATTTCATGTTTCCTTCCTGCTTCAAAATTATTATTTTTGGCTGAGTAATTCTGATTATTCTGTTGTATGTGGATGGATATGTTGTAATTGAACTCCTCCTCAGAGAATAACATACAGGCAAACAGACAGACACTTTCCCTTTGGCTTTACTTTTCCCGCATGGTTAATTATCTTCGTTATGCTATGAGGCAATATTACTGCCGATAGATGGAACAAATGCAGTAGTATCTGGAATTTCTGAGAAATATCAAGCCAAAGGAATCCCTAACAATGTTGTGCATGAATTTTCAAGGATTGCCACTAAGTCCTACACCAATTTAATTTTTATTTGGGGGAAAAAGTATATTGCTTACATGTGGAGATGTAGCATTTTGACTGGAAATTACAATTGCTACACTCTAATCTTTCTTTTCCTCCATAATAAAGCATATCAGACAGTAGAAGAGGCAGAATGTGATCTAAGTGACTGCAGTCCAGCTCTGAGAAAACACTTAGGACATTTACAAATGTCCAGATAGGTGCTGTGACAAACAGCACAGTTACCATTAAAAAGTTATTCAAAACTTATGGCTTAATTATAATAAAATATGACCTATTAATACTAGAGCAAACTATTCCCATTTTTTTAATCAAATATTCAGACTAGTTCATTATTCTAAAGATGTCCTATGGTATTATTCAATAATAGGTTTATATTGTATTGGTTATGCAAGATAGGCAGCTGAATTCAAGCGTTATATGCATTTTTTGTGAAGACAAGTTTCAAAAGATTCACTCTAGAACAAGTCTTCCTTCTTTCTGTAATTGACTGACACTTATCTTTTTCTTCCATTATGGAATGCATTGTGCAATTATACTGCTTAGAACAAGTAATGTAATTATCCTAACAGCACTTGATAAACTTCAGAGAACTTCAATATAAACATGCAGGCAACAAAACTGTCACTAACCCACATATAAATATTTTCCTGCAGGCTACATTAGATTTTGTATGCTTAGAACAGTCAAAGTATATATACTTTCCTCCTAAACTATTTCTCCTTTAGGTCCAGAAGAGAAACCTAGGATAACTATAGTGCCATTAGAGAGTTACTGTTCCTCTCATAAGACTAGTCTGATTTTCACATTGATATGAATGAATTTCAAAGAGATTAACCTAATATCAAGAAAAAAAAAAAAGAACATTTTAGTACTGTGGTTGAAGTGGGATGACAGACTACCTGGATGTAGTTGTAATATAAATGTGGAAAATGTGCAGAAGAGCGGATAGTCCTTTTTTTTTTTTGTGATTCAGAGCAGCTGAATCTACAGAGCAGCTACAAAGAACAGACTACAGCTTTTACAGTATACCCGTATATACCCACCAAGGGTAGGCTATGGCACATTTACAAATGTGCTCCTATAAATAAAATGTCCATGCATTGTGCTAACTGGTATTGGGTTAATTTTCTCTTTAAGTATGTCAATAGAGACGGATAGGACAATGTAAGTGTGAGTGGCATACTCTTCCTTGGAGACAGGAAAATCTATCTTTTGTCTGGTTGTCTAGAAACTAATGCCATGAGATTTTATTCTATGACTAGTCTTCCTAAGCACTATTATTAAACAAAGAATAAACTTCGGATTTGGTCTGGTGTTGATACAGAATTGGGCAGATTCAGGGAGCTACTGAGTTTGTACAAGCTTCTAACTTCAAAGCAGCAAAGCGTCTAGCACAGTTTATGGAAAAACGATCACAAAATCTTGAACCAGTCCTACTGTTTTTACAATGGTTCAACTATTAAATTTAACAAATGCAGATTTGGTTGAAAGCAGGAAATTGAATTTGCTAGGTCAAATATTAATCACAAAGAATCATCAAAATAACTTCCTACCTTTTCATGAAAACGTAAGCTTTATGCATGTCTGGGAAGTCTGTGACTTCCTTCAAACAAACAAAAATTGCTTGCAAGACAAATGTTTTCTCCAGAGAGAAGGGGAAAAACCTGTCAGTCCTAAGTGGCAGCTAAGCCAAGAGCAGATGCTAACATTTACTTTAAACAGAGAATCAGATGAGAAATTGCACTGAAGTATGTTTAACATGTAATTTTACACAGTGATAAGTTTACAGTGATAAGAAAAACTATCGTTTATATGAACCATGGATTAAAGTAAGGTATTCATCAGTACATTCATGGTCTTCCTTTACAGAAACTGTTCAGAAGCTGTTTTCATTTGAAAGAACCCACGCTTTCATTTTAGCTTCTCAGTCATGAAGTTGCCGTTGGAGCAAAATCGCCAGCAGCATAATAGCTAGAATTAGAATATTTTTTAATTAATCTAAGGATTTTCATAATGATTTGTTTGCCATTCTATATTATTATGAGAATAAAAACAATGATGGTTCCCACTTGTTCTCCAGTACCAGTTCCTCTCTTTCCAGGCAAGGTCAGTGGGGAGCAGGTATCAAACTGGCTGCATCTGTTACAGCAGGTTCTGGGAAGTTTCGAAGTTCTTGGAGCTTGTTAGCCTGCAGGAAGATCTCTGCTTCTGGTCTTGCTATCTCCTCAATGCTTAGATTCATTTTGCTTGCTGAGTGTTAACTGCTATCATCATGGTTTATAGACTTAAGACTCTTTTCTCTCAACTAACTTATGTGCATCAGTGCTGAGAACAGCATCATACCTTGCCCTAATGTCAGGCCAAACAGTAATAGCCAAAGTTATTACTGAATATTAAATCTGCTGTGGCTGAAAGTAATGTCAACAGGTCTCAGACTGCAGCTTGCTGTACATGCATTATGGCTTTACAGATGGAAAGTAAGTGGGAGACAGCTTTCTTACCAGTCCTGTTTAAGGGTGGTATAAATATAGATTTTTTTTTCTGCACCTGTCTGTGATTAATTGTAGCTAGGTGAAAAAGCACATTAATTCATGGCATTTGGATTCTGGTTCCAGTTTCAGATTATGTCAGAAGCTTATTCTGAGACACCCTTAAGCTTTCCTTAGATTTGAGGTATTTTTAACCAGAATGTTGGTGGGGACTTATTTTAAACAATCAAAACAGCAGTGTACTTTATAACAATCTAAAACTTGATACCGTCAGTGAGATTATAGAGACATATACAGAAGGATTTAGTCTCTGCACAAAGCTCCTCATTATCCATTATCATCCAACTTCTGGAGGAGTTTGGAAGCTTTCTGGTCACCCGTTTGCTTATGAGCTTGCCAGACTATCAGCACTTTCTTTTATTTGAGCACGTAAACTCAGCATGATACCGGTCTGGAGATAAATTCACCCATAAAGTCAGAACCTGGGCATTAAAACATTTTTTTTTAACCATTTGTAACATAGTTGCTTGTTTTTTAGCTCAGTGGTCATACAATAGCAGTCAAGTGGAATCTAGATCACTTTTGTTTTGATTTTAAATATATTTTATTTTACCTCTGGCAACAGCATCTGACTGGGACATGAGCTGTTTGATAAAATCTTATGATATATTTTCCAACTTGCCAAAATCTGCAGACAAATAAAAAATCCTCAATCCCTTTTAAAGGGTATATATATAGATATGTATGTTTTAGATTCCTGTAATAGTTTTTCAGACCTGGGAATTGATTGTGGTCATTAGACTCTTGCCTTCCTTAGCTCTAAAGAGAGTTAACTACTTAGATTCTTGCTGAGGTCCCACAGAAGCAGGACCTCATTCCCACACATTTTCTGAGGGACACTTTGTGATCTTCTAGTAAAAGCTATATAACTATCAATTATTCCTTAATCACTGGAAAAGATATCACACCATCTATGGACAACTGCCTAGTCAAAAAAACAGTAGGTTGTAAGCAAGCAACAGTTTCATTCCGTTGCCAGTCAGTGCAATGACAATCATCAGGAACATCTCTTTTCTTAAGGGAGAGGCTTGTAATTCTTGGCTGTCATGCATTGAAACTGTATATTCGTCTTTTTCTTCCTCTTCCTTTTAAAAACTACCTCTATTTTTAACATCCTAGGTCGCCACCTGTGCAGTCCGTTCTTTCACACTTTCCCCGGGTGCTGAAAGAATACATACAGATAAGAAATGACCCCTGAGAAATCCTATGTAGCAGAACTGTATATTTCTGCATAATTCCATTTCATCCTAATCTTTGATACAACAGTGCCAGCTACACTCCATGTGCTGAGCAGATATTTAACAGTGTATGAGAAGAACTGCGGCATCTGGAACAAAGCTAATTGAATCTTGTAGGATTCTTTTTGTTTGTTTTGCATTGGCTTGGCTTTGGCTCTGCTCATATTACCAAAACTGTTGCATTTAGAACTGAGTATTAAATGAGGGGAAGGCAGAGAACAGCAACAAGAATATTAAATAACTGATAATGTGAAGAGATGATGTAAAGTAGCTAGTGTAGCTAAGCTAGAAAAAAGCAAGATATGTATAAAAGAGTATATGCACTGCACTTAGATGTTTTTCTATCAGGATTCATTTGTAGCAGGAGGACTTATGTCCTTTTTCATGCTGCCTGATGAGATGCTTTAAAACAATGACTTTCTAAATGTTCATTCTGCAAATAGCTGTGTTACATTAGGAAAATTAAAGCAAACAAAATACTCTGGCACACTTCAGAGCACTCCAAATAATGATTTGTCTTATTACTGTCAAATTTGAAAGTATTGTATTAGCTAGCATTTGTATTACACTACATTCTTAAAGGGTGTCTGGATTGCAGAATTTTTTTGTCCTGAGGCAACTGATGTGGCCTCACAGAAACCTGATATCACATTTCAAACAGGCTTTTCCTGATGCAGAGATACAAGCCAGATGAACTTTCCTGAACATAAGCCCTTTCCTTTATGATAAGAAAACAATTGAATAGACTACAGGATTTATTTTATTAAATGATATAGGCAAAAATATTTTCTGCTTTCCTGATTGATGCATGGTTTGGATTTGATATTACTATGCCATCCCTTGATGATCCACACTGAGACACTTCCAAGTGGGAAAGAGATGAAAAGGTCCATGATGAAGAAAGTGGTTCTATTTAAAACAACGCACACTAAGAAAAAATTAAAAGATCCTTCCTGAGCCTCCACGGGGGAAATGATACACGTTGTTCATCATGGAAGCTTGATGAATTCATCAGGATGAATTGCTGGGAGGCGGTGTGGGGGACTGACTATAGAGAAAGAACAGAGAGATTAGGTTTTTCTTGGATTCTGTCTCTTTGAAAAGGAGGAAGAATATGGAAACAATCAGAAGTAAGACATCAAAGTCTACGATTTGAAGTAAACATCTGGGTAGAAAGAATATCAAAAAAATTACAGCCATTTGCTATTTTCTTTTTTTCTCATTTTGGCAAGATGGTGAATTTTGATGCTTGTGTAAGTATGGTATCTCGTCTAAAGGTGCTTTCCTTATTCATCTATCTCAGCTATTGTTGTCTAATCCTGACTGCACATGCCCTGTGCTCTTACATAGTTCTGCTCTCCAGACCCCTTCTGATTTTATGGCTTTGTATTTCAGTTTTATTAGTTGTGCCTTTTAGTCAAACATTCTGTCTAATTCTGGCTCCTTTAACAGTGCCCTATATTACTGCTGCCTTAGGACAGTAAAAGTCAACATATCATTTAGATTCTGTCTCATATGCGCTTAGAATAGTTTTCCTTATCTAGAAATGCTAAATTGATAGGGCCTCATACTCCAGTGATATTTTCGATGGTGAAAAGCTCATGATTATACACAAATATTGCATCAGAAGAGGCAATCACTATTGTGGTTCATAGTAGAAGGGAATAAAGTCATGCTTCCTTCACCTCTTGATGACTATTACTCAACAATGCATTTAATGGACTTCCTGTATAGGGAAAAGTGTAATTAACTGTGCAGTATTTCTTCCTTGGAAGCTTCCTTTTTTTGAACTCAGCCTAGAAAAATTGAGAACATCTTATAAAATTGTTCTTACAACAAGAATTCATGTTGCTGCTTCTCACTGGGAAAAAAAAATGGGAAAGGAATGGGAAATTGCCTTTTTTGTGCTTTATCTAAAAAACCTCAAAAACAACAACAAGAAAAAAAAATCTTTTTAATTATGCTGAACTGCCACTAAACGAGTAGCATATACTCATTTCTGTGGACCAAAATTCTCTCTGTTAATACAACTGTGAAAGCTTTGATAATTCATTTTATAAGAATGTGACTCAATGTCCAAAGATAATGAAGCAGGACTTAGCACCAAAGGAAAAGAAAATGCTCACACATGAAAACAGAACAAACAAACAACACCAAAAAATACAAAGTCTGATCAGAATAAAGGAAAATAGACCTCAGGAATGACTGTTTGGTGACAGATTTTTCATTTCACATCAAACCCTGAAAACTGATGATTCCATGAACAAATTCATTCCTATATTCAAAACTGAGATATATGTAACCACAGACAAAACAAACTGGGCCTGGAGTTACAACTACTTGATTGGAGTCAAATTAGAATAAGAAAGGATTAAATTCCTTAAATTGAAGGGATCTCAAAAACAGAGATACTTCCTCCTTTAAAATAGAAAAATGATGTGCAAGTTTAAAATATTCATAAAAAAATAGAATTCCTGTAGACTTCCATTATTACATAAATAAAAGGGAAAGTAAGAGTAGAAGACACTAGAGTATCTCTTAAGTATTTGCGAATTTCTGAATACGGTGACCCAAATTTGAATTAAATGCTGATTAACTCTAATAGTGTGGTTAATATAATAAACTAGGTTAATTTCTGGCATAAAATCAATGAAGTGACCCCATTTCATTTCCGATGGCTAAGTTTGGAGCTGGCTCCTTTATCTGAAGTAAAATATTGAAAATCATAATGAAAACTGAAACTAAATCATCTGAAAAACATCATGTTAAATTGAGAGCTCTTCAAGTAAAATGGCTATGTGGTTTCAAGAGTTATCTCATGTACTGTGGAATTGGAGACAGAATCTTGTTACTCTATAAAGAATTATATTTCAATTTATTGGTTAATGGCACACTATTCTAATTAAATATGTAATATGATTGCTTAGAGTCTGAAAATTAAGCTACTTACTCAGGTCTCAGACTAAATATTTGTTTCTTTTGTAGGTTAAGCAGTGCTGAACTCTATCAGAATTCAGAATCTTTCTTCTGGAAAATGAGTTTATCTCCATGTTTTCAGTATTACCCAAGCATTCTTGTAAGCATACAGTGTTTCAAACACTAGGAAAATATTATCTGAAACTGGCATGTTGAGTTAGGCCAAAT
The DNA here is from genome assembly GCF_000705375.1 of Tinamus guttatus. Next base: position 94,518 of record NW_010586177.1, on the reverse strand, counting down.
TTGTGTGAAATAACTATAAACATTAAGAAGTTTCCTAAACTTAGACTAACGTTCTGGGTTATATCAACAAATTAGAGACAAGTTTTGAGAGAAGCTCAGCCTCAGAATTAAGCCTGTAAGTGTAGATGGTCCCAGGAAAAGTGAATTAATCTTAGCTAAGTAATATGAACCCAGTATTGGCAATAATTATGATTTTAAGGTAACCTTCTTCCCAAAGTCTCATTTTCTAAGCTCGTTTATCTTCCTTTAATTAGATATAGGCAAATGAAGCCCAAAGGATTTTAGTAAGAAGATAGATGTAAACTAATCAAGTCTGAAATAACACGTGCGCTGTTCTTTGCCGCTTGTTTGTTTGCGCATCTGGACTCAGCTACTGTTACATTGTTAGTGAACGACGACAGAAGCAAATTCAAAATACTGACATAAACCATAGCTGTTTTGGCAATTTTGTTTGTGTCTGACTATTTATCAAATAAGACAACCATCATCTCGTGAAATAACAGGACTAGGGCGAGGCTGGGCAATTGTCAATAGCATTTATAATGTTTTGCAGTAATGAACTTAGAGTCTTTCCATACTTTCTTCTTGAAGACAGGAGGAGAAGGAAAAAGTGAAAAAACCCTCCAAGGTCTAGGAGCAGGGCACTGTATTTTGGAGAGTGTTCGCCTCTAAATAATGGTTTGAGGCAGAAAGCAAGAGCTTCCTGGGGAGAAAAAAAAAAAATCCAAAAAGATGAAAGACCCTTCAGATAACAAAGTAATAATAAGCAAACTCAGAAAATGTAAAGGACATTTGCTCTTAGATTTTATGATGTGTAAGAACACAGCCCCTTCAAATAAATCATTTGGTCAAATAGTAGGGGCTAATAAAATAATAAACATGACAAATCTTTCTTAGTGAGAAATTTTTAACAGCCAACTGTGGAAAAAAGAACCGTAAAGAAAAACAAATATCTTTCATGCTTTTTCCTCTTGCAGAATAGACAGCTGCCTGTGTTCAGATTCCTCTGTTTAATATTAGGATATGCAAGTATGTGGATGCGAGTTCCTCTGCCTTCATTTCAAGCTGATTATACGTGACAGCCGCTTCAATCTCAAAGCCATATAGCAACATTAATACTCAGTGATGCCTAAGCTGATAAACCCTTTGAAAGGAAGTGATCTGTTGCCTCCTGCTGGTTAGCATACATTTATTGCTCCAACAAATGAGACAAAAGCTCCCTAATCTCTGGAGTTTAGAGTCATGATCTCTGCTTCCGATAAAAGTGTGTGCTACCTATCCGGTTAAAGGCAACAGTATGAGGGGACTCCTTATGTCTCCATTTCAACCTGTGCAGTGGAAAGGGCAAAGAGAAAGTACAGAATAAGGAACCTTTCTAGATTCTGCATGTCAGCCATTGCTCTAAGAAGCAGGGAGTCTGTGCCTCTGATACTTGTCTTTTCGCTGCACATTTATAATATATCTTCCATTAAAAAGCCACTGTACAAAATGCTTCCCTTTAGGACTTAGGCTTAGGAGCACTGCAAGCTTCTTTGACCACTGGCCTGATCTGGGTCTCATCAGCTCATGCCATGACAATATCTGCAGTATCCAGCCCTAGAAACACAGTCTATCCTATGGAATATAGAGGTTCTTCCATTTGTTTTTGACAGTGCTTGTGAGCAAGACATCAGAAGCATGATATCATCCCAAAGGGGTCTGGTTCTCAGAATTACACTTTTGCTCTGGTGACAGCTTTTTATTCCAATTGAAATTGGATTATTGACCTCTAACCAAATCACTTTGCCAGGAACAGATTCCTGGTGATTGAAAGGTGACATGACTGCATCATATAAACTAACCAAGGTTTATTGTAAAATTAAACTAGGTGATCTATTTTAACATGGAGGTAAAAGGAATATGCTTAAATTAGGAATAAATAGACATTAGAAGAATTTAATCCAGCTTACTTTTATATAGTAAATGCAAAAGATTTCCCAGAGAGGTAGTGGAATTGAACAGTGCAGTTATTTAAGTAAAAATAAGATGACCACAGTATATTTCATCAGGTAAGTTAAATATATATTAGTCAGGTTTTGGCTTGGGAACTGCCCTGCTGGAACTCAGCACAGTTTTTAATTTTTTTTTTTTTAGATTATTGCAATATTTAATATATTTGTGTGGTTTCTTGCATGCCTTAAGGGTACTTTTTGCCCTTTTTGGCATTAAAAAATAAAAAAAAAACTTGAGTTGGAATACAGAGGGTGGTATCAAAGAGTACCAGTTAATAAAAATGCATTACTTGTTCCTCATCTTCCACAATGGTGCAACTATGAACCATTTAAACTTAAATGCATTATAAAGGTTGTCTTTCCTGTGCTCTATACCCTCTTTTCACACATTAAAACACATAAAATACAGTCTTATTAAAAAAGAAGGTGGAATGATCTCCGAATTATAGTTTAAGTCTTCCTATTATTCTCACAATATTAGCCAGCTTTATTACAGCAAAATTCAAACTGACAATGCTGTATTTAATTCAGTCTAGCTACATAATTTTATTCCTCAAGTTGATTTGCGAGTAAAAATGGATATTTTTTTAAAGCAGAAGATATTCCTCACTTTCACTAGAGCAGTCACTCTGGAAAATGAAACCTTTAATTTATTTGTGTAATGTCTGCATGATCAAAACTGAAAATCTTATTTTTCACAACAGTTTCCTACTTGTTATTGAAAAAATTAGAATGAGTGATTAGAGAAAATAATGCTAAATTCACTTTAATTTCCCATAAATTACCAAGTCATCCATTCACTGTGGCAAATTTGACAAAGCTTACCATATAATGTGTTTATAGATTGTTAGATTATTGCTGATTTTATATCTAATAGTGCCATGGATAAGCTGGCCACTATTATTAAAGACGGCCACTATTATTAAAGACGGCCACTATAAGCTGGCCACTATTATTATTTTCCAAGGCATTGGAAAATTTAATTCTATCCAAATTATACACTTCAGTGTATCCATGATGTATCTGAGATACCCTCACCTGCAACTATTACTGCTTCAGTATCTTCATTTTCCAATAGGTAGAGAGTAAGAGAAGTTATCCCTGCTTTTAACACAGGAATAATATAGCCAGCTGTATTGTGTAAGCATAGGCATGTCAACAGTGTGCCCACCAAAGGCACAAAAACAGCTGTACTTACGCATAAGTAGGCATTCAAACAAAAGACAAGATAACCTAAGGAACTGCAAATAGGAAGAGTATCCACCAAATATGCACAAAGTGTAAAAATATCAGGCATGAAGAAGGAAGATGGAAAAGAAGAGAACAGAGAACCATTTCTGACTCTCAAGCTTGATAATTTTGACCTCCTTGACTAAGACCATCAAGGATCTTAGCCATCTGTGTTAGCTATGCAACATCAGCTGCGTGTGCATACTTGCAACTAATTGATGCTGTGTTTGTATTGATGCTGTGCTTCTATATGAAAGAAACATGTAGTGATAATGAGTAATAATGTGTAGACACTAATCATTAACATGATTTTTAAATATTAAATTTAGTAAAGTTTAAAAATGGCCTGATAAGTCTTTTAAATGCCTCCATCACAACAGTCTCTAATTCCCTAACTAATACATATTATCTCCAGGTACAATATTATTATTAATTTGTTGGCAATTATTAGTGAGTTGCACATGTATTATATGGGAAGGGCATATTTCTATCTTGTCACACAGTTATTTTCTCTTGCCCAAGGGACATTTACAAAAACAAAAGGCTCAGACAATGGTTTGCTCACAGAAAGGTCAGACCTAACCTATGAATATGCTGAAGATTAATAGTGCTGGTAGGGAAGAGAGAATTCAAAAACAATTTAAACCCTAACAACTTGGGTGATGATAAGCATAAAAGCTGATTTGTAGTCCAGCATTTTTCTTTCTTGTAAGATGTAGAGTGAATCAATTTCTGGCCAAAGGGATGAGGTGAGCACTAGACTTGATGAGTCAGCTAGACAGAGATGGAGATTTGGGAAGTGTAGATTAGTAGACAAAGTATGGTTTACTTGTATTTCTTTCACCGATAGTTTTATAAAATTTCATAACTGTAATTATGAAATCTGTTTATTTAATTTACGGATTGATTGTGGACTGTTCATAGAATCATAGAATCATAGAATGCTTAGGGTTGGAAGGGACCTCTAGAGATCATCTAGTCCAACCCCCCTGCACACGCAGGGTCACCTAGAGCACGTGGCACAGGACTGCATCCAAGCGGGTTTTGAAGATCTCCAGAGAAGGAGACTCTACAACCTCTCTGGGCAGCCTGTTCCAGTGCTCTGTCACCCTCACTGTCAAGAAATTTTTCCTTAAGTTCCTATGGAATTTTTGGTGTTTCAGTTTCCGGCCATTTCCTCTAGTCCTATCAGTGGCCACCACTGAAAAGAGACCATTTGATAAAGAAGTGCACTAAAATAATTAAATGTCTGTGAATGAACTCTTTTCTTTAAGATGGAACATAGTGAATGTCCTTGCTGCCCTTGACAAAAAAAACTATTACTTGCAGATAAGAAAATTAATGAAGGAGGCCCTTTTCTTTTAAGCCCCAAACTGTCTACATTCAGGATAAGGAAAATACTAAAATAAAGTTAGTATGGGTTTCACTGAGTATTTGTAAATCATGACTCAGCTTTCACAAGCTCAGTAAAAAGGTGCATAAAGGGGGCATAAATGCCCATTCTTGTCATTTGGTTATCACCTGTGCTCAAGACAGCAGTATAAAAGAGGGTATTTTAAAAAAGAACAGCATAGCAGCAATTCACAAAGATAGAAATGTAGTGCATCAGATCTGGAATAGACTCCATTTGGGGAATTATCACAAAATTCATATTCTGAATTTTAGTTTCTTCCACATGCAATTATCTTTCCATATGCTACAAGAAATGCCTCTATCTAATATGCAAAGTATCACAGTTAGAAAAAAATAATTAATTTATAATGGTAAACTTCTCAATTTTCCCTGAGATCATATGTCATATGCCTTTTTCTGACTACTGTATAGAATTTGTTTTTGTGTTTCTCTGAACAGCCATAACTTACTGGAAAAATAACCTTTCTTGTGTGTGTGTTCCAATTTGCCAGTATCTGCAGGGGTTTCCTGGGGAAGATAAACAAAGTTCAGAAAAACAATTTAAACAATTATAAGTGCAGCTGGCTAAAGAGTGGGGTTTTCCGTTCAGGAAAGATAATGGGGAGCTATTAGCTGCTTTTCTGTATCTGATATTAATTGAGCTGTTGGATCAAAACTCCCCAAATTAAAGTTTCTCATGAGTTGAAAACATAATAAAAACTTGTATAAAAGGTGGTAGAAGGTTCTATACCTGTTTGGCAAAAGCTTCTCTTCAGTTTCATTACTGACTCGCTTTGAAATGGACAATTTTGCCAAAATGGTCCTTCCCTTCTTCCCTGCTCCTCTTTCTTCTGCCATCATGCTGCATGAAATAACCAGGCTGTCACATTAGCTGGTCTGTATTTAGATTTCTGGCAGTTCTATGGTCCCAAGATCTACGGGAGCCTTTTGACAACTTACCCCTCACATCTTCCAAATGGAGAACCCTTGATTTCCTTTTCCCTCCACTTGCTGGCTCCATTCCAAATGCAGCCACTTTAGAAACACCCTGTCCCTGGTACAGAGATCAAACTGCTTGGCCTGGGATACCAGGATGAAAAATGGATTACTTCTGGAAATGTACCTGAGAACAAAGGACAAAAACTTGATGGAGCCAAAAAGCTTGAGTTCATAGAATTTAATTTAAATGACTCCATCTATTTTTTGATGGAGATGCACTTTGCCAGAAAGTGTGGCACGTGCTCTATTTGCAGAAGTACTGCTGCCAGACAATTTTCACAGAACATTATAATGGCTTTTTTTTTTCTACAGAAAACCCCTACCAGTAAGACCATTGATAAGAATGAAGTAGAAGTACTGAGCTAATTCATATCTGTTTCTCTGGCAGTTCATTATTTTTCATAGAATAATGTACTTAACCACTGAGAAGGTCCTTCCCTTTCCCCTTCCCTGTCCCTTTCCCTATTTTTTCCCTACCTTTTATTGCATTTTGTATTCATCTTCAGTAGCACCACTTGTCTTTCAGTCTTGGAGCAGATGCAGAGTTCAACTGCAGAGAATAAGCACAAATTGTCCAATTTATGGAGAAACACAGTCCTTGTTAAGTATTATTACTTGTTATTTGAGAAGACTTTGATGTGACATTTTGTCACCTCCTAAATATCTCTATATAACAGTTCAACTATCTTGAAAATTATTAAACTAAGGAAGTGTTTTATTCAAAAATTATGTCTGAATTTTGATGTTTATGGTTAAAATGTTGCTTTACATTATAAGTCAAGATAAATATCAAAATAACTCCAACAGTAGATGCAAAATAAAATTTCAGCTTACTTTACTAAGATACTTACCATATGACTTCATATTTTAATGGCATGTTTATACAAGATTTATTGTTGTTTTATGGGTTGGATAGCTCAGGCAATATAGAAGTTTGAAGCTGTAGCTAGCCAGGATATGCATATGTTGACAATATACATACAGATGTGCTCAAAGACAAGAGAGAATGAGAGCACGTGTGCTAAACTGAAATAATCTGAATGGCAAAAAGCAATTGAAATACATTAATGAAAAGAATTATATCATCCCCCCAGCAGATTTTTTATTTTTGCTAATTTATTATTTGCATAACATTGTCCTTAATGAGTCCTTAATGAGGTCAGTGAAGTTACCTTGACATAGAATTAGCATTAAATGAGATGAGAATTAGTTCTTTCTAAATTGAGGTAAGAAAGGTCCTATTTCTCCCAGGTATTTGAAAACTTGACACCTTTGCAAATTAATGAGTTAGACTGAAAGAACTGCCCAAAATCTCTGAGACGGGATCTGTGTATTTCTCAGCATTTTGAAAATTGCTCACAGTGTGGATTCTTATATGATAATAATAGAGAAAAATCATGAAGAGTCCAAATTTCTTTTACTCATCAGTAGCAAATGCTGTTTCAGGTAAAAATCTTTTAGTGTTCTGTCAGGGAGAAGGAGAAGCAAGGTTAACATGATAATGAAGGACCCTGAATGCACACAGTTTAGCGGTCCATCAAACCTGCAGTATACCTCAACCTAAAGTTGCTAATGGTCTGAAAAAAAAATAATTAAATGCTCCATTCTCCAGCCAATTTGCCTCTCTGTGTGATTGATAGCCATTTAGAACAAGTAAATTGAAACATTTGCAATGAAAAAAAAAGAGTTTCGAGAGTATTTAGGTAGAATTTGAAGTGTCTTCCAGGTTCTGTCTTAGCAGAGGTCATCTGACTATGAACTTAACAGGTCCATTTATGATCTGCTCCAACTGTAGAAATGAAAGTGGGAAACGGAAGGCTGGCTAGGGTAATGCTGAGCTTGATGGATCAACCCCTCCTATACTCAGCTCCTCCTAAACGGACACAACTGAATTCCTGATGAGGTGGTTTGCTCGCTCTCCATGGTTGCTCAGGGAATCAGGTGCTCAAGTTTAACTCATAGTGACAGCCTGTGCGCCATGTGCCCTTGTGATGTTTACATCTTCATAATTGTACTGCACTAATGTTGAGCAGCCAAGAGTGAAAAGCAAATTATTCAGAAAAGTTTCAAGGTTAAGCGTCTGCTGTATTCTCACCTGCTCCCCCAGTACTTTCACTCCCGACATCCTCCCACTAAAAAAAGAAAATAAGATTGGATTGTAATGTTGCTGACAGAAAACATCATATTAGATTTGGCTTCTAATACACACAATATGCCAGAACTCGTTTTCTAATTTGTTTCATTATCCTGTGTAATAAGGATGAAATCTATTAAAACAGGTTTGTTTTTCCTTTTTTCTTCAACACATTGGAATTCCAACCTGCAGTTGTGGCCAGCAAACAACAGTGAACTGTGTCTAGATAGCTGTCTTATACTCTCCTAAACATTCAGCTTTTACAGAACATATTTGCAATGTTCTTTGCTTTTTTTCATGTTGTTTCATTAAGGATACAAATTCTACATACACAACCCATTATCAGGCAATATCCTAAATCCTGACATAAAACAAAGTTCTCTCTCACCTTCATTCTGTTTGGTTTCATGACTGAATTTCAGTTTGAATTTACAGTGACAATACCTCAAAAATAGTGTTAAGCAAATCCTCTTGATTTGATAGTGGCTAGTACATTATCATCAGATGTTTTCCTCACAGAGCTGTGTCTAGAATATAACCCTTTAATTTCCTGAGTGAGGGTTATAACAACAAAACTATAAGCAAAGAAATATGTCATCATCCTGACATCATCAGATGAAATTTCATGTAGGTTCAGCCTATATATTGACATAGGAGTTAAGGAGAGCTTGGGTGTTCCATGTATAGGCAGGATAGGTAGGAGTACAGCAGAGCTCTGGGAAGACGGAAGACTTCTCACTCATATCTCTAGAATAGAAACTTGTGTACAAGGATGGGCTACCAAAGAAAAGAACCCAAATGAAGTAAGAAGCCATTTCTTGAGCAGAAGGATCTATAGAGATAGACAATTCAAATGGAGGGAATCATTGTTTTGGTTTTAGGCTAACTACAAACTTCTAAGTCTCAGTTTAGATAATAATTTAATATGATGTTTTAAATGATGAGAAAATGAAAGACATGGAAAGAAACAGGTGGTTTAGTTGTAGTCAGAAAAGCAAGAGGCTACCAGATTAATGAGGGTGTGGTTGTGGAAAAAGGTGGGAAGATACAGACTAGTTAGCTGTTATATAAAATATTCTAATGATTAGGGCATCTTCTCCACATCTATGCTACTTGCAGAGAGTAGGAGGGAGAAAGTATAATTCTTTTCTTTGTTTGAAAATGTTGCTGATTTCAGGTTAACTGTTAAATAGGGAAGTACCATTCCTAGGAGTGAAAGGGCTATACAAATCATTGCAGGGCTTACAAGCATTGCTGTATGAATGTCTACCACACTGAGCAATGAAGCAGTAGAAAAAACCCTGATTTGTTGGTACTTGGGGAATTAATTTTAAGTCGTCACCATGCTGTGAAGCATTGTAAAAACTCAGTGAGCATGCCACAAATACGGCAAATATGCTTGCTTATCTGCCTTGCATTACAAGAGAAAAAGAGGTTCCTCCAGAGTTTACATAAGACGAAAAGGTTCTAGCAATCTTAAGTTTGGTTTTAGGTGTCTTAATGAACAGTGAAGCAGCACCTTGGCATCTAAATACTTTTGAAGACTTAGCTTGAGAAGGCTATCTTGTTTACTAGGATTTGGATTGCTTTCATTCTGCAATGTACTAATCATTGGTCCACCCACAACAAAAATGAACACTAATCCCACTTTGAGAACCAGGGACAGAGAGATAATTAAGAAATAGATTCAGAAATAGAGGGAACGAGCTAGTTTTTTTTTTTTTGGAAAAGGGAAACTTTGTTGTGACTGAAGTGAACATTTCTGAAGGCACAGTGAAAAGTGAAGAAATTAACCTCAATAAACCTATGACTTGAATTTAGGAGATGGTGGAGAACTTGTCTAAACATTGTGAAAAATGGTAGCCAAAAAAGAAATATGGGCGAAGGAAAACACTGAAATAAAATCTTATGTGCATCTAGCTACATATTGATAGCATTAATTGAAACACCTGCCGTTATGCAGCTTTGTTTCATCACACTGGAGCTTCTCTGGCAGAACAAAGGAATTCTGTGTAGTTTTTAGAAGCATGTTCTTTGAGAAATGCTGAAGAAATTGGGCAAAGTAGGATTATTCCCCAAAGGAACTATCACCAAACACTATTTGTTAGAGAAATGCCTCTCACAGGCAGGAATGTTATCACAGAGTTATCAATTAAATGTGAGGTCATTCCTTTCTCACAAATATTGAAAGGTCCTGGCAACCTTTTACCTACCATTTCAATGGCTAGTACACTCATCTAGAATTTTGGACATGAGTATCAATTTCATTTTGCAGATCTGCACTCTTTCTTAGAAAATATCTTCTGTTAAAGCACTCCCAGGCAGGTCTCTGTCACTTGCACCCTCTCAACCTCCTTCACTTTCTGGAAGTGATGGAATGGACTCTGGAGAAAGGATTTGAGCCTGACTCTCTCCTATGAATGACGTTATCACCAAGCTATGCACCTGGTGGTAGGTCTAGGTCTTTCTTTTCTACCATCTTCCACTAAATAATCAAATATTTGTGCAAAGCAGAACTGTTTCAATGGTGAGAAAATATAGTAACCCATTTTAGAATCCCAACCACTAAATAGTTAGAGAACTCTTGAGAAAAAATGGAAGACCATGTTTATATCATATAAAGCAAAGTTGGATGTTTGTTCTCTTACATCCCATAAGAGCAAAACCAACTGGGTAAAACAAGCTACTCTTTGCTCACCATCAGTTGTCCACTGAGTATATCCTAGCTTGGCTCTAGAAGGGAAATACCAGTGTTGCAAATTCTGCTAAGTCCTGTGTATGATGCAGCTCTTATTAAAGACCTCTGCATGTAACCAGGAGCGAAAATGCAGGTGCTTAGGGAAGTAGCACCTTTGGAGATTTTGAGGTGTTGGACATTTTGTCATTTAAAGAGGTTTCCGTTGAGAGTCCAGCCCAAATAGTGTAGTACTGCTTTATTTCAGCATAACCTTACTTTCAATGATTGTTGTGCAGAAGCTTGTGCATTTTGTGATTTTTCCTGAAGGGAGACAGCTTTCTGTGAGGGATGAAGAGGATAAATTTTGTGCATCCTATTATCTGCAGTCTCCTGCCACTTCAGTTTCTGCTGAGCAACCTGGCACATTTGCAGTTTGTACTAGCTAGTGACACAATCTTCACTGACAGGCTACGAGCACTAATGGATTTCTCTCTCCCTTTTGTAGTGAAATTAAATAGCTGCTCCGACTCCATCAGGAAAGCTGACAATACCATCTACATAAGAAAACAGGCCAGATGACAACACTGAGGTGCCAAATGTTGGCAAAGGTTTATGGTACATTAAGGCTTTTTCTGCAGGGTGCCTAGGAGCTGCCAATAGAATTCGCTTAGCAGGGCATAACTGTCATCTTCATTTGATTAATATCCCATTATGGACAAGGAGGGGAAAAGCTAATAGTTAACGTACTCCTAACCTCACATGAGGAGCATAAATTGGCAAAAACACAGCACAGATTACCACCACGTTGCCTGAGGTATTGAAATCCCTATGTGAGCAAACTGAAGAGCGAGGCTTAATGGAACACCTTGGAGCAATACAGACAGCCAGTCCAATTACGCATTCCTCTGTGTAATGGCCTGGTAGTCTTCACAGTCACATCAGTTGAGTTGAGTTTGTACATGCATTGGTTATTTTTCAGCAAGGCCAATAGGCAAAGGTATCGATCTCCCAAATGCATTCTTTCTTAAGGGAGTGCTGCAGAGACCTTTTAGATTCACAAGCTTGTTGCAGACAGGCACATTGCACTGCAGGAATGGCAGCTACTGTTCAAAATGCATGATGGGTAGTTGTTAGCTTTTAAGACTCCTTTGAAATGTCCCTTCCACCTTGAGCAAGGATGGGAGAGTACTTTTAAACTCCCCACAGAAACAGCTGGCAAAAGAAACATGAACTTCTCTGAAAAAAAATGTTGAAAATTTCCTTATCTTTTGACTTCAGATCAGTAGCTCATGCCTCTCTATTCGTTTTTCCTTTTTTTTTTTTTAACTCTTCCTGAAAGTATTCCAGTATTATCTCCTCTACAATCCTCATTTACCTTTTCTCACTTATCTTTTTCTGTTGCTCTGTGCAATCTCTGTGCTCCAGCATCAGATGTATTTTATGTATTTTTTGCGATACACCAAAATTATGAAGTTAGTAAAAAGCTCCTACTGAGGTCTAGAGGGTGATGGTGATGGTGCAAACATCATATATATAATTCAACAGTTTCATTTTTCTTATGTGGGGCCTTGATTTGTTCTTATTAATGTAAAAGCATTTATGGACTTGTTCCAGATTTTTTTTTATTTCCTGTTTTTACTTCAGTTTCGTGACATTTGAAAACCATCTTCCTGTGTCTCTCTGCCTCGCTGACTTACAATTCCATTGAAATTTTCATATGAAAATACATAGTTTCTGTTACCTAACAAGGTCCTTTTCTAATCTCTGACTAATTCTGTATCACAGTAAAGCATATCGATTTCAGTAGTGTTAGTCTCAGTTTACACCTCTGAAAGAAGGATGTGCCTGTGGCCATCATTTCTCTTTCTGTTATTATTATTATTATGTTACTCTGAAAGCATATTATCTACCTTTGTAAAGCCTTTGGGATACAATTTGTGTGAACCACACTGTACCTAATAAAGTTGGATTGTTATGTTTTGACTCACTCTAAAGACTAGATTTTCATCCCAACCTTAACTGGATCTCTCCTATTGTATTGATTTCCTTAGACAGCCAAGTGTGAAGAATGTGGGTGATGCCTGTAATAGTTTATTAATATTATATGCTCTATTTGTTTGCTTGATTTTTACAGTTGTGTTTTTCCTATAGAATTACAGGGTAGTTGATGCAAGCAGAGACTCCTTTCATAAGAATGGTAATAGAGTTTATTTCCATATACTTAAAGAGACAGCGCAGCTACTACAAAAGCATGAAATTTTCCTATAACTACTACAAATTTAGTAATCTGGTTTATAAAATGAAGATCTGGTATAGGCAAAGAAACAGAAACTAGGAAACCTTAAGAGAATACCAGCTGAAGATGGAGGCTCTTGAAAATCAAAGTGAACATGAATCTGTGTGGTCCTTGAAGAAAATAGGCCTTTCTATGTATTGTCTATTTAGGCTTTATAAATTTAGACTTTATTCTAAACTAAAATTTTCTCCCTTTTTATTTTTATTGTTTTATTATCACAGAAAAATTCAGCTTGGTTTGTCATGTTTGCTAGCACTCTTTGTTTCTGCTTTAGTTCATATCCAACTTCAGTTCATATTCATATCCAACACCTTATCTCTTAATCAACTTCTCATTTCTCCTGAAGAGAATTTTCAGTTAAGTTAGTAAAAAATTTCGTCTAGTATATGGTATCTTTATTGATCAGTGTTTAATATTTGCTTTAATGGATTTGTTTTGTTTTGTTTTGTTTTTGTAAATAGACGAGGTGGATAGACCAGGTAGAGCTAATAATAATTCCAGACAAAATATAAAAGCAGAATATCAAATTAATGTGTTATGCATAAGGTCATTAGAATTGAAAACTTTTCAAAATGCTCCTTAAGGGAGGTTAATCTGATACAGTCATATATCTGAAGTGAAGCTGATGGTCATGCTACAAAAGCAGGCAGAATTAAAATTGTCATGGCATTTTCCTGCCCCATCTCCAAAATATCGATTTAACTCCCTTATTTCACAAACCCTTAGCAAAATGAAGAATCTTGTGTATATGTGTGTATATGTACAGTCCATTCCTTTCTATATAACATTATTCTGATAGATGGCAGGAATGAAAGTTAAGAAGAAAAGGGCTTCGAGACCTGATTCACTGAAGTAAATGATTTTTTTCTGTTGATTTTCATGTTCTCTGACAGTGTAGTGTAGTATCTCAGAAGCTGGAACTTTAGCAACAGCCTTGAAACTTCATAGATTTAAGATTCTGTGTATTAGAACTGACGGTGAAAGAACTTTGTGAGCGTTTGTTATTTACAGAGCATCTGGAAAAAAATCTGGTATTAATATTATAGATACGGGAATGGATAGAAATAAGCTGGAATTGATGTAATATCTGGCAGTTATAATCTGAGTCACCACTAAAGATAGCAAGAAGATAGTTAGATTTGATCTGTGTATATTGCTTTCAATATTCTTTTCAATGAAAATAGAAAACTAACCTTGAATACCTAGAGATGTTGATATTTCTTGGTAGTATCACTCATGTAGTGAAAAACCCTGTGGAATATAATACGAATTAAACCAACATAATGTTACAAAAGTTCCTAGAGTATTACAGAAATCATTTATAGAAAGCATTTAAAGAGAAAGATCCTTTAAATGAATTTTTGAACAGTTCTCTATACTTTTAGAATAGGACTATCAGCTATATCCTAGTGCTTTGGACTGGCTAAAAAATCTTTATGCCATTTTGTTATTGTTTTTTAAATTCTCTAGAACTATTCAATAATAAGTCTTCATTTGCTTCACACTATTTTCAGTAGAATATAACAGCAAAAATTTTAGCAGCAATTAGAATATTCACTTTAAAAACAAACAAGCAATGAGTTATGTTTCTGATCAATTTTGCCCTTTTTTTTGGTGACATGTACAGTACTGTATACCATACTATATCCCAATTACCTGAAACAGTATGGTGCAATGCCAGAGATTTATGCATCCCTTATTCTTCCTAGGGTGCATCCCTGCTGTCTTCCTATATCTGGTTTGACATTTTGATGGATACAGGTCAGGCAACCACTGCTGGTCAATAATTTAATTTATCCGTAGGTGGTTTCAGCTATGACTATTTTTTATTTTGCACATCTGTGTAGATGCTTTTGCCCTCTGCTCTCTGTCACCTCACATAAGTAGCTCTGGATAAAGTAAAAATAAAAAAATAAAAATAAAGACAAGCAAAGAAAAATTAAATGGACATATCTGGCACTTTGATAGTGATCAGATTTATTGCTCAGTTCAGTTAAGGTTATTCCTAATGAAAGAAGTTACAAGGTGCAAGGTACTAATATCTCTCCTACTTGTAATATCCTTAGCACTATGATGAGTGTTTTAATGTATCTAGACTGTATACTTCTATGACCTAGAGAAATATATGTCGTGAATGCCATTTTTGCAAGATCAAATAGGAAATCTGTTGCTTAGTGAGAAATCATAACTGGATATCTCACGTCTTAGAACACTATTAAAGTAACCAGCTGACTGTCTTCCTCTGTAAATATAGATTACTCTTCATCCAAAATATGTAATTGATTACTGTCTGTTAAAACAAACTTTTTTTTTTTCTTCTGAAGCAAAGAGGGTAAACCACCTTTTCCAGTAGCATCACAACTGATAAAGTAAATGTACAAGAGAGATTCAAGTACTAAGTTTGCTTTGTACTTCCAAGCAATATGGTGGAGTGCATTCTAAACTCATAACTGACATTCAGAAATTCTAGTGACGGGGTAGACAGTTTAAATATCTGCTGTTATTTAGACCAAAAAGACCAATGCCAAAAACAGGGTTTTCTCATTTTCTCCTTGCAGCCACTGGGACAATTTCAGCATTGTTCTTTTGAAAAACTTATTCAGAGTTGCAAGAAGGTACAGTTTTGTACCTCTCAGGCATCACTTTTATTTTTGTAGTATGAAATATAAATCATTTTCTAATACATAGGTCAACCCCATCACAGGTAGCGGTATTCCCAAAATTGACACTAAGATTTGTTTCCATGTTAACTAAATATGAAGCACATTTGGACTAGAATAAATTATTGAGTGGTATAGCAATTAGAGGAATTCTATGTGTAATTTATTGTCTTCACATGGTTTGGAATCTTTCCAGTTTTCAGGCCTCTGAAAGAGCTCTCTTCGTACCACCTACCACCTCTGTCTTTCCTTTTTCATAGTCTACCCCAGAAATTAATAAAGTGACTGAGATTTCTTAAACATAACTGTGTGAGATATAAGAGCATTTCTGTCTTTTTAATAACTTGTGAATGGAGCTGTACTCTGGAGTATTAAGATCTGACGTTTTCTCAGATAAGTTAACTTGATGAGATAACTGATTTTCTAGACAAGTGAAATGAGGTAGATCTAATGTTTTTGGCTTTCTGTAAGGCATTTGATATGCTTCCTTCATATTGTAGGCCAAAGACCTTCAGGGATGGGAAACTGGATGCCGGAACACACCAAAAATGCTTCTTGGGCAAAATCAGAAAAACCTGAGTTTGCCTTTATCCATACTGCCTGTCAATCTGATACAAAATAAATAATAAATAAAATAAAATAATCTTTTTTACTCATTTAAACTTATCTCTTTTTTTGACTTTTTAGCTGTCATGTTACTTCCATGACATCACTAGACTGAGAAGCTTATAATACTGATCTCTTCATCTGTAGAACTGAAAGTGTCTAGAACAAAGGTATGATTGCTTTTACTAATTTCAAATGGATTTATTCGCTCTTAGTTGAAATCCATGTTTTACAGACAAGAACTGAAGACAAAAGGCATTTTGGTTGACAAATTGATAATGTGTTATCTTCAAAAATATGTTTAAAGTGGAAGCATGCGTAGAAGACATGGGGAAAATTTCCTTCAATATCATAATTCTGCTTTAGGAGGCAGAAAGTATAGCTTTGATAAAGTACCTTTTACTGTACTTCACTGAAAGGGACTCTTTGGACTCTAAAACCTCTTTTTCCTACCAGGCAAACTATCAGTCCAATACAAAAATATTTTTGTCTAAGTCCAGCTCCTGCCTCCTTCCCTCCATCAGTTTTCACACTCTATCAAAGATAGAGTATCAAAGAGTATATATCAAAGAGTAGTTTAAAGTAGGACCTCTTAGTCTTGAAACACTAGTGACTTTCTGAGACCTAGAGCCCTATGGCCTGCTTTGAATTTGGAGGGCAGATGGGTTTTTTTTGCAGGTGTTTGTCATCTATTATCCAAGTTTGGTAATGCTATTAATCCATATTATTGTCCCCCTATCATGTAATCATCCTGTGAAGGAATATGTGTCCAAAGAATGAGCCCAAAGTAGATAGCAAGGATCAAAGGTGGAGAGATAGTGAGCCTAGAATGAGAATGAAAGGCAGCCACCCCAGTATCAGGCAGAGGAGAGACCTTAAGTTTGAAAGAGCCAAGGAGTAGCATGTCCCAGTATAGAACAGCACTGTGGTGACAGCAGGTCCAGAGAAAAGCCCTGTCACAGAAGTAAGTGAAGAGAGCAAGGACGTGATAGCATGTCCTTTTCTGCTTTTCTTGTCGTGATCAGTAATTAGACAAACTCAGTACTATCAATGGTGCTCCACAAGGAAAGATGAGCCAGGAGAGCAAGAATAAACCAGGCAGGGGCCAGCAGTGACCTCACCAGCAAGGAACCAGGATGAAGAGCTGCAAGTCCAGGGGGGAATTAGGGCCAGAGACAGTGGTCAGACAGTTCAGCAATCACTCAGCAAGTCCAAGGTCAAGCTGGGAAGACAAGCCAGCAGCTCCTTGTGAAAGTTGCAGGTGGGTGCAGACATAGCTGCTGTACAGCACATGCAGGAGCCAGTGGTGAAGTGGCTTTGAAATAATGACAAGACAAATATGAACCTAATCTACTTCTGGGAAACAATTCCTTCTAAAATGCTGGAAAAATGTAGCACTTCTTCCACAGAGTATACAGAATTTCCATATATGACTGGAGAGTCATATTTGTTTCATTGAGGAAACACATTCATTCTGTCAGAGTAAAAGCCTAAAGAAAGAGAATAATGTAAGGGAGACAGGAGGCAGTGAAATATTAGTGCGTAAAGGGTAAAATTCCAAGGAAGATTGTCTGCTCACAATA
>NW_010586177.1:56966-76926 GCF_000705375.1 Tinamus guttatus | reverse complement strand
CAGGAATGCACAAATTGAACAGGATGCACGTGCGACAGTAAGAGCCATGGGCTGGGAGTGTTAGCTTAGCAATTGGCTACCATGGAAAGAAAGGATAGAGAACATACAGATTTTCTGAGATTGTTAAGCAGAATAGAATGGCTAATAATATATCCTTTGCTTAACAGGACCTGAGAGAGCAGGAAAACTCCACTTATTAAATTATGGTGGAAAAAACTCATGTCACTGCTTAGCTGTTTTTCCTCAAGCTACAATTTAGGTTGATTGTTCCTCCTGAAAAAAAAAAAAAAGCATTTCTTTATTAGTGGTTGATGTGATCATTTGTCATGCCAAATTTAGCTTTTTTATAAAAAGACATTTTTCTTTTGACAACTTGAGACATATTATTTATTTATTTGACCAAAGGGCTTGCATGTCTACTGCTTCCTGTCTAATTTTGCTTTTAGCTGTGCAAATTGTACCTCCTGCTTGGGACCCACATAGCTGTCTAGCTACACAAAACTCTGAATTTCTCAGAAATTTGAAGGAGCACATAAAGCATATCTGCTGGTGCTCCTGACTCTTCTAAACTACTTTGTGTTACAAGAAAGCAGACTCTGCAGTTCCTCTTTACCACTTGTTTGTCCTCAACTCTCTACTTCTTCACTTTAATATGTGAATAAAAGATAAGATAGAAAAGCTCCACTGCTATATATTTATCTTGAAAAATGAAAGAAACTCAAATTAGGAGTTTTCATCCTCTCCTTTCATCCTTTCCTGTTTTTGTTTGGTGGTATTCATTATGCTTTGCAAAAGATAGGTGGAAAACTTAATTCATTTTCATATTGAACATGAAAGGAAGCTTTCAAAAGACGAATGAAACAGAGAAATTGCTTAAGATCAGTCTGCTCATGCAAAAATAAGATCACCTGTGATAGTCTAAAGCCAGTGAAACTATTGATCTTGTGCAGAAGTTAGCTGTGTTGTTCAGAAACTTTTTTTTTTTTTTTCGTTTATTTGCTTGGTAAAATTATATATGCTGGTTGCAGCTTCTGTGCGGAAGAATAGGAATAGTTCCAATGAAATGCCTTAGACCATATTGCTCTTCAAGACAGTACTGAAAAATTGAAGTGATCTTGAAGTACTTTTCTGTCTGCCTAGAAATTGGTCTGCCTCAACATCTCATTCAGATGGCAGATCTTTAGTGTGGTCTGCTTATTGTGGTTTAGAAAATCCATGAAAAAGTTTTCTTTTGAATCAATAAGCATGGAGTCTGAAGACTGAAACAATTGCCTTTCTGAAGACACAGTTTGTCTCTCTTTTTGGAAAAGAGAATGTGTTGTTCATCAAACTTCCATACACCATATATGCACAGAGAAAAAAGTCAATAGAGTAGCTGGAATATGGTGGAAGATCTCCTGCAAGTCATAAGGATTCTATTTACCTTGCAGCCCCTGTGAAGGAAGGAAGTAGGAAAATCCCCACTGTGGGTTTCCCATATCCAGATGCATTAAGCAGCATTTGAGGCGAGGGTGTAGGGCTTGGTGAGGGCCCAGGGCATTGGCAGCAGCATCCTTTGGTGGCTGGGCCAGGCTTGACCCCAGGGATCTCTCCCACAGTCCTGAGGGAGTGGGGGCAGCTTGGAATATTCTGCCTGGAATATCCCATCACTGTGTTCCTCTCATGGGACACTGAGAGCTTCCTAGTTAGCTAAGCATTCTTACTGTTTTGTAAAATTTGTGAACCTCATACTCAGTTAATGTTTGTGTTTTATGATTGATTACTTTTTGTCTGGCAAGCTTTTCTGCAGGAATACTTGTGGGGAATAAGCAGAAGTACAGACAAATAAAACTTTTGTGTAAAATTGAGTAAATATCTCCAGAAAATGCTTTTCAATATTCACTTTGTAAAAACAAATCCTGTTTTTTCCCTCAGAGTTAATTTACTGCAGAATTACACAGTCTACACAAAAGGATAGAACAGAATCTGGAGATGAAAAGTGATAAAGACGATACAGATTGTAAGTTTTAAAGTAAAAATGAACAAAAATTCTGACAAATGTGATGCTTGCAAATGTAAAATATTCAAAAGATATTATATTGAGATATAACACATGCTTGACACTTGGGATTTTCAAATGCAATTGAACCAAATTTATAAATGTTGTATTTATTTTTAGGACTAACTCGAGACTCTATTCTCAGCTTAATAAGTAATTGCTTCTTTAGGAACTAGAGTGAATGAAGGATAATTAAGAAATATCCCTAGCACAAGCAATATCTTGGTAAATTATTAAGTGATATCTCTGTAGGTTATATACACAGGAACGCACACATTCATAAATAGGCATACATTTTGCTCTCTTAACAAAAGAGAATTTCTGAGTTTGGCCTGTTTCAGTAGACTGAATATGAGGAGCTGCTGTGACTTAGAGCAAACAAACTGTTTTTGGATAAGTAGTCACACAATACAATGGAGTGAACACAAAAGACAAAGCTGTTTGTGAGACATTTGAGGTGCATTAGAAAGTGGCTGCTGGATAAGCAAATATAGGTTCTTTACTCTTTTAAGAGAATGTTTTTGTGACAATTAGATAGCACATAACAATCTAATCTGAACCCTCTGATTTAACAAGAGGGTCTTCTGGGTAATTCTGTAGAAACTTGTCCTCTATGCAGTAAATAACAGTGACCTTGACAACTGAATCTTGTTAAAACTACTGTCGCTATCAATAAATGCAATAGTATTTCTTTCGTACAAGTGAAGTGCAATGGATCACCCGCCTTCCCCACTACTTTTCCTGTGACCCACTGCCCGTTCCTCTTTTCTTGTCCTGCCCAAATTCCACTTTCACAGGTCATACGCACCCATGCTTTGCCTCTCTGTTTTGCTCTGTTATTTACATAGATTAAAATTACTTTTGAATAGAAGAGGAAACAGCAAGACAATGTGAACTGAGGGTTGTACCCACAATTCATCTGCCCAAACACACTTAAGTTTATAGGTCATGACAATCAAAATATTTGCTGAAACTAAATCTGTTAGAAAAAATATCAATAGAGGTAGAAAAAGTGCCATAGTTATGGTTGCCAGAGTCTTTATGCAGGAAGTTTCACTGGTTCCAGCATATTTCACAAGATCCTGTCTTACAATCAGAAATATCAGAGAGGGATGAAAACTTGAATATTGTCACATTTTCGGACTTTACCTCTGTAAAATCTCTTTTGTGAAGTCTGTAAGATTTACTATTTCTGCTTTGTTTCTACTTGTATAATCCTGCCACATTCTCACTGCTTGTTCTCAAATAGATTTCAAAATGGATTTTAACATTGTAACTCCAAACACTTCTTGATTTCTCTAGACTGTTTTTTTTTATCCCTCATGATTCACAGATCAGAAAATGATTTGTGATGAACCTTTCCTTTTATTCATAGTGAGTTAAACTGAATAAAAAATTCCTGTTCCCGGAAGGCTATTCTGAAAATGCAATCTTTCTAATTAGATTCAGCTCAAGTTGCAGTCTTTCCTATACACTGACATCTTTACATACTCTTGTGAACACTAAATTTGAATACGATAGGGATTTGATAAGCATTCTCATTATTTTGTTTCCAATCTAAAATTCTCTCACTGTTTAATTTTTGTATTCTTAGAGAGTAATCAACCCTAGCAGTCTCATTTAAATTTTGAAGTAATTTGCTTCTCTTCATGCTATAAATATTTGGAAATAAAACAGGCTGCTAGACATCATTCTGGTCTAAACTTTGAAGTACAACAGAATTATAGGGAGAAATTTGGGGAGGAGCATAATTATATGCTAGGAATTTTCTTGTTGGTTTGTTTAATTAAAAAAAATCTGATCAGATAAATCCTACTAAGGAAAAGTACAGACTGATTCTAAGACTCTCACCTCATCTGCAAAGAGTTTTTGAAGAGCATGAGATGAGGGTAAATCATATCCCTGGAGATCCTACACTAGGTTAATATGAATAGCTATCTCAGGAAGAACAGTGTTGCAAAATCTTTCATCATCAGTTTTAAGTTCAAGGAGATTTATGGCTCAGTGTGGTATTTATATAGTTCTCCCATGGCAGCCAATCATATGTCAAGATGACTTTCAAAAGTATTCAGTATCTAGATAAATTAGCTTTATTTATCTAGTTTATAATAAAAAAAGCCCTATTTTTTCAGTGGTTAGTTGTTCACCATCTTTCTGTTCAGATGAAGATACTGCTTCAACTTGAGAATGTAGTTCATAGTCTTCTAAAGTCTTCATCTAAGATTTTTTGTGTCAGTTCTAAGTTGGCCTCAAGACTTATTTGCATTCCTAGACTATACTTGAACAAGCAACATTTTAAGAAGCATATTAAATAGATAACTTTCTGAATAAACTGAGCCAATGGAAAGAATATGCTCCTCATTTTGTGGTAAAAGAACAAATCTTTTTTTTTTTTTTTTTTTTTTTTTTTTCAAAATCCCTTCTGTATGCAGTGGCAGAGTTGTGTAGATATATGGGGATATACAGAGAGATACAACTGACCTTTTCTCCAAGAAACAGTATTACAAAAACATGAGAGTAGTATTTTATTGGGTTTTGATGCTGGACCTGATTTGTGTTAGCATAATACAATTAAGTAAATATAGTTTGAGTAAAGAACTTGCAGGAGGTAACTCTGAAATGAGATGAGACTTAATATAGGGAAAAGAAGATTATTAAAAAAAATGCTTACTTCAAAAATGTTCTGAAAAGGCAAGTCACAATATTTCTGTTTAGGTTAGAATTTTAAAACAAACATTCTTCTGAAAAAAGAAAAAGCTTTTCTTTTTTTAGGTTCAGATATTTTAGGCAATTTGCAAAATATCTGCCTTTTTAGATGCAAAACTGTATCTAAGCTCAGGATACCTATTACAGTGATGATAACATTATAGTTCAAACTACAATCTTAAATTTTCAAGGCTACATATGTAATCCCAAAGGCAACAGAGACACTAAATGCAAAGTCATAAATCTCTCTATTTATGATACCTGTCTAAATTTTCTTTCAAATATCTGTACAGGATGTAATTTCTCCAGGTAGACTTCCCCTTCTTGACATTTTGATTTGAGCTAGATTAATGTTTCTCTTAGTGCCATTCTATATCACTTACCTTGTATTCAGGTCTCTAATTTAGTCCATTACCTCCTTCAAGACTTGTCTGAAAGCCATATTGCATTTCAAATGGAAAAATGCAAGAGAAAGAAAAACAGAGAAGGGAAAGTTTAGGTCCGCTTCTCACCGTTAGCTCTGAAGAGAACAGCACTTGAGTTGCTATAGGAAGCACCCTTCTTTGAACCATAGTATTGGAAGACCAATTCCATTTCAAGACGTAAACACTTTTTCATCAGTGGCTCCCATCAAAAATCTGTTTTCTTTACCTATGAAAAAAATCAAAGTTCACAGTTATGATGAGCTATACAGTCTGATAAAAGTGTTTGAAATAAAATGAGAAACACAGGAATGAAGAATCGTATGTAGTAGAAAAAAAAAAAAGGATAAAGCTGAAAAATCTTGTCCATTCTATTTCTTCCTTAAATTATAGCCATAATAGTTAGCCCTGTTATCTTTGTTCAGAACTAATAGAACTAATAGTGTTACATACCTATTTTCTGAATTAGTGGTGGCAAAATTAGATTAGATCAAATTTGTCCAAAAATGATAGTTGGGTTTGGAAAAAAAAAATTATGTGTTCTTATTTTATCTTCAGTCTGACTCTTTTCCTTTAAGTTAGCCTTCAGAATTATGGCGATAGTAAGTACCTTGATAGAGGTATAAAATTTCTAGCTGAAACCCTAGTGCCAGGGTGCCTGTTCTTTTCAACAGAGGCTTATCAAAGCAACTAACTTTTTTTAAATTTTTTTTAAGTCAAGATCATCAAACTATCACCACAAATAATATGACTTTGAAGTCTTGGTTTCCACCTACCATTGAGCATCCAGCAGTTCAGTTTTTAAAGACTCTTTTTTAGTTCAGTGCTTTTTCTCTTTAATTTTGCATTTTTGGTCCCTATATAAGAATTCAGAGTTGACAGGAATGCAAGCCATGGACTGTCTATGATAAAAATATCCAGAAAATACCTGGACCACTCCAAGAAACAAAATTGTTTTGTCAGATAGCTGGATTTGGTTAAATTTCAATTAGAAAAAAATACTCTCTTTTCAACTCTAGAAGAGCCATAGTTCTCACTTACTGAGAGAACAGGGGTTTTAATTTTCACTGAGACAAAGAATGGAACTTGTACATCCATTTTGCGTATCATCATTCCTAGGCAATCACCTGCTTTGGGTTATGTATTGTACTTTTTTGTTGTGTTTTGTTTCTGCTCGCTCAGTCTCGCTCTTGCTAATTTACCATAGAAAACCATCCTTAGACTGAAAGAGAAGATCAACAAAATTTTAGTAGAACTCATGCATTTTCTTTTTCATGAGCTTTCTAAGTTAAGAAATTATATTTTTAATTATTTGACTATGTACATACATGCAACTTCTCTTCTTTTTTCTTCCTCTGTAGATTTGTTATGATAAGATATAGGAAAGGCAAAGAGCTGTTGTCGGGGAGGTTTGGCAAAGATTAAATCCTTTGGTTAAAATCTTCTTTGCAACATGACTTAATAAGGGAGCCAAACATTGGACCAACCCTGGCAGGCTTTATTACTGAAGAAACAAATATAGAAGATATTCTTACCATCTCACAGCAAAAGCATAACTTTTATTTTTACTGTTTTGGTGGCTTCTTTATCAAATCTGGACCATTTTATTCTGCCAGCATATTTGAAAGGTCACAGATCATAGGGACAAGGCTATGAACTTACATTTCTAGCAGAAGAGCACTGCAGCATTCTGCATATTCAACATGGAAACCATGTTGCACAAGTTCAGAGCCAAAGTAGGGAAAACATTCTACTCCTGATTTCCTCATTTAACTCAATTATCTAGCTATACCATCTCCCCTAGGATTCAAACATTTCCCATGATCCACTCAGCTTTTATCACCTTGTTAATGTGCTTTGCTGCTGTTAGCTGTCACTGAATCTGGGCTACACAAGTTGCAGAGATTTCACAGAGAATCCTCCAGGTAAATGTTTGGGTAAGTATCATAATATCATTTTCTCACTACTTTTTTATGTGGACATTCATTCATTCTTCATTATGTAATCACCACAAGCTCTGTTCAAACTGGAAATTCTGACGGCAGTGATGGCATTATGATAGGAATAAAGATTCTACATTTAGAACTACATTTAGAGCTTCATGTAGCATGTCTTTTTTGTGACCACTAGGTTTTTCTTATATCATCTTCCTTCGTGAACAAACCTATGAAGACAAGAAGGTATCTAATTCAGATTGTGTTAAACCATGTTTTCTGCTTACTGTTTTTGTTATTTTTGATAGATTATAGTTTTGTTTTGATTAAAGATTTTCTCTTGAATATGATTAAAGTAAAACAGCCACTAGAGAATGATGGCTACGGATATATGTCCCCCTATTTTCCCTTCCTATACTCTTAAAAGAAAGAACTGGAAGATAACCAAACCTGGTATTTTGATACTGTGTTTGTCCCAAGAATCCATTAAGGAACAACAATATTTAATTAGCTTTATACCATCTTTCCATTTTGTTTCTATTTTGGTATGCCTCTCTAATTATTCAGAACTTTATTTCTTCAGGCTTGCTCTCCAGAAAGAAAACAAAATTAATTAAACACCAGGTACCTTTTGACTTCTATCTGGATTAATAGAGCAGAATGGATTTTAAACTAAACAGGCATCCCACGTTTCCACTTGGTCAATCACTAAAAATTCATCTAGCAAACTGTTCATAAGGAAAAGGCAGTCACAAGGAACTCATTCTGTGCTGATGGCTCGTGTCCAGTATCTCCCTTTTGGCTAGAAAGAAGGGCCTCAGTGGCCATTTCTGGAGATTCTTCTTTTTATCACAGCAGAGAAAATTGTTCCCTTTACTTGACTCTTAGAAGCTATCTGTAAAGTTTTACTCCTGGTTTCAGAAAATCTCCTTGTCTCTTTTTGAAAAGAAAGAAAGAAAAAAAAGGATAGCACAATTTGGTAGTTTTTGTAAATATTTCTCAGCCACATATTATATCATTTAATCTAGTGCTTGTCCTCAAAGCAAGTCTTCCTGTTTTGTACTGGGGCATATAATCAGAGCTAGAAGATTGCTCTTATGGCAGTAGTTTGGAAAATGATTTTGATATTTAGGAGCTTTTGATGTGACATGTCCTACAAACATGAAACTGACATTTTAAAATTTGTAAGAGTTTTTCTTTTTTTTTGGTAATGATTCAAAATTTTTGTAAACTTTGAGTACTTAATATTTCACCTGTATATACTGTACAGAGAGGCCCAGGGAAGAAAGGTCATGGCATCTCTGCATAGACAAGACAGAACATTTGATGTCCTGGAACTGTAATTTTTTCCATATTCAAAATAGTTAATCGCTAGTGACTTTCAAAAGACATCATTGCTAGCAACGTCTTCAGCTTGAGGGTGCCATAGCTTTGGAGTGAGGCTACAATGTTTTCTTAGCTCTATAGCTAAGGTGAGGGAGGACAACAATTGATGCTGAACATTTTCGTTTCCTACCTGGTCATCCACTGTAATCCAATTATTGATTTTCCAAGTGAGATACGAAGGTTTTGGAAACAGATCTGACTGCTGATGAAGAGCACTTCCACATGCAGGTCATGGGTTTAAATTTCTGTAATTAATATGTGGAAGGAGCTTGGGTTTAAGAGATAAAGATACACTTGAAGGACACAGAACCTTTTACCTTCTTTTGTAAAAGGCCATTTATTGAAAGTCCATGTCAGTCCATATGCACTATAAATTCAGGTTTGAACTTCATCTGGAGAATGAATTACTTAGGGATGATTTTTAATGAGTATTTGTTTTTATTTCTTACTGCTATATGCAATATAAAAGTAGCTTTTGGTATTGGAACAATTGAACAATTTTCTTCTCTGGAAACGAGAAGAAAAACAATGGCGACAACAACAACTACAAAACTTTCATAATTATATAAAGATTTACATTATCAGTCTACTGATGTAAATCGAAAGAGATCTCAGACTTGATTTACAAGACTTTTTCACCCCTTGCTTGTGCTTGCAGGTATTGTGAGCATTATAACTGTTGATTTGCAAAACTCAGCTACTAAAAACTGATGAAAGTTTAGTGCAAGAATGACTGGGGCCACTGCAAGAAGAGAAGGTAATTGATGCCTTTACAAGATAAAGATTGTCCAAGGACATTTAGGATAGAATCATAGAATCATAGAATGCTTAAGGTTGGAAGGGACCTCTAGAGGTCATCTAGCCCAACCACCCTGCACACGCAGGGTCACCTAGAGCACGTGGCACAGGACTGCGTCCAAGCGGGTTTTGAAGATCTCCAGAGGAGACTCCACAACCTCTCTGGGCAGCCTGTTCCAGTGCTCTGTCACCCTCAATGTCAAGAAATTTTTCCTTAAGTTCCTGTGGAACTTTTGATGCTTCAGTCTGTGGCCATTTCCTCTATTTCTGTCGGTGGCCACCACTGAAAAGAGGCCAGCCCCATCCTCCTCACTGCCTCCCTTGAGGTACTTCTAGACACTGATGAGGTCCCCTCTCAGCCTTCTCTTCAGGCGGAAGGGGCCCAGCTCCCTCAGCCTCTCCTCATAGGGGAGATGTTCCAGGCCCCTGATCATCCTTGTGGATGGACTCTGCGCTGGACTCTCTCCAGCAGCTCCACATCCCTCTTGTACTGTGGGGTCCAGAACTGGACACAATACTCCAGATGTGGCCTCACCAGGGCTAGGATAACATTTGCTAGGATAACACTTGCATTTTTAAAAGGAGCACTATTAAAACTATAGGCCTATAAACTAGTGATCAGCTCTTATGACTTTTGAAGAGTCCTATTTCTCTCCCTGGCTCCTTACTTTCAATAGACATGTTTTTATTTCCCATAGAGGTTTATTGTATGTAAGAAAATTTGAAAATTGGATTTCTTTAGAAATGTATAATAATTCAAGATTTCCTTGATGAAAATAATGCTAGTTGAAATATAGAATTTTTCTTTAGAAACATAAAGTTATTTTTAAAAATCCTGACAGTATGAATGGGGTTAAAATGTCTTATCTTAATTTAGTTGAAGATTGAAATATCATCACCGGTTATCATAGGGCTGTATGGAATTTGAAATAAGAGTGCCTCATGCCTCATTTTCACATTTCTGATGCGGGAAAAGCTTTTAGACTATTCCATCTTCTAGGCTATGTAAGAATCATTGGGGTAGGTTGCTTTCCTTTCTTTTCTTTTACGAAGTGCTGTCATAGGAGCACTTGAAATTGATGATGCACAATAGCAAAGGATACATGAAGAAAACACTTGTTTCTGAAATCTCTCTTTCCAAACTCCTTTGAAACATCACTGCAACGCAGATACATAAATTAATGCCTGATCACTCCCTAGTGAAACATTGTGATTCAAACCACTGATCAAAACAAATACATTATTTTGATTTTGTTTCAGGAAATCAATAATAATAAAACATAAAAAAAAATGTATCCCCTGGGAAAATTTGTGGAAACTGCATTCTTCAGAAGGGAAAACCTTTCAATGGATATTTTCTAAGCAGCTTGAGTCATAATCAGGTTGAGAAGCCAGCAATGATTTCAGATGATTTTTTTTCATATTCATATTCATGATCAAAAAGAAGTGCACAATAAATTCTTTGTTAATAAATTTTATGTTTTATTTTGGATTTCTTGTATGACTGCTATTAATATTTTGCCTGACAGTTCAGTTAGAGACAACAGCATTTACTGAGGGTATGGAAGACTTATGCTTTCTGCCTGTGAGGATTTAGACCCGTAGCTTCTATCTCTTGGGACTAGCCATAAGCTACCACTGTGTTTGAATGCTGATTAATGTTTTGTAGCTGTTTTGCTAGAATTCATACATAATGAAGTTGGGACTAAAATATAGTCTCCTGAGTGGGAATTCTAACCACAAAGGGAAAAACAGTTTTTATTCTTTTTCAGCTAAATAACAATTTGTGAAGGGAAAAAAACAAAACAAAACAAAACAAACAAACAAAAAAAACCCAACCAAACAAACAAAAAAAAACCAATGGATTAGAACTATCTTACCAACTAATTCTCATTAGAAAATTCTTCAGGTAGGAAGGGACATCAGGTGGTCTGTAGTCCAGCCTCTTACTCAGAGCAGAGTCAGCATTGAATCAGATGAGCCTCAGCCAAAGCAGGATGCTCAGACTTTTGTCCTGGAGGATATTGAAAACCTCCAAGGATGGATGCTACACAACCATTCTGTGCAACCTGTTCCATGCATGTATATTTACTTATTTCTCTCCCTTAATCCTTTCCAAATTTGTGTCCTTAAGGCAGAGGAAAATTTTAGGTGATTTAGGCAAGTTCTTAGCCAAATCACTGAGGTAGGATGTAAAAAGTAAATCCTCGTTCTTTTTTTGTGAGGCCAGTACTGGAAAAAAATTCCAGTTGAATGTGTTCGATAATTTGACCTGAACATCCAGGTAATCTAATTGTGCTCAGAAGCCACAGCTTTTCACTGAATTTGCAGTCTTGTCACTGCTCACTTATCTGACCTTTCTTTAAAGTAATTTTAAAATAATTTAATGGGTTTGTTTCCTTCCTTCCATAGGACTTCAGGCTTAGCAGAATGACTCTGTATGCAAGTAGGCAAGCCAAGTAGAGCTTGGTATACCAGAACAGAGGCTGAAAGTGTTCGGAAATTTGCTATTCTAATAGTGCTCAGGAGATGAAAAATATAAAGATTACATTCCCAGTGAATCCCACTTGTTGAGTTAAATTTACAACAGGGAGTGGTTGAAATAACAGATGCTATTGTCCTGCTCTGCCTGAGCTGTCTTGAAAATGATATCCATGTGTGAAAGTTCATTTCCAGGCTAGACAAGTATAACTTGTCTACTAATTTCAGAACATAACTATTGCAGAAATTGTTCATACAGTAGCCATTTTCAACATTATTTTAAGGTTATGATTTATGGACTTCCTCAAGGAAATGTGAGACTGACTAACTAACTTGCTTCTGTCTCTAACCTCTTAAGTATTGTCTGTGTGAAACTATGTGTCACAGACAGTTAAGTGCACAGATGGCAAAAGGAGATTGGAGAGACAGCAGTATGCATCACTTATGCCTTTGGAATCACGGCAAACAATCTTGTTATATTCCTTTCCTCTATTTCCTGTGCTTGTCTATAACCTTCTGATACTATTATGAAAATACTCTTCAACTGGTGACAGCCATTTATGCATTTTTGCCACTTAATTGCACTAACAGAGTAGAGGGCAGCTTTTGGAACATTTCTGCAATATTTTAATACAATGAATAGGACATAAATTGCCCCATTGATTCATCTGCATCACTTGTGTAACTATGTTCCTGGTATAACTGTTATGCACTCAAGACTTTCAATTTTCATATGGCCTCAAGAGTGACTCTTTATAGCAGAGGATTGGTTCTAAATAGGTACTTATCCACAACAGAAAATCTGTAGGAAATACTTTGTTATATTGAATTTGCAATAAGAGTAAATTCCGTATGCATAGCATTTTTTTTTTCTCCAATTGCCTTGATTAATAATTAAAATAAAAACTGCCGGAAAAAAAAAAATCCAGTTCTTACAGTTTATTTCCTCCCATTTCTTGAACCTACAGCTAAAATAATTAGGGAAATGATTAAATACTTTAGGGAAAATAAAAATATTTTAAATATTTGCCTTAAACTATTCTTTAACTGACATTCATAGAAGAGCAATTAATATTTTTCCTCAGCACTTGTATTGTGCATTTTTAGATGTCTTGAAGTGGGAGTTTGAATATAAAGTACAATACAGTGAAAGCACTGATGATTTGATTCGATACCAAAAATAAACCAAAATAAGAAAGCATTTTACGGATAACTTGCAGAAGTGGGTGTGAGATGAAATGTGTTTCAGGGTTAGTTTCCGTTCATTCCCTCAAGTCAGTCTCTGGGCAATTTATTCATCCTGAAAAAGGGAGAAAGAGCTCTGTCGCATTTGCTGTAGGTTTTGTTGGCTGGTATAGAATGAAGAAGCCTGGAAGCTGTCCACGCTTTATTTTTAACCAGGAGCTCAAACACAGCTGAAGGGCAGAAGTAGCAATCAACCTGGGCATCTGTTGGTAGATGCGTGTTCAGGCTGTAAGTTACACAACAACACAGATGTTTTCCAAGAATGTTAAGTGGTTGATATTTGTGCCCTGAATGACACGAAACTGTCTCCATGCCACCTTTCTAATGTGTTTCAGGAACTGCATGTTATTATAGTATTTTCTCTTCCCTGTT
The DNA here is from genome assembly GCF_000705375.1 of Tinamus guttatus. The sequence continues at coordinate 63,544 of NW_010586177.1, read as the reverse complement.
TGCTGTTTTCCAGTAGGTTGTTGGCTGAGGTAGACAAACGACATAAGGAAGATGACAGGAGGTGTCCTACACTGTTCTGTCTATGGCCCTATATAACACCCTGTTTCAATACTTGATCTGATTAAGTTTACTGCCATATGAGTGGCATATTACCTATGTAATCTGGTTTATTAGGTTGCTTGTGCATCTATTTTATGATATATTTTGTGAAAAATGATTCTGAAAGATACCACCAACATCTAGTCAGTGGAGACAACTGGAATAACACTGCTCATTGGCTCAGGTGATTTAAAAAAAACCCCTCTCGTTTGGACTCTATTTGAAGAGACAATTTCTTGATCCAATAATATCTTTAAAAGTTCATCACCTCTGGTAATTGTACTTCATCTTCACACTAGCCAAATACTTTGAGTTGTTCTGTTATTATTTTCCTGAAGTGATAAAATCCAAATTACAGGCAAAGTAGCTCCTTTGTTTTTCTTTTGCTTAGTTGCAAAGATAAAATATAGAATATTTGCAAGGATTAAGGCAGCTGAACCATAAAGGCAAGATGGGCAGCAGAAGAACAACTAGTATAAAAACATCTGTACAAAAGAATGCTGTTAGCTAATAACAGTAATAATGAGCTTTTAAATATCAGTAGTCACAAATAGACTTCAAAAGGAAGCACTATTCTCTTTTAACTGTAGGTGAAAAAAATGCCTTTTCTTGCTAACTGAGAGTGAAAGTAAAATTGTCATCACACTGTAAGTTCTTATTTTTAATCCAAAGTACAGAATCTCAAAAGATAATAGCTGGGTACAACTGCAAAGCAAAACACACACACCTCTACACGCACACCCACAAAAACACACACCTCTACACGTACATTTTAGAGCTGTTTTTGCCATCTGCTTGTTAGATTTCCACATATTTCTTAATTCATTAATATCAGTGGCAGAATAGAGTGTATTTGATTCTTTACCCTTTAAAAAAATCTCAAAGGTACAGGACGATTGTAGACAGAATGAAGTACCCCTCATTTGGCAATCTAAACAAGAAAGTGCCTGTGATAATGAAGTGAGTGCAATGTCTGGCGGTGTTTTCACTAGGCAAACACTTTCATATTGTGCTTGACTTTTTATTTCCTTTGAATTAAATTAAATTTAGATGCATTTTATTTTGAAATGAAGCATATGGACCGTTCTTAATATCAAACTATCAAACTAACTAGAATCTCAAAATTTGGCTTAGAATTTGCCTTGTAAGTGAGAGGCAAAATGAGTGAAATGTTTCATCTCCAAAGTATAACTGATGAAGATATCTTCATCTCCACAGGCAAAACAGCATTGTAGGCTCAATTAGGTTCCTAAAACTCCATGGTCAACATAATACAGGGTAGATAAGGATGGTGACCTTTGAGGTCTTAAAATGATGAATAACCAGAATGTTTTTCAAAATTGTAGGAGAAGAATTATTATGAATGAGAAGGCATGGAGTTTTTGCTTGTGTTTATTCTACTCCTACTTTCTGTGTGATTTATCATGCTGCTCAGTAATTGGTATTATTGGTGTTAGAATAAATTCTGTTTTCATCTGCGTCCCCCTCTTTAATAGAGTTTAAACAAAATCTGTATGAAGAACCACTGATCAAACAAAAAAGATATTTAGTAATTCTGCTCAAAATAATGTTGAAAATCATTACAGAAGAAATAGAAAAAATATTTCTAAAATACAGTTTTATAAAAATGCAATATCTACAGGGTTTGGATTCTCTGCTTTTTACCTATTAAATTTTATTGATGTGGATACACCAAGGAGAAAATCGATATATAGAGAAACTAAATAAGCAAATTATTTCCATCCTTGAATTAAGTGCAGTAATATCCTAGCTTTCCAATTACATTTTCTCTACTGTAACTAATAATTCAAGAGCATTTTTTTTTACTCCGAATTACCTCCCTTACCTATTATTCATTTTTTCTTCATCTGAGGGCTTACTATTCCTTTCCAAGTTTTAGTGATTGAACCTATTGTCTGTCATAATTCATACCAGAAATCAATCATTCATACTGCCTCATAATACTCAACATTTATATGATTTACAAACAATACCAGCAAAAACTGGAATGCACTCCGCTGGTGGAAAATGTTAGAAATAGCTAATGAGAAAATCCCAGAAACACAGAATGGTTGAGGTTGGAAGGGACCTCCAGAGATCATCTAATCCAACCCCCTTGCACAAGCAGGGTCACCTAGAGCACATGGCACAGGGTCACATCCAGGCAGGTTTTGAAGATCTCCAGAGAAGGAGACTCCACAACCTCTCTGGGCAACCTGTTCCAGGGCTCTGTCACCCTCACAGTAAAGTTGTTCTTCTTCATGTGGAGGTGGAAATTCCTGTGTTGCAACTTACACCATTACCCCTCGTCCTATCACTGGCCACCACTGAGAACAGTTTGAAGGACCAATTGGAGAGATCTGCTAAGCAGTCTTAAATGTCTAAATTTTGATAATATAATATGATATTACTAACCACAACTATGCACATGGTCTGAGTTCAACTGTTTTCCAGTGAATGCTTCAAGAAACCAAAAAGAAATGATACTTAATTTATAGTTATTTATAAAGAACACTTTGTCAGAAATATATGAAAATATTCTACATAAAGTAATAGTTGTCATATTTTTTAGACAATATTATATGTCTATTTAATAAAAGTATTGATATATAATTGTCCCATGAAAGCACAACCTTTGTCTATTCTATTTCATTTAATACTTAAATATTTTGAAACTTTGTACTTTGGAACATTTTTTGGCAAAGACTAGAGTTAGCTATAGACAGACTTTTAGTTAGTCCTTAATGAACAGTGAGGATTGATAGAATTAAAAAGCCAAACAAAGAAACAAAAATGCAGAACACATTCCTGGTCATTATTATAAAATAGTTTATCACTTATCTAGGTTTAGAGAGATCTTTTCTAAGGCTTGCATGGTACAGACATGCAAAAAAGATCAGACCTTAGTAAGCAAGAAGATTGCAAATAAACAAATATCTTCTTAATACAGCTGAACCCAAAATAACCCATTTTGGAATAAATTATTTGACTAAATATAAAGGGTGGCACTCTCTGTGTTGGAAGCTTGCAGCTGTCTCTCTTTTACTCTGCGAGAAGAGGCTACAGAGCAATTGCAAGCACATCTTGGTGCTGGGTTCTCCTAGTGCCTGCCTTTCATCTATGGTGATTGTTTGTGTTCTGTCCGAAGACAGGCTGTACAAACACCCTTGGCAATACTAATTCAGCAGGAAGTCTCAGGCACATTTAGTCCTGTGTGTCTCAGCCCCAACTAATCTTAACACTCATTGGTTCTTTGTTTACATGACAGGCAAATTTAACCACAAGTGAATTTCTGAGTATAGAACAAACAAGCTACAGGCCTTTGAAAATATCTTTAAATTCTACATAAGTAAATATGGTAAGCTTTTAAGGCAACAGCTAAAATAAATACCTTAATGAGATCACAGAATATATCAAAAAGAGGATTACAAATAGCAAAGGAAAACTCAATTTTCTTCTGCACATATCATTTGATAAGAATTCATCTTTTCCTATCACAAGAGTATAAAAATACTGGAATTCTATAAAAGAGTCACAGAAACACCTTGAAAAATCAGCTTTGGAGCATGTGTGTGTGTGCGCACACATACATGTGTATATATCCAGTGGTTACACAACCTTGCACTTAAAATTAGATGCAAATCTAGGAATAAGAATCTCAGATTTTGGAACAGGATTTCAGAAAATGTCCCATTCAGAACTTGTCCCATCAGGAATCCTTATGGCAGAGACAGATACTGAAGAGGCACACTTTATTTTCTGCAATGAATTCTGTATTCTCTCTGTACAACAATCAAACTAAGACAGAATAGTAATCAGATCTTGGCACCTTTGAAAGAGCAGGACAAATAATTCTTATTTGTAGAGGTTTTTTTTTGTTCAGTAAAGAGATAATTTCCAATGAAGAATGTGAGATGGAAAGAAATGATGGGTTTGGATACAACCACTTCCATATAATTTCCTGAAAAACTTCAATGTCATGGGCAAATTTTTAGTAAAATCAATATATTTTCTTTCCTCCTATATTTCCATATCATCAGGGAAATGTGTTAAAAAATTCTTTTCAAGTTAATATAATGACTGCAGTGTGTGATTCTTGCGCTATTTTGCTAATGTGGCATGCTAAACCCTTGCACACAATAATACATTAGTATTACATTAGTACATACTTTGCTAATCATTTTACATTAGTTTGTACAGTAGTCTTTGATTGACTAAGCAGACACCAGATATTACTTTGTAAAATACAGATATAACTAAATATATTTCACTCAGAGATTTCTTTCTTGTTAGGACTGGCTCCTGCCATCAGTTGGATCAGCCAGGAAGATACTTCACCAGTTCAAAGTGGCCTCTGAAAAATTATATGCCCGATATCTCAGATGATGCAGACTGTCTTTTCTGGTGTCTAGGTTGATGCTTCTAAAGCATCTCATCCAGAGAGAGAGGATGTGAGAGGATGACATGCTTGCTTTGTAATTCTGAGATGGCAGTACGCTTTGTAGGTTCAATGACTTGCTGAAGTTGGTAGAAATCTATGATTCTATGAAATATAGTAGAAGAAACAAAACTTGGTGTGATCTCATTTATGCAGTCTCTTGGAGAAATCTCTGAAGAAATCTCTGGATTGTAGTTAGATGTCATCAGGGAGGAAATCTACAAATGCTCTCCAAAGGCAATGCCAGAATCCAGTTACTATATATGCAATCTGGAAATTAATAGATCAGGGAGCAGAGAGGCAAATCATTAGTCAGGGTAGACTTAACCTTTATGTTCAATGCCATGTCCTTTGTGAAAATCCTATAGGGTACAACTGCCTTTAAAAAAAAAAATACTCAGCAGTGAGTGGGAAAAATAGCAAATGTACATGAAAAGAAAAATATAGTCTACACAGTGTAGGGAACAATTTCATGTAGAACATTAAGTGAGCTCAGTGCATTGGATTTCCTGGGTATACAAAAACCTGAGCGCACATGATTTGTTTGGCTGTGACTATCCTAGATATCAACACTTAAAATTAATGCAAGTAATTATTATTAATTGCTTATGCATGTAGCAGTCCATAATCAGTGGTCATTCTCAAATGAGCATGAAGGAGTCTGAAGTCATTTTTACAGAATGCATTACACCATGCACAAAACAGATGACATAATCTCTAAGAAGGCAAAGTTTATAAGGGAATAAATGCTAATTTCTTCAGGGACATACAGGATCATTCATTTTATTAAATGGTTTGTTAAACTTCATTCTGCCAATGTTTTTGTCTGTTTGATTGGCTTTGCAGTCGAGCATGCTAAAAACACATCTAGACAGGATTTGAAATAATGACTGGATTTTACTGCTTTAATACATTCAGTAAAATGGCTTCCATTTGAAAAATTCCTATTGATTTCATTGACCGTTTTCATGGAGAGAGTTGCTACACAGTATGAGCAAGTAAATTGCCATATGCTCTTACAGTAATGAATTATGTGGGCTCTGATAGAAGTGGATGAGCCCCAAATGTTTGAAGTTGTAGAAATTCATAAATCCTTTAACTAAAAGTCTCAAATACCGTCAGAATAAATTTGAGTGGGAAATACTAGAAGTTTAAGAGTTCCTATGCTTCAGTCTTCTAGGATCAGAGTACTATCTTAAACTTTAGGATGCATAAAACAAACAAACAAACAAAAAACAGAGAAGTCAATTTTATCATCTTTAGACAGAGTCCACACTTAAAAGACACATAAGACAATATAGATACTAAAGTGCTATGCAGTTAAGATACCTGATTTTTAAATATTGCATTTATATTCTTGTAAATGTGGACCTCTGTGAAATCAAAATGGGGAAGATAAAAACTCTATGAATCAGCCCTAAGTTTTTGCGAAAGCGATATGGAGCTCCCCATTTATTGCAGTAAAAATCACAAAAAGTCAGGTCCTTTTTGAAACTGGACCTCCTATAAGAAGTAGCTTCAAGAGTCCTTGGGGAAAATGTTACTCCATTTTTTCCCCCAATTTTTGGACGTCTTCCTGCTTCATAAGTGTTATTGGCTCAATCAAAAAGATATGAATGCATTAAAAAAAAAATCAGAAAGTTTCAGTGCTCTCTGTCCTTGGTAGAAAACTGTTACGTAAGCTAATCAATTCTCTAACAGGGCAGCAGTGACTACAGAGTTTTTCCTTGTACATATTAATAGTAATATTCAATCTGTCAATAGTTATTTTCACAAACAAAAATTTAAGTGCTTGGCAAAAGATGTCACAATTATTAACGCGTTTTGCAGGTAAGAAAACTCCAGATAATATAGAACAAGTAGCTTAGTACATCCACCCAGCAGCTGCAAAGACAGGAGGAGAATGTCTGGAGTCCTGGTCCTCCCTGAGAAGAGCACTGACCTCTACCTGTTTCTTGTTTTCCCACTGACCTTTCAGGTGAGAGTTATATGTGTTTGTTGCACCACAGATACTTCTGTAGGGATAAATTAGTCCAGAAGG
>NW_010586177.1:32239-56919 GCF_000705375.1 Tinamus guttatus | reverse complement strand
ATGCACATTCTCTGATGATAATCAGTTTAGTGTAGGGGCACACTCTTTTCAAAGAGCTATTTATAAAGCTACTGCTTTATGCAAGTGATTCAAGAGCAGCCCAATCGGTCAGTCCTATGCTTCACTGTAACTTCCAGAAATGCTGAGCCTGAATTCTTGGGTTTGAAAATGGCTTATCTGGAAATTATTATTGTGAGATGAATAGAACTAAATTAATACCATCATCACTGCTTGGAAAGAATGTGGCAGTGCTTAATAACTATAAAAGCCCCTTCCAAATTCTCTCAAAAACTGTTCCAACCAGTAGCTGTTACTGTAACTGCACGATAGGTTCACAATTCTATTAGTGGTATTTCAATGTCACTTTGCAATGACACAAAATGACATAAGATAGAATGAGTCAGTAACTTTATATTATTGATTTTTGTACAGATTTTTTTTCTTGCAGTGCTATAATAAAGAATTAGAAGTCATTAATATAGATGCTCCAAATTTAACAACAACAACAAAAAAAAAGGTTAGACATTTCAAACATTACTTAAATATATCAATACAGCTACCGAATTTCATGAATATTTCCTGAGACCATTGGAGTGAACTGAGTGCAGATTGGACCTTGGTCTTGCCATATTCATCCCTCAAATTAAAAAAGAAAGAAAGAAAAAAAAAAAGTGATAGAAAGTTTGCTAGTGTCCAGGGGAGGAACAGCAAAATGTAATAGCCGTTATCACTGTTGTAATTTGTTAAGAGTCCTCTTCCTGGGAGCATTCAGTATTTCTGAAAGAGATGCATATGTAGTAAATAGAATCAGATGAGTTAACTCAAGCCGCATTACTGAACTGTATATTTGCTGGATATGGCTTGAAGCAGAAGTGTTCACACATTCTCCATTTACAACAGCGTGGGAGAGAGAGCTCGCAGAAGAATGGGTAGAAAGAAGCTGAAGGTTGTTAATATCTTCAGCCAGCACATCTGTATACAGAATGAACATCTGCCTGTAGCCTTATCTTCCGAAATTTCTCAGTGATGGGGAAACAGTTAAATTGTTTTTCAGGTGATTTTAAAGAATATCAGAGAAAGGAGAGCCAAGCTTCCTTTAAAATCAGGAGGATGCCATTTCTGCTCCAGGTCAGGGAGAGTTTGGGAAATATACTGGTGTCTACCATTTACTTTTTGCTAGTTGCAATGTTCACTTTTTTCACAATAGAGCTGATTCAGCAGTTCAACCTGGACTTGTTATTTTTTTTACTAATTTATTTGTAAATGAGGAGTAATGTTACAATATTAAATTATGCTCAATCTTTTTTGGATTGCATAATTATTCCAGATTTCAAAGTTTTTCACAATAGCTTTCTGAAGGAGCTCTTTTTTTTTTTTTTTTTTGCCTGTAAATATTCCACCGTGCAGACACATCATGTAGTCTTGATATTCTGTACCTTGAAATATATCAATGTCCCCTGACTGAAGAATCTGGAATCTTGACAGAAATGACCAAATCGGCTTTGTGAAAATCATCTGTCTACAACATAATGGATATCTCATGGAATGGTAGGGTAAGTAAATGCTCATATTCAGAGAAAAACAGGTACTCCGTATTTAATCAGTGAAACAGATCATTGGTATTTCCAAGGCTACTGAAATCAGGATAGATGAATGTTTGAATATACAACTTTTGTGCATATTTCTATCAATCATGAACAAAAGTGTTATTGCTAAACTTCACAGTGTAAAAGTTGCTGAAAATATGTTCAATAGAGATGGGTGTCTATATTATGTCAAAAATTCACTGTTAATTTTTCCTTTTTCCTGTTTCTTCTCTTGGGAGGAGGGGGAGGAAAATGGAACTAATTTGGAGCTAATGGGTAAAAGTATGATATTTTCACACTTTTTCTCAGGGAAGATTCAGTACTTTCCATTCTGACCAATGAGTTGTAATCACTTCATTATCATTATGGGTTCGAGCTTTATTCTTAATTATAAAAGACTGCTTACTGGTTGTGTTCCATTCTACAAAATAATTCTGTCTTGCTTTGGCAATGTGGACAAAACTTTTAGGACAAAATTTTTCACAAATTGCTTTTGTTATTTTTAGTAATTCAGTAATTTGGCTTGATATACACTTTTTACTTGTAAAAATATACCACTAGAAAACTGAAGCCACTTCTAAATAGACTTTTAGACTTACTTTTTACGTTAATGTCATTATATTTACACAGATTTCTTTGAAGTAATCTTTGAAGTTCTTAATTGAGAAGGCCACAGAAATTCAAACTGTTGTTATTATGAGGTAATACCGGTGCAAATTATTCTTCTGAGATGGGCAGATTTGGTTTTTCCATTATCTACGGCTTTTGTTTAATCTTAATCTAAAGGGTCAGCTTCTGCCTTGCTTCTCTTTGTCTTCTGTTTTGGCAAACAGAGCTAAGGTTTATGGCATGCATATGAGATCATTTATTGAGAGTTATAAGAAGCATATTCTGCATGTTATTTGATACAGAATCTACTTTCGTAGATACATTCTGATTTGAAATGGTAAGTAAGCACTGGGTAAAACTTCCATAGCTTGTCAGTGTGAAAGTTAAGATGCTTAGGAACTAGAGAAGAATATGCACTGGAGTATTATTTTTATTATTATTATTGAACTGGTGTATTACCATGTGAAAATCCGCATAACCTGTCAGTGCATAGGTTAAAACTACTCGAGAACTGTTCTCAGACATACAGTGGGATATTTAAGTCATTGTAAAAAATGTTTTGTTAACAGATAAGTCTATTTTGTACACTGGAGCTGTGGACTCCTTATCCTGTTGACTTTGGCCCCTTTCCACTCAAACATTCCCTCCCTGGCTGTGCAATGAAGGAGCTAGCACTCTGTCAAGGCAAATGAATTATAAATGGGGTATTGTAAGATTTTCCAAACTAGACATTTTATTCATGTCCCCACACCTGAAGCTGAAGAAGACAAAGAATTAACTACTATCAATATTTTTTGTGTCTGAAAGTTTGAGACCTCCATGGATCTTCTTGCATTTCTTAATCTTCTACAGAATTTCTTTCCACACTAAATAAACTGACGAATTAGCTTTCTTTGTGGTTTTCATTCTCCTTTATATCAAAACAAAACTCCTATAATTATGGCTATAGGATTTGGTTCTGAATACAGTTTGATTGTGCTTAGAGTTTATATTTTCCTTAACTGGGCTATGGGATTTTAGCTCTACTGAATTTCATCTTTATGAAACCTGTCTTATTTAATTGGGTATTTTTTGTAAAGTTTCTATATTGCTATATTCCTAGAAACTCCAGAAATTGGTGTGGGTTTGCACAGATGGCCAGTATATTCTGGAAATGCTGCCACTATTGAATAGATGGCTGTGGATCATGTGTGATGAGGTCTGAATATCAAAGAATGGTCATTTCCCCATGACTTTTAGACATCTGTCATTTTCATTGGACCTGCTACTACTTCTTCTGCTGAAATGCCAGATATCAGAAAATCTGTTTAAACTGAGGTTTTTTCAGTCAGATAGTCAGGAAATTTCAGAAAAAAAAAAAAAAAGAGGAAATGTTCTGGCTACATGGTAGCATAGTTTTAAGTGCTAGATAGAGAGACACATCTAGTACTTTGAATGATTCATTCATTGCTGTAAAAAAAAAGCTGTATGTTTGAGATTCAAATGTCTTCTCACTATTCCTCTTTATTTTAATTTCATATGATAAAAATACTTTCTGGTTTTCCAATTGTGCTAGTTTCTTTATCCCTCTTTCCCAGCTTTGACACATTTGTGATGAAGTGCCCTTGATTTCCCCTCCTCTTTCCCCATATTCTTTTAGCTTTTAAAGTCACTGAACATGCAATATTTTCTTTTGATAGATAAGGAGAAAAGGCCAGAAGTGGTTTAAGAAAAAAATCTCTTGGTCTGTTTACAGAGGTTTCACAGAATTCCCTGGCAGATGATGTATTAAGCCTTTCAACCTTCATGTCAGTTCACCTCACAGCCTCTTGCTACCTGTTCCACATTCCTCATGTTGGAAAAGGAGACATGCTGAAGCCCTAGCCTTGTAATAGACACTTGTGGGGTCCATATAGACACAACTACCAACACCACTCTTCGTGAAACTGGTGTGTGTCCTCTGCCTATGCACTTGAAACACTCATCTGTTGATTTCAATTTTTTTCTCCATGCATTTATGGTTTGGCAAAAGCAAACTATTTTTTACATTTGCACAGTAAAAATTCAGTCTTCTTTGGTTTTCCAGATGTGGCAAGTAGTATTTACTGATTTATCTGTATATTTATCCATTCCTTTGTACATGTGTACTATGGTAAGTCTTAGCTAAAGAAATTGTTACTGAAGTAAACATAAAGTGCTAAATAGCTATTGGGGTAGGTCAGCTATTTTTATTGGATATTAGAACCTCAGAGTTTGAGACAGTTCAGGTTTCTAATGTTAATGCTCTCATTTATTTTTACCTTCTGTAGATATAGCTTGTTTCAAAACCCCTGGTATGAAAATAAAACTCTTGATATCAAAGAACTATTTTGATGAAACCCCAGTTCCTTAGCATTTCCCCAAAGGTGACCATTTTAAAGACAGCCTTTATTGACCTTTCTGGAACTTTTTCAGAGGATTTTTACTAATTTTACTAATGTTGAGGTATTCTGTTATTGTTGAGACCATATCATATCTTGGCATAACTGCCTGAGTTTTTCACTTGTTTGCAAACTTTTATGTGTACCAACTCTGTGAACAAAGTACATAAAATATTACTGAGTTAGAGAGGAGGTATTTGTACAGGCAAAATGCTGCATGAGTGTACAGATTTCAGCCTTGTGAATTAACATTATATGAAGTACATGAATCTCCTAAGACTTTTTAAAAATGGGGTTCAGAACGTTTTCCGGAGGAGAGGGAGATTAACCTAGCCTAAGCATTCCACTCAGTGATGTCGATATAAATAGGAAGGCTAATAATAATATTGAGGGCTAATGAATGGCTGAGGGCCAACCATCATGACCGCTAAAAAGCAGGGGATAAGGACATGTGTTCCGCTTTCTTCTATTGCAGTGCAAGTTCTCTGGGGATCTTTTCTTCTGTGTTTTTCTTGTGTATTCGTGAGCCCTAGTCATGCCACAGCATGGGGAAAATGTTTCCCATAGGACTAATGATAATCTGTGACTTTAGGCTTTACGACTTTCATTTTCTGTAGCTTATGTCACGTTTATCACCTACATTTAGTAGAGTACTTGTCTCTGGCTAAACTACGCAGCGTGACCTCCAAAATCCTTGTATGTGTTCACCACTGTTATTTTGTCTAGCAGGATCTCAACCCTCTTGCAAAGAGTGTAATTTTAAAATGGGAATAATTTCTCTAATACATAGGATAGCCCTTTTTTTTTTTTTTTTTTTTTTTAATTCCATATGTTCTCAACATCTCTTCTCGAATGTCCTAGAAGAACACAAAATGAAATCTTGGGTCATCCTAGATGCAGAGTTCCCTTTGACTTTGACAAGCAGATGTAGGAGTCTAGCTCATTCATGTTCATATGAAACCTGTCAGTTTTGCATCATGTGATTTTTATGTGTGAATGCGATTTTTATGTGTAATGGAAATTGCAGGTAATAAACACTTCAAAGAATTCTAATTTTCACCACGGTCAATCCAAAATCCAGTAATCCACCATCTGCCTTGCAGCTGCCTGCTATTGTGGAAGGAGGTCCACAGAGAAATAAATTGCACAATAACTGATAGATGGAACAGAAGACCGGGAACAACTATTTGGGCACAGATTATGTTAGCATCCTAGATGCTAAACTTGGCCCTTTGTTTCAGTTACATACTTGTTCAGTGAGGAATCACCTTTGTAAGTTTTTTTGAAATCTACACATAAAAAAAATTATATTACTAGTAGGAATATAAAAATAAAACAAAGGTTTCCACTTGTATGGCCAAAGGCAATCTCAATATTTAAAATTGTGTCAAGTGTATTCCCTTCAAATTAAGTTTTTTTTTTTTTTCCTGTTTAGAAGAAGGGGAAGGGCAATCTCAGGCAAGAAGAAGCATCAGGAAAAAATACTTTGCTGAACAAAAAGACCTTTATGCAGGTATTTTCAGTAAAAACTCCTTTATTCACCAAGCAAAACATCAAACTCCCCATAAATATCTCTGTAGCAGCAGCCAACTCCATTTTTCCCTCTTCTCCCATTGAGTTCTGCTCTTCCAATTTCACTCATAAAAATATTATTGTAGGAAAATGTAAAATCAGTTCCAATTTCTAGGTTTCTAATTCCAAGACTGAAAAAAGAACATCCAAATATTACATGTTTCTGTTTAATCTAAAAAGCAAAGCTTGCAAATCCACCTGGGTTTTTTGTTTCTACTCTCTGGCTGAAAGTGATGAAAACATAAAACAAGAGAAAGAAGAATCAAGCAGAAAAGAATAAAACTTAAGTAATCTTATTATTAAGTTCTCCTACAGAATGCCATGACAGGGAATTATATATGCCTTTATCAGTAGTGATCCTTGCAATATTTTTTCTATATGTTTCCATGTTTTCTACACTGAACTTAGTTTTAAGAATAAAATTTACCACCATTGGGATTTCAAACCGTAATTTCAGAATATGAGACTGATTTCATAAACTTTGTGAATAAATCTACTGATGAAATTACAGTTTTTATATTATACCAGCAGGATACATACCTCTGCGTGTGTGTGTGTGTGCATGCATATATACATATACTCATATACAAAAATGAAGAAATCGACTGTCACCCTCTGCTGTTTAACCCACAACACTAAGAAAACAATCACATCACAATACATAGTATTGATACATGATCCCCATGGGGGTATTTTGAAGTCATAAATAGAAATTCTAATGAAAGAGATGATAAATTACCTTTTTAAAATTCTTGGGAAAAAATATCCTGGTACAGGAAACTCAAAAATTTATTTTAGGGAATTCAGATTATCAAAAAAACACAGTAAGATGGAAGAATAATGTTTGTCTTAGCGAAGATGTGTATTATTTACTAAGGAGAGGAGATTTTTGCAAAGATATTTTTGAAATAACTGATGGGAGATAAAAATTAGTAGAATTTTATTTCATCTACGAAATTGGCAAGAGAACTCCATTCTGAAGTCTACAGGAGGGATAGTATATTAAAAAGCATGTATGGAGCACATGGTAGACCATAGTGTTCCTAATTTGCTAGATTTCTCTTGCCATTGAGAACTGACCGCCTTGATCCAGAGGGGTCAAGCAGCTTAAATCTCCTTTTTACATAGTCTTGACCTTACCCTGACATTAGCTTATCATCAGCTGACATTAAGTCCTTCTAGTAGCTGAAGTTTTTGCTTTTATGGTAACATATGATTAAAACAAGCAAAAGTATGATTTTGTTTTAAAAAGTCATCCATCATATTTTTTTTTTTTGTAAGCAGAAGTGAAATCAAATGTTTAATCCTTGCACTGAAAAAAAAAAAAGAAAAAGAAAATTAATGACCCTTATCTAATGGCTCCATAATGTAGACATTTAAAAGAAAATGATGCCAGCAACAGACAGATATTTTACTGCAAGATCAGATTTTACAGATAACAGTAAAGTTGCCTGGAACTAACAGTGATAGTTTTTAAATAAAAATCAAGAAATGCTTTCTACTTTCATGGCATTTTTATGATAATTTTCACTCCTCTCTATGTATGGCAAAGAAGAGTTTCCCACACAGAAAGTTTCTTTTCTTAAGCAAGGTACACATATGCATGTAAATATTGATTTCCATTGTTACAATATTGATGAAAAATTCTTTTCTTAAATACTTAAAATCCTAACTGGTGATATTAATTTTGGAGTACTATCCATATTGGCAATAGCACAAATAAATCAGATGCATAACATTTGCCAACAAACATGATATTTTATATGTGATTTTTTAATAAACACTTTCTGTCAGCTAAACTGCAAAAACAGAGATACTCTCTGTGAAATGGTAGTAAGCTGGAGATTGGCAAGAAATCTCTTTCCATTGCTTATGGTAATATGTTCTGAGAAAAACAGAGAGTTCCTGGACAAAACCTGCTGTTTCTAGGGATACAGAACTTGAACCTGAATCTTTGATGTAGCTCGATCAGAGAGCACAGGCCATATCAAGCCTGTGCCTGTGGATCAAGCCAGGCTCTAAGCAGAAAGGGCCCAACTTCAGTAACTTTAAAGATTGTTGGTCATTTAAAAATACCACTAAAACTTCAAGGTGGCTCTTGCTGATTAAGTTATTGTCACTGTAATTTGGGAATTAATTTCTTTTTCTTCTTTCTCTTGAACAGAAGACCTCAGAGACAACATAGCTCTCTAATGTGATAGTTAATCTATTTTACTGTACATATAATAGACTGTAACAGACATTAGAGAAGACACAAGAATCCCCTGAATGGGGCAAACTAAATACCTAAATTGTGGTTATAAATCCATAATAGAGCCTGGACTTCTATGAGACACTTGACCTTAAAAACGAGTTATCGCCATTATCATCTTTATTATTTATTGAGATATCAATATACCTGTTTACTTAAGGGCTTATGTACCAAAAATGTTACATTTGTCAAGAACATGTTATTTGAGAACTGTATTTCTCTCATGTGAGCGAGCATGATTGCAAGATCAGATGTGAGAACTTCTGTTAATCTCCACATAGCATGATATGTAGCAGTTTTCCTAAAAATATAATTCTTTCTCTCTGATTGAGAAATATGTAATTACATTGAAAAACTGGAACTTCTTCATTAGGAGAAATCAACTCACAGCCTGATTTCTTAATCTGATAGTTAATCCACTTTGCTGATACATAACAGCAAATTAGGTTCTAAACTTTCTTCCAAATCAAACAGAAGGAGAGCCAAAGTTACACTTGGTAGCTAGGTACATTAACGCACCACTAGCATAATAAATAGCAAATATAATTTCTTACTTTTGTGGAAGCAGTGACTAAGCTTCTCCCTCAGTTTGGAAAAAAAGATGCACAGATGAGAGAAGCATTCCTATCCTTTCCCATAGTTTTTATGTATGGATAAATTGATCCCTTGGAGCAGTAACAAGTTCTAACCCCTACAGATAAGAGCCCGGTTCTTAAGAAATAATAATAAAAAATGTTTTTCTTGTTTTCTCAGAAATCTAATAAATCAGTTTCTGCATGGAGTAATAATTTCATCAGGATAGAATGATTTTCCTCATCTCAGAAAGCTGCTAGCCTGATGCTTTGGGTGTCCTGCTGTAGGTGTCGACCTGACTCTGTCTTCAGGCATTTGCTTGAGGTAAATTCTGAGTGGCACAGAATATAGTTTCTCACAGCTTTCAGATGTATCAGTTACTGATACTGTGCCTGGAAAAATTGTTGAAACTGATATGCTTCTGCAGAGGGCATATCTTTAATAATTGTTCGGTTTTTGAATGACTATCTCTATGCGAGTGAAGAATGCTTTTCTGATACATGAAACTTCTGTAGCCATAAAGATGCAAATGAGACAAAAATCTCCTGCTTATGTGCGATCTCACATTAAAGTATAGTCCATTCACCTTTTTTCTTGCACTGAACTAACCAGTCTAGAAACAATAAACAAAACAGAATCTTGCAGATGAAACAAAAGGCAACTATTCACACCTGTGGAAATGCTGTTTAATTCTAGAGGGAAAACTGCTGAATCGTTGACTGTTGCATTGTGTTATAAAACAAATGCACAACGACTAATATTTATACCATAACAAAACATTCGTTCCTCTAATTTATTTATTAAAGACCTTTTTAGTAAATACCATCAAATGAATCCAGACTGTTGTTTACATCTCTGAAGAGTAATAAACAGGAGACAATTAACTGCTAATTATTTCCACCTGGTGAACTCTATTTTGAAAAGTTTTAATTAATTAACAATGGGGATCTACAATCATCATTTGCTGGAGAGGGGGAAAAATAACAATTTACATCAAATTAACATTAATCTGAAGTGAGGTCTTTGTCCATTTTCTGGGTCATTGCCACTAAACTCATTATAGAAATAATTGGAAAATGCAGCCACTGTTAATCAATATAACAATATGATTTCCTTTATGAAGCTGCTGGCAATTACAAGGAAGTCTGAAAAGAATTTTTAAAGAAGGAAAAGTAGAGAAGTGTTTTGTTTAACCATTAACACTGTATTACCTCAGCCGGTCACAGAGGTAAAAATAGCTCTCCTGTGCCGTCAATGTACAAAAATTTCCTTTTGTTTGAAAGGAAAATCTGGGAACAGTGGGAATGTTGTTTCAGAACTTATTCCTTCTTAACCTGGTGTTTACCCATTTGACTGAAAAATATGTACATAATGATTTTAGACTACAATATTTTTCTGTTCTTTCGGGTGACATCAAAATTGCCTTTCAGCCTCCCCAGACCAATGCTTGTGGAGATTGTCAGTTGTGCTGGGGCTTTTCCTTCATCAGATATAATAGTCCCTAATCCTCCAAACAGCTGCTCAGCCTCCATCTTATGCTCTCTCCTGAGATTATAAGGAGATACCTATCAGCCAACCCCAAAGGATATTCATTTAGGATCCTCAGGAGAATGTTTTTTCAGCTTATTGTTTTTGTTTATTTTATTTACAGTGCTGTGGAATGAGTTGACTTGACATGAACAACATGAGTTGACATAGGGATAACTGACAGAAATGTTAGTTAGTAGTAGGTATTTCATTATGCTACGAGCGCCATGGGCATTGGATGAACATGCTTTTATAGCAGAGCAGTAAGAATCAATACAAAAATACAGCGTGTTAAGAATAATGTTTAAAAAAGCATAAGGAGACAAAAACTAAATAGTTTCTTTCTTATTCTTTTCAGTGTTGACTTCTACCTCTCAATTTTTTGACCTTCAGCTAAAGATATGTGAAACATGCTTGTGTCTCTATTGACTTGTATATATATTGGTAGTATTTTAAAACAGATTTGTTCTTGAGGATGTGTGCCTGACTCCTATTGCACTAATCAGGACTTGTCAGTAGACAATTTCTTCCTTTTTTTCTTCCCTTTTTCTTGTAGTCAATATACATAGCAGAGAGTTAGTGGGGATGGATATAGGAAGGACTGTTTTATCACTGTAAGGATTTACCTGGGTAATTGCCATGTAGTAAATAAGATAAAATTCATGCTGGGACATTTTTTACCTGTATGAAATAGGCTTAAAACAATTTCCTGCTAAGGAAATGCTAAGGATGATTGAGATTAATTTTATGCCTTTGTTTTGGGGAAGAAAAATAGAGGAATGGAATGTGAAATTTTAGTCCTTTTACCATTTTCTCTTTCCTTAAAAAGCTATTTTTTCCCATTCACCCATAATTTTCTTCTACCCTTCCAAAGTCTCCCAGAAAATACTGTTGATTACGTAGGCTATTTTGTAGAATGAGCTTAAAGACCCAGGAGAAAGTAGAGCATTATGTATTAACAGAATACAAAACAGCCTATTTACTACAGGTTTAATTCATATCCATACTAGGAGAGTATGTTAAAACTTTCAACTGACCTTGCACTGTTACTTCCCCTTCCCCTTCCATACACATACATATATATATGTGTGTGTATACACATGCGCACACACAGAGTTATTCCTTCAGAGCAGTTCTTCAGTTCTTCTAGGAGAAAGAGACAGTAGCGCTTGAAAGCAATTAGGGAAAATAAAAAATTAAGGGCCAAATTCTCCTTTTCACTAGGACACTTTAACCCGACTGCAGAAATGTGAAGCACCAAAGGAAACTGCTGTTTTTTCTTGCCTAACACAGAATGTTTTCTAGTGTAATAAGGCAAAATTCAAACTGTGCACCTACTGAGGAAGAAGGGATTAGATCAGCCACATGTTGAGTGGAATGCAGCAGTTATTTACCAAAACACAGCAACTTTATGCAACATGCTAGGAAAGGAAATTAAGAAAACCGTCACCATCTGAAACTACAGGGGGAATTTAGGGAAGCAGAATGTAATTAACCTAATTGAAATTTGTCAGTGTGCAGGCTTTTCCTGTGCCTTCCTGTTCAGAATGACTTTATCATGAAGCAAATGAGCCACTGTCACGGACATGCACTTCGAGCAAGGCAGCAGCTTTGATCTGTTGGTTATAGCTACACTAAACTCCAAAGGCTGTTCATGCACTAGGCATTCATTCCTCTGTACTTTTTGTTCTTGGCAAATAAATAAGTAAATATTAAAATCCAGTTGATGTAACAGGACATCTTGAACAAACAGTCTATAATTATAAACATTTTCGCTAGTGACAAAAATGAGAGGAACAGTCTTTGGAAACTGCAGGATATGCCAATACTATTCCTGTAAAACAGTGACATGGTACAGAAGAAATTAAAAAAAAAAAAAGGTTACCAATAACCTTTTCAGCCTCACTTGTATGTTTTTCAAAGGTTCACTCAGCTACAAGCTGTATCCTTAATATGCATAACGACTGGACAGAAAAGATCAGGGCACTCATTAGCTACATCACCTTTGAGGTAGATGATATTTCCTGTCCATGTCACTTTCCTTCTGAAAGAAAATAAAAGATATTATAATATACTGATCTGCAGAGAAATAAACAGAAGTGGAGGGTGGAGTTAGTGATTTCTTGAATTTATATGGCAATTCAACTGCAGAGCTGAGAATATACTTCTAGGGCACAATTTAACCAGTTCCATCACTAGTTTGCAATATGGTTCGTACTGAATAAAGATAAGAACAAGCCACCTACTTTGAACAACTTTGCTCCTGAATTTGATTTATCAGCCACACATGCAGCGCATGATCTATCCACAAAACGTTTCAAGGTCCTTTTCTGAGCCATGCTTAGAGCAATATTACTATTCCATTCAACTCCTCCTCACTTTCATTTCCTTACCCCCTAGGCTAATAATATTGCACTTCTCACTACATTTTCCACTTACTGGTCTAGCCATCTCACTGAAAAAACTAAATCTTACTGATTCTACTTACATTGTTCTTCGATTCTTGTACATCTCTGGTCTCATATTATGGGATGCTATAATACCATAGTTGAGGAAAAAAAAAATTGCTATTATAGCACACTACAGACTTCCTAAAGAATTCTGCATTGCTCTTGAGTTAGGTTTGGTATTAATTGTAACGACATTATTAGAAATTTTCTGAATCCTTTTGAAGATCTGAACCTTAGCCCTGTGGTACTTTAACTTCTCATCTGTAAAGAAAGAAAAATAGTACTTTCATGAGAATTCTGCTGAGTAGGGATATAAGGATAAACATTATATTGTTTAAGTTATAGACTAATTAGTTCTGGAAGGTGGGTGAAGATGAAGCATAAAAATGTCATGTAAAAGGAAGAACTTAATTTTCAGAATAAACAACACAACTGTTTTCTGATTCTATACTTAAATAATATACTTGTTGTCCTTTTTTTAAAAAATGCTTATTTGCCATTTATCTCCTGAATCTAACCAAATATTTTTGTCAAGAACTTCTGAAACAACTGGAAATTCATTTTCTTTTCTTTACTGTCTGTTTTGCTTACATTAATCATTACCATTTTTTTCAAAAACCATTTCAGTCTTCATCTTCACATCTTGCCCCATATCTCTTGGGGTTTGTCTCTTGCCCCAAATCTGCTCTGCATAACTTCACAAGAAGCTGTTTATTCCTCTGTGGTTTTATGCAGGTTCTGTTCAATAAATCATTCTAGGTATTTCTCTCTTTCATTATGGCTGAGAAGCCAAATTACACAGTGTTTGTGGAAGAACTGCTTGAAAAGAGGCAACTTGGAGAAAAACCAGGGTCTAACAGAAGTTTGGGCATTACAGAGGCCTGCTTGGGGTGATACACAGTTGCTACTTCCAGGATGGCTGGTGCACATGGACCCTGCTCCTCCACGGGTCCCTGGGCAACACAACCTGCCCTTCTCGCAGCTGCAAAGGGGATGGAGCGGAGTGAAGGCACCACGGCCAAACTCTGTTGCACTCCCTGTGCTGGGCCGCTGATAAGCCGCACAGTAGCTGCCCAGGGGGAGATAATACGATAAGATGATCGGTGCTGAGCCAGCAAGGGTGGCAAATCACTCAGTTCGGATGAACTTTGCTTGAACTTTCCTCATTATAATCTCATTATAATGCCAACACATGCCTCCATCCCAAAAGTTATCCGCCTCTGAGGTACGATCACTTCTCACTGAACATGCACTGTAGATTTTCGATTGACTGTACCTTTAAATGAAAACGAGAGACTTTTTCACCAGTCGTTAACAAAAGTAAGTATGGCTATAGCCACTCAAGCTCCACCTAAATGTAAAAAAAATATAAATAAAAATGAACTAAGGAGGGGAGAGGTTTAGAGGGAAGACTCCATTGTAATTTCTGCAAATGGTTGATGGGCTGAACCCCTTTCTTCCCCTCCAGTCGGGATGCTGCCCTAGGAGACTCCTCTCCCATCTTCTTGGGTGAGTGATTATTGCGCATTGGTTCATTCGATCTAGCTAAGAACCCCACACTGTAGTAGAGAATATTTCCTGTACTGACATCACAAACCTGCTTTTCAAATGTTGCTTTTGAGTAACTCATGCTATTCATGAACCCAGCTACTTGTTTTGAAGGTCAACAGACCTACAGTCAACCTAATATTGCCAGAGTCAGGCCTATAGTTGACCATACTGTCCGTGAACTCCACTACTTGTTTTGAAGGCAGTCAGGCCTCCAGTCGACAGACTGTTCATGAATCTAGTGCTGCCAGAATTGGACCTATAGTTAACACAGTATTTGGTATCCCTGCTATCCCTAAGGAATGAGTCCAGCTGCCTCCAGTCCCTCTAACCTCCGAGGATTGGCTGGAATGCAAGGGGATTCATCTCTTCCCAAATCAGCCTAACCAAAATATGCTGAAAATGGACAGACTTGTATATAAACAAAAATACACTCCAGATGGGTGAATCAGAACAACAATGGAAATGGACAGTTCTATATAGTATCCAGTGATTTTCAGAAGCATTTCACTTCCACTACCATTGGTAAATGTCAACCTATAAGTTTCCTATTTTCATGGAACGAGTTCATAAAAATAACAATGTTTGTAATGGCAACAATTTAATTTCAGAAAACATTCTCCAAGGATTCATGAAAGCATTTATGCAAATAAAGAACTCTAAAATAACTCTCTTACTGTCATCTGCATCACAGAAAATATTTGTTTTCTCTTGCTTTATTCACCATAAGAGCTGAATATCTTTTGACTTTTAAAGTCACCAATATAAGGTAATAGCTGTTAGAGGAGTTAATAATTTGAACAGGTTTTATGAATATATTTAAGAAATATGTATACACATGTATTATGTTACATATTTTAAAATATTTTTCAAATCAAATTAATAGAGTGCTATTAAGTTTGCGAACCAATCAAAATTAAAGAAGCAGCATGCTAAAGATTGCTTCATCAACGGTAATTTTGTCTTTCTAATTTTGCCTGTTATCAAAATCAAGCTGCCTGATTGTCTTGTCCACTTATATCCACTTTAATGCCCTAGCTGATAAAATTTGAAACCTGAGCTTCTGAGCCTCAGTACACAAAAATACACACAATTTTAGCACTTCCATTAGACAGCTATCAGAGTTGGCCATAGCCTGTTACCCACAGTGTACCAGCTGCTAATTGTAATGCAAGGAAACAGTGGATTGCATATGCATACACAGGTCAAGTAACCAATTGCATTGACTTCAGACATGATTTTTTAGAGGCAATGTATTTAACAGAAGGCAACCTGTGCCCGTCATGTCAGACATCTGCGTTCTAATCATAGATTATATGGCCTTCTGCTGCGATATAAATCTCTGATGCATAAATATGTCACAAAGGGCATATTATTAATATTAACATAATATTGAATATGTGGTCTTCCTATTTGCTGCATATTCCGTAATCCAAAACTAGAGAAAAGGTTAGGTGACAGTTGCTAAATATGAAGCTGGTTGAGGGCCTTTCTAGAAACTCATTTGTGTGTGCATGCAGAACTGAGATCTCAAAAGCATCTTCAGTTTGTACTGTTGGTATATAGTTTGATCTTAGCAGGATTTCTAACTCCATTGTGCTAGAGAATACTGCAAACGGTAATTTTAATGTTGTAAAAATATAAATGGACTTTCATGAGCTAAGAAAAGAGCCTAAGCTTCCTGTCAAAATCTGAAGATAGTCTGAAAATGATCAAAATACCAAGATATTTAAAAAAGTGGTCAGGAAGAAAGAGCAACCACACATACACACACACACGCGCATATGCATGTGATTACTGGAAAGTAAAGAACAAAGCTGTTTATTGGTCACTACTGTGATCCCTGTAATGGTGCAAAATTGCAAGAAGAAAATTGTATGAAGAACAGAGATCTGTTTCGGTTTGAGAAACTGTGATATGTTCTAACTTAGCTTATTTTTTACTTTTTTAATTTGCTTTTGATATCAAGTACCTTAGTGATGAGATAATCTGTGTAAATAAACAGATAATTGTTAGTGCTATAAAATAAATGAAAAATAATATGGTATCTGAAGGTTTCGTTTTGAGACAAGAGGGTTTAGCTGTCTAACATCCTCTTATGGCTCCGACTTTCTACTGTGTGTTCAGTCTGTGAAAAGTTTATTGCTGCAAGCTTTTCACTCAGGTTCTCGGCTCACTTCTCATCTGGTCTGGGAAATTTGAATGCATTGGCGTTAACTGTTTCACACACATCATCCATGAACCTAGGATCATTTTCTTGTAAAGTAATTAGACATTAAGACTTTTTCATTTGCTTCTGTACTATTGATGGTATTGGATGTTCTTCAGCCTTAGCTTATCTCATTTAGTGCGTAGGCTAGAACCCAGTATGTATCTTCCTCAACAAAATACAGCCAAATCATCATTTGATGGCAATGATATAGAACAGATTTTTTTTTTTTTGGATAGAAAGTTTATATGGTTGTATAACAATATGAATTATATGTTTACATTGTTCTGATTAAAGGAAACGCTTTTCCGATGTAAAAAGATATATACTTTTCTGAGTCTAGTTCTAGTAAAAATCCTGTGGATGGAAAGACTATGTAAACCATAAGGTGTATTATTGCTTTCTGTGTGGGGTTCTCCAACACTTTCCTCTCCTCCTCTAACAACTGTACTGTATCTCAGGCTGCTGATAGGGGAAATCCTGCTGCTAGTGCAGAGAATAGTTAGGATTCCATGGGATCCCTGCATCCCTCACCAAAGCGGGGTTTCATAAAACTGTACATCTCTCCTGGAAATTGGAAAGAACCTCCTCCCTTCTCCATGAGCACACTCCACAGGACCCAGGCGCTGTACTCTGTGCTGCTTTCAGCCATTCCTCTTGTGGTTCATTTTAGGAATGCTATTCTCGCAATAATTCTCCATTATCTTCCTCCCACTCTCCCAATTTCCCTCCCCTAAAACAAGTGAGATTTCATGAAATGGGAAATACTTTCTGGAAGAATAGATGCCAATAGAAGATGACCAGATGGGTATTTTCCCCTCAGTCTTGTTTAAAACGATGGAAAAAAAATAGACATGGCCTGAAGTTATTTGATTAGGAAATCCAATTGTCTTCAGTTCCAATTTGTGGAGCTCTTGAACCTCCTGCTCTTGAGAGGAGAGCTGCTACTTATTTATTTATTTGTTTATTTAGTAGTTTGATGGCTCATGGTAAAGTAAATTCAAAGCTAAAAAAGCCCAATTTTCACTTTTCACTTGTTTGATCCCTAACATCCTTGACAAACTGAACAGAAGTGGATGGAGACAAATTGCTAGGGAGGAGGAGCACTAATTTGTAAAAGAAGTGTAAAATCAGTAATGCTAAGGGAAGCTATCTACTCCTGCAGTTTTACAGATTATGACATGTCATCTTCTCTGTTGTTTCTGTTTAAGCCTCATAAAGAACAGAGAAACAGAGGAACAGAGAATTAAGCTTAATTTCAAATGCTTTTTGTACAGTATGACACAATTTTTTTTATGGAGGTAGAAGACAATATTAAGAGCTTGATCTATATAGATTTTAGTTAAAGCAGAAATCCAGAAATGTAGAAAACAGAATGGTTGCTTTTAAAGATGACCATTTCATTAGAGCTGAAACTTGGTACCATTTCAAAATATAAAGGAACAATTTGGGAAATGTCTGTTTAATTTCTATTTAAGCTTTTGCGAATCTCTTAAAATCTTTCTTTTTTTTTTTTTTTTGAACAAAACTGGAAGAGCTTCTGGAAGAAAGGAAAAACAAAGATGATCCTTCTGCTTATATCTACAATAATAAAAAGCAAGCTAGGAAAGCAGACTCCTTTTTTAAAGCCATAGTTACAAGAGATATATACATCTGTTATTCAGTCCAGACATCAGGCTCTTGGAATTTGTTTTCAAAAATGCTTTTGATCACAGGTGAGCAATAGTTGAGTCAAATGAGGGATTTTTTTTTTTCCAGTCAGAATTTTTCCAGAATTTCATTCCAGCTTAGAGTTTAAAGCTAGAAAAGATGACTAGAAAAATCAGCCTTGACTTCTTTGGAGAGCTATTATTTTTTAACCAAGGACTCTTACATTTAGTTAACAGCTCGCCTTAGTTTTGTTTTTTTTTTGTTTTTTTTTTTTTTAATTGCATGTAGAACTAAAGTCTCTTTAATGATACTGACTGATTGATATTTGATAAAGCCATTGGTTTCATGGAGAGTTTTGCTTCAGAGAAGAGGGAAAGATTTCTAGTTTTTCTGGTGTTTTTAAAATTATTTATGTAGTCAATTCTAGGGCTTTTTGGCTTGGTCCAGGCTGTGGGACTGGGAAAAGTTTAAATAAGCAGAATCATCCACTGCTCTGACGGGCTCTTGTCAGAGTTAGCTATCTGCTCAGAAAAAAGAAATGAACAAAATATGTACCTGTTATTGGAAAACACATGCCCTCATGTTTGGCTTTAAGAGGGCATTATAGGATAGTCAAATGTGGCCACAAATGTGGCCAAAAATTATATATATATTTTTATAAAGTGGGTGAAAGGAAGACACTGTAAATAAAGGTGCAGAACAGCAGAGGTGGATTTATGTGGGGCTGTGGTGTGAGGTGGCTCTTCCCTTTTCCTTAAGTCCACTGTTAATCACTTGATAGGGGAGCAGCTGGCCTCTGCCTTGGCAGCGGCAACCAGCCTTGGGAAGGGTTACGCCAGATAAAAGGCTTATTGGATGTTATTCTTAGGTTGGTGAATTGCAACAGCTTTGCCTTGTCTTTTGTGCTTGTAAAAATGCTTTTTTTTTCTGCAGAATTTAGCACTGAGGTGCCATCCTGAGAGTGACTCCACTCTTATGCATCCACTGTAGTGAATAAGTTGGGAGAAAAATCACCTATAAAGCCGTTGATTTAAAATTACTTTCCTCATTCTCTTGGGAGGTGAATTTTCAACTTCAAAATACATTACTTCATTCATCTAAGGATTATATAGTATAAGAGAAACACCCAAAAGGAGAATTAACTCATATTAAACTAATAAAGCAGGCTGTCAAAATGAAATCAGTTTAAAGATCACAGTTGCTTTGAAAACAATTATCATTATCACAGATCTCATTAAACATTATATATTACTCACCTAGAGGGTCTAAATTAGGAAAGAGTAGAAGGAAAACAAAGAGAACCTGAATGAAAACTAAGTAAATTGATTAGTTTCAGACTAATATATGTTTTTGAATAAGTTTATTTCAGCATTAATTTTTCCAGAGTGTATGAACAGTGCTTTGATGTTCCTATGTCTTGAGCTCATTCTCTTATCTTGCAGAATTGTAACTTTTGCTTTAGGCCAATATATGCTGGAAGACAAGGTGGTGCATTTGTTTGGTTTGTTTCCTGAGTTTCCCCCCTCCCCTTTTATGCAAGAATGTTACTATGTTTTTGTATCACTTCCCTTATTAAAAAGAATTCTTAAAAGCCTGACACTTTCGGCTCCAAGCCAGGCTGCAATTTCAGGGTGGTGATGACAAATAATAGTCTATACCAATTTAATTCATTCTTCTTTGCCTACCACTTGCTAAATAAAAGAAGCTCTTCTCTGAAGATTTCCTGCAGACACAACATCCTCTTTGTCCGCAATAGTTTAAATTCAGAAAAGAATCGTGTTAAACAACTTCCTTTAGCCCTTCCAATCACCAGACATAGCCCAGGTCCAAAAGCTCTTCAGTCTTTCTGTCACCTTGGTACTTAGCTTTAAAAAACTCATTTGAGTGCATTTGCCACCTTTTTGCCTTCCGTTTGACAATAAAGGTCATCAAGCTCTCCCTGGATTTTTATTTTTAAAGTGTCATCATGCAATGATCAGTATGACAGCATGTTTCATACAGTGGCCCATAAAATCCTTGGAGAAAACCCCAGAGAGGATTAGAGCTTGTGAAAGACAAAGTTGGGGGAGGGAATGAACCAGTGGATTCCTTTTTTTTATTATTTTGTATTTCATATAGGAAAGAAAAGGACAAATCCTCCCCTTCCCCCTTGGAGTTTTTTTGATGATTGGTGCCACTTGCAATACTTCCATAATCCCCTAGATAGCACAACTTTTCAATCAGAATGAAACATAATATCACTTTATTGCACATAAGCTTAAACCCTTTAGACAGGCAGACACTGCTCCTTTGTATAGAGAAATCTGAGCTGAATATGAATTGCTTGGATTAATGGGACAGAAGACATTGGTAAATAATTTTATTGGGGATTAAACAGCACCAAAGCCCTTTAGCCGGTAATGTGTGCTATATGATGACATTGCATGCATAATGCAGAGTAGTTATGAGATACGGAGTTCTGTGGTATCATAAAACACCATTTCTGGTTTACATAGACTCCTTCAAATCATTTGTGCGCTGTGTGCAGATATAATACACTGCAGGGTAAATTTACCTGTATCTATTGCATCTTTAATAATGGGAAACTGCAACAAGCAAGCTTGAGAATAGTTAAATTAGTCGGCGCTTTCTGACATGTAGCCCTTATTGAATTTGACCTCTGTGGGCATTATTTTACTACAGTCATCACCATGGTTATTGCTGGGATTAACTAGCAGGAGCAGGCATACAGAAATTCAATATGCATTTTCTAATAATCAAGCCTCAGTTGCAGATTTTCAATCATTTCTGATGACTGGCATTTAAAAGTCTTGAGGCCAAAATCTGCTTGCGGTTACACCAAAGCCCATCCACAGTCAGTGAAATGTAGGCAGGGGGAGTTGAGCCTGTTTTCTAGCAGGAAGTTGTGGTCCCTCATTTTGAAGTGATAGGGAGAAAGATCAAAGGGAGAAAAATGATGCTACAAGGAGAAATATTATTCACTTCATGAACCTGGCTGAGTGATAAAGGCTTTGGGTGAAACGGCTTTGAAGATGTGTTTTGCTGACAGAATTCCAACAAAAAATTGTGGAAGAGAGGGAAAAATTCTCCGAATCACTTGCAGCTAAGCCAATCTTTCAGGACCTTCTGTAAGAAATTACTGCAGCCTGCTAAATAGTTCACATTCTCACTAACATGAGAGGTAGATCTCAAATATTAGGGCCCTGTTTTGGTATTCTTTTGTTCTCCAGCACCATGAAACCATTTTTTGAAATCAGTGGGTTTAGTGGTGGGATAAATTGTGCTCCTTGTAAGTTTAAAGGGCAAGTTGTGCGGCAATGACTAACTTTCCAAGCATCTGAATGAGACAGCCCACTGGGTCGTGAGGTCTCACCGGTGAGAATAGTAACAGATGTGAATAGAATAATGATAGATATGGAGCTCCGCCAGGCAAGTATAACTCAAATAGCCCCGCCATTAAACTTAAAAGATTAGTCAGACTCATTCATTTTTGGTAGAGTACTCAGCATACTGTAGCAAATGTTTCCATCCCAGATGCGGCTATGGTTTCATAAGCAGGATTTTTACTCATTGTTTTGGAACATAATTCAGAAAGCGAAAGTTTTCTCCATCTAACAGCGTTTTTGTACTAAGACTACTTGGGCTTTATCAATATAATGTCACAGCATTTCACAAAGGAATTTGTCTTCATCTGAGGGAAATAATTACATTTTATTTTTAGAGGGAAGGAAATGAAGTACAGAATGATAACAGAAGAAAACTGATCAAAGAAAATTGTTCCTATTGTATCAATGTACACATTACAGAACATAAAAAATTCTCACTGTGCGTCTCACTGGTCTGTTTGGTCTATTATAGAGGTAACATCTCCTTAGAAAATCTTCTCCTCAGTCAAATTTTTAACTTTTTATTTATTCTACCAAACAATAAAGTAGGGAAAAAAATCAGGATACAGGAGGAAGCCCTATTATGTGACCATCTGTCTCAAGGAAGATTTGTCTCCTGTACCTGGAAGCAACAGCTTTACTTGGATGTCATACACCCAAGTCCAAAACATGTATATACATGTTTTTCAAAATTTAAAACTGCCAAGTATTTGAGAAATAATGTAAAAATATACTCTGAATTAAGAATCAGTTTTCTATAGGAAGATGCAGAAAGAGACCTTTCCTAAAGGCATAACAGCCTTTCAATACTATATGTGTTTTTCCAACTTTTTTTGGATAGAGTCATTAACGCCTTACATAGAAATAGTGTGAACTGGAAAATACAAGGAAATACATTTCCTTTCAAAGCTCCCCCTTCTCCCAGTAAGGATACTTTTATAGCTCCAGGTCAACTGGTGTGGACAATTTAATTGCTCTGTTCTTCTTCCAAATGATCGGTGCAGGAGTAATAAAGGAAGCAATCTTGCAAATTCAGTTTGCATGGCTTATTGTTTACTGTTATATCTTGGTGATTATTTCCTTTGTATGAAAAAGAACCATCTACTCAGTGCGGCAGATGGTTTCTGTTATCAGCTACAAAGAAATTAATCAAATAGTTTTAAAACCCATACTGAAACCAAAGAGGGGACACAAAACCAGCTGTGATCCTCTGGCAAAATCTTCTAGATTCAAAGTTTAGGTATTATACCTCCCAGCAAGTGGTTTAATTATTAAATTATGTTATCATATTGTGATGTTTTTCTTTGGGATTGTAAAAATGTACATTTTATGTATTTAAACCTTTTAGAGAGTCTTTCACCATTTACTCACAACACAAAATGTAACCATGTCCTATTGAAATAATGCTCATAAACATATTTCAGTTTTATGTACTGTAATTCGAACTAGGAAGAACTGAGAGAAATGATCAATGAGCTCCTGTGTCTATTTGTGACTGCAATAAAGCCACTTTAATATTGCAGGCTTGCAGAAGGCATCACATAATAGAAATGTGATCACCTAGCGATGAATGAACGCACTGGCAACATTAACACTTCAGGGAAGGGCAGTGAAAATGACTAGATTCAAGGGTTGCTATTCATGTGCAGAGTTCTCTTATGAGAACAGATTAAAACAAAGACATCTTCAAAAAGAAATCACGTGAGGAAGCTGTGAGTAGGAAATTAAAAGAGCTCCTGCTGCACAAGAGAGCTTACACTGTCTATTCATATCCAAAAACTAAAATGATGGCCTCCACTGCATAAAAAAAGCACTTATTTCTTTCACTGTTTGTAATTCACATAAGTTGCAATGGACATGAGTGCAGGGGAATGTGTCGTCTCTGGTTTTAATGGGATGATGCACTTGAATTGTCTTTTTTTGTCCATTTTGAATGGTCACAAGTCATATACTTTTTCTCCTTACTTTGAGAGTTGACCAACACTGTAGGGCTCATGTAGGTGGAAATTTTGTGTTAGAGAAAATTGTGATATGATACCCTGAATTATGCCACTGTAATTTAAAATAAAGTTGGCAGATGAGACAAAGATAGTGTTACAAAACAGATTATTAAGAAAGCCACCATTTTTCCCCTCCTTAAAAAAGACAAGTGATAGACAAACTGATGATCGTGCTATAGAAGCATCAAGAACAAGCCTCTGAGCATCAAGATAACACATGATGAGTTTGGCTATTTTGAGTGAAACTGTAATGTAAACTAATCTGCTTTTTGTGATTTAATGAGCTCCTTTGCTATGTTTGACTTGTTAAATAAGCAATGATAGAATATGTTGCTTGACTGTGTCCTTATATCCTTTATAGTTTACTCTTCTTCGTGAAATTTCATTTCTTAGAAAATCACCTCCTCTGGAATGGCTTGCATAGGCATTCATTTGAGAGAAAATTAAAATATAATTCATGGATAATACACATTCTGATATAGAAAGCTACTAAAAACTTTCTTATGAAGCTTTATGCGGTAGCTTGATGTGACAGGGACATCTGTTTAATTTATGATACTGTTTTCCTACGTTATAAGCATTAACTGCTTAATTATATCCAAAAATTAAGAAATAGACTTTGTATATATAATGGCTGACATTTGAAACTGATCTTCTGCAGTACACATGCAGAGCATGTTGCCCGGGTTGTCCTGATGTATACAACTGGTCATCTCAATAGCTCCGCAGTTTTTATGTAAATAATACACTGAAGTGTTTTCTGGGAGATACTATGTTGGTATATTTTTGTGAAAAGCATTTCTTTGGAAACATTGCTTTGCTGAAGCTCACACTTTTCATGCAAATGTAAATATTTCCACAATATCTTTCTCTATATAAGATTTTGTATAGAAATTCATCTCAAAGACAAATCCCGAAAG
>NW_010586177.1:14944-30953 GCF_000705375.1 Tinamus guttatus | reverse complement strand
CACCGTTTACCTTTGGAGGACTTTGATTTGACTTCCTTGACAAAGTCTTTAGATTATTTGAAGGAGATAGACAGTGAAAGGTAAAATGTATGTACTTAGATGTGTAGGTTGACTAATTAACTGGAGCTTTTAATTGTCAGTTCATTTACATTTTTCCCTTCCTTGGGAGAGAAAAAAAAAAAAACAGTTATCTGTCTAATGTGGATGGACTTCAAAGAAACCAAGGAAATAAAATTCGCTTGGCAAATCTGTAAGGAAGGTAATCGTGCTTTAATAATCTTTGAACCTAAGGAAACTTTCCAAGTTCTGAACGTAGTTTCCAACTGCACACAGGAGCTCATGGGTTCCCAAATGCCCTATTTTGAAGTCTCATGTTTCTTTCTGACATAAAGTAGTTAGATAGTTAATGCAATTAAAGTTATTGTGCTTTTAATTCTTGAACTTTGATTTCAACCCACTTCATTTCAAGAAAAATGAAAGACCTGCCCAGCTTGGTATCCTATTTTAACTTTTTTTTTCATCTGCAAAAATATCTTCATCAACATAAATCCTCCTTTGGTTACTCTATATTTGTATTAACTGTCAGTAATTGACCTTCTTGGCCCACTATCTAATGAAGTGAAGTTTGCTGTTTTCCTTTTTATTCATACACTTAATTACTTTATCAAAGCTCCAAGAGATTATTTGTCTTTTCTTGTTTTGACCTGTTGCTGGCCTCCTTTTCAAGTGAATTTCTTTAGTGCATAAGAGTCATTTCAGCACTAAAACAGTAAAGTTCTCTTTTTTGCCAACTAGCTAACGGAGTAAATAACAAATAAGTTATTCCTTGTCGCGTTTAAGGAGGCACAAAATCAGTTCATATAGATATTTGTTTTCTTTCAGGTAAGGAGCTATTTTATCAAAAACTTGGAGGAGGAATTTTGATAGGATGTTTGCTATTAAAAATAAATAAGAATCTGAATATGAAAATAGAGATGGTAAAAATGCGAGCTATAGATGAAGGAATTTACACTGAGATCAAATGTATCTGTGGTAACATGGCCAGCATCAATGATGGTTTTTAGAGAAAAAAATTCTCATATTTTGTAAAATTGACAAGCACATGTGTTATAAATAATATGCATAAATATACTATTTTTACTGTATATTTTGACATTTCAGAGTTATCCCACTAAACTAATTTGCTCTTAAACACTGAACCTATTTATCAGGCTTGTTCCTTGAACTCTGGTTTGCAGGGAAGTATTTTGTTTTCTTCTTTTTTACTGGAATAGGCAGTGGAGTGATATGATAACGACAAGCAAGTCATGATCCTCACAACCTAACAGTATTTATTATTACTTAACAATATACTGCTTAAAGTATATTTTTCTTAGAAATGAATAGTAATTTAAACAGAAAATGCATGGATAGTAGGGATTGGATAAGACTTGCCTAATGTATTATAATCTGTATCTTATCTTTTCATTATTTTGGTAGTAATGATTTTCATTCTGCAACAGCCAAGCATGAAAATGGAGTATTTCTGAATTTATGCTTTCAAGATTGTCACAAAACACTTTTTTGTGTTGAGGACAATCCTCAAGCTTTCTGTAAAGAGTCTCTTCCTTACAGCCTCAAATCATGGTAGGCCGCAACATGTTAGCTCCTCTTGAGAGGACAATGAAGGGCTTATATCAGCTTGCAGGCATTAGCGATTTTAGGTTCTCCTGTGTATGTGTGTATATATGTGTGTATATATATAAATATATATACACACATATGTATTGCCCATATACTATTCTTTGTATATAAACTGCATTCTTGAGAAGATGACTAGCAATAGAAATTTTGCACTGTGTGAAAACATAAGTGAAACTTAGAAAGAATTTTTGTAATATTGTTCTGCTTGTGTTCCTTATTTTTGTCTATTTTTTTACTTCCCTTAATATGCAACATTAGATAATATAAATATAATAGTAATATAAAGTATAAAAGTAATATAAAAAGCCTATTTTTACTAGGGGAGCTGCAAGGGAGCCAGCCTATCCTTACAATTGTCACTGAGAGCAGGATCCCTTAAATGTTCCAGACTGGCCATGAGTTTTGCCATTTAGGGCAATTTCTGGACCACTGTCACAAGACCATAGCTGTTGTTTTGTGTAAGTACATAGTTCAAAGTTCCCATGTTAATAGATGCCAAATGCAATTCAGTAAAGTCAAATAATGTGTCTGGAGCAGGTAATAAAATGGGTAGCTGCTAAACAGAAGAAGTGCTGAAGCATAATGACCCCCAGATAGATTTCAGAAATATTGCCCACTAAATGTCTCTAAAGTATTCAGCCAAAATTGCAGAAGTTTTGAAGATAGATAAGATGAAAACATTTCTGGAGAAATGGTCAACAATATAGATGTAAACCAATATATTAAACTGAATGGGATGATTAGTTTCCAATTTAGAATACATAATATTGACAAACTGATGAGGATATGCCAGGCAGCATGTAATTACAGCTGATGACTAAGGATACAGATCATCAGCTTCAAAGACAATGGCCTTAGATGGGAAAGAAAACACTTTTGTTCACACGGATTTGGGGAGGGACATCAGGGTGGCAGCTCACATCTGATGGTGCAGCAGCTCGCAGTTTGCAGGGTCAAAACTGGAGGAAAGGGTGTTCTGCATTCGGCACTGGCTAAGGTCAGCTGCCAAAGCGGTGCCAGGATCAGAAACTGGAGCTGCCACTGGGGCCAGAGCCACCACCCAGTCAGCAGCCTGAGCAGGGGGACACACAAGCGCTACCGTTAACTGAGACCAGCCCCAAGCACCACCAGAGCTGGCCCAGTGCAGCCTGGGGACACATGACGCTTGCCTGAGCTCTCAGACCAGGCTGCAATGCTACCATCTGCTGGCCAGGGCTTTATAGGGGGACCTCTGCCAGCCAAAGCAGTGCATGATGATATCATGCAACCTCCTTTCCAGCAGTGACAGGGATGTTCTCCATCAGCTGCTGACCCACAGTGAACACTAAGACTCTTGTTTGTCCTGTCTCTTCTGCTGGCCATGGGTCACTGTGCTCAGTCACACAGCTCTTGCCCCAGCAAGGTCGGGGTGGCCCCACAGCACAGCACAGCCCATGGTCCAGCCCATGGTCTCCTGAGCTTGCACATCACAGTCACATTCCCTTTCATCTCTTATGAGATATGATAACTTTTCATATATTTCTGGACAAGTTAGATAACAGCTCTTCCTCTCTTGCGTCCCCCATGTACCCAAGCACATAGACAATGCCTGCAACCATATTTGGTTGTTTTCTGAGCATCATCATCTGTCAGCAAAGAATAAGCATGTGTGAGCACATCAGCTAGGGAATTTCCACATGTTGATTAAACTTGTACATGAACTTGGTACTATGCTGGTAAGACTGTTGATGTGCAGAAATTCCCTGTGAGCTGTGCCAGGTGCTAGCCATGTGCAGAAGTCACCAGGTAAGATAATTCCTAAGCAATTTAGGAATTTTTAGGGTTGAGCATAAGCAGAATGTGAATAATCATATTTTTTTTTTATTTAGATACCCCAAATTCTACTTTGATTGCCTGAATACTTTAATAGAGAGGTCACTAAAACTGCTGGTAGCTCCAGTCCCTGCTATTTGTACTCAGTAAAGTGGAGAGCCTTCACAGAAACATTCCTGTTTCAGCCGCAATATAGCAAGATGCTCAAAGATATGTTTAAAGAGGTAGCTGACTTTCTTAAGAACTATTTTCATCAATAGAATAAATAATATGTTTATGTAAGTTGCTAAACCAAAAGATGAAGCAAGTCTTTCCATTCAGAGGATGCTGGATTTGGGATTCATTCTTCTTTCTGCTCAGATCTGGCAGTAGTCTTGTCCTGTTCGCTCACGCAGGCTTGAAAATAATCACACCTGGGTTCTCCAATTCTGAGTCATATTACTTTTCCTCTTGCTGGTTGAACTTTGCCTGCTGAGAAGCAGCAACAGATCTTTTTTTATATATATAGAAAAAGTAAGAGCTAGTACATGAGAAAGACTGCTGAAAAATAATTAAGACATTTAAATTAAAAAGTCATAATTGAAAAGCTTGAAAAGAATGGGCATGTGCCATACATTTATGACCTTTTTCATAAATTAATTAAATACATAAATTACACACATAATTTTATCCTAACATAGAATCTCTGCTACTATATGCCTATTAAAACTACTAGATGATACATCTTTGAAATACTTCAAAGAATGTTTTTAATTAGGTTTATTACAAAATTCCAGTAGAACTTTTGTGGACTAAGTATTTCATACTTACTGATGTTATTCAGTATAGATATTCTAATGCTAAATTGCGTTCACATTTAGGCTTTCCCTTTAAACAGAAATGCTCTGTGAGATGCCAACATTTAAAAGATTTCATTAGAAAGCAAAAACTAGGTTTGAACATAGTCATTTCCCCCAAAAGATAAATTCTCTTTATTATTAGCTTTTATGAATTAATTTCAAATACTTTTAGCTAATCTCTAAAACATCTCTCAACTTCTTCAGGCAAGTGGCAGATTTGTACCCAGACAAGGTTCCAGGTCCCTTTCTAGGTGTAGGCGGTGCACAGAGTTGCCTATAGCTCCAGGCCACTGCTGGGAGTAGAGTCAGGGACTGTCATTTACTCACATCTCTCAAGAGGCACATACTAAACTCCACAGGGCCCTTAAGCCAACCACCCTCCCTTTTCTCTCCTCTATTTCCTTATTTGCAGCATTGTATCTAGCAAACGCCTCAGTGTAATCAGTATTAATACACTGCTGAAGGAGAAGGCCAGGCCCTGCCTAGAGGCTCTGAGCTTCCCTGAACAAGCTCTCTTAGTGCCACATAGACTCAGTCTTGTTGCATTAGGGCAAAGAATGACCTTAAATGTCCCCTTGCAATGCAAACAGATCCTAACTAGAGGCAGGGGGAGCCATCAATCCCCAGTATCTTTCTCTCTGCAGTTTTCCAGGAAGGAAGAGGCAACAAACTGAGGGGCTTCTTTCTGTCCTCTCATTTCCTTTCCACCACTTTACATCAAGCTGGTGACTCAAATGCCAGGTCACGAACATGACGTAAAGGGAGACAGAAAGAGGCCTCCTAGCTATGTGGTCCTCTTTGTTTCTCCTACCTCATTCATATTGCTTCAATTAATCTCCCCAAAAGCTGATGCGGATGGGGGAATCTGAGCCTGTATAAAGTGGATCTATTTCTTTTGAGCTTGGCATCCTAGATCGTTAAGGAAGACTGTTTGTGGAGAGAATGGAAGAAAAAAGTAACGAAGAAAAAAAAAAGATATTGAATTAAACACAGAAGAGAGGAAAGACATGCTTGAGTGGTAAGGAAAATGATGGTAAAATGGACTTTAGGTAGTACTGTTATGTATTCCTTTTAAAGATCTACTATCCATATTGAACTTCATCCTTCCTTTCTTGGCAGTGCCTGACTTATATTG
The DNA here is from genome assembly GCF_000705375.1 of Tinamus guttatus. The sequence goes on along the minus strand of NW_010586177.1, from coordinate 25,484 downwards.
GCTCCAACTTTTAATACAGCTAGCATCCTTCTTACTAACCTTGACATTAAAACATTCCCCTTGAAACCAGAGTGGTCACATATATGGGAAATGATAAATTCCTGGATCCCTTTATTGATCAGCTGAAATACCAAGCAGCTCCAAAGACAAATAATGCAGAAGAAACCCAAGAAGCGAAAGTTATAGCACTTATTTTAGCACTGCTTTCTAAAATAAAGGCACACATATCCCCTGAGGTATTCTGCTTAAGAGGACTGGCAAAATTTCCTCAGTAGATGAGAAGAAATATTTACCTACCCAAACAGAAAATGATCAAGGAGAAGATGTGTTTTCTGGCAAGGAGATTCACTAAATAACACCAATAAGAATATTCAACACAGCAAATTTAAAACGTAAATGTAAAGTATAAGTATGCCATGTTAGTTCAAATGTGTCTGGCATGCCTAACAATAGTGATAAAATTCTCACTATTGTTGGTGGCACTAATTTTAGTATAAATAGCAGATTTGATATTCTTGTTATATGGCAACTTCAATAAAGCTTGGCAGGAGGAGGGCAAGTAAATCCCACTACCATAGGTCTGTCCATACAGAAAAATAGTTTCTGAGATGTGCTTTACTGTAGTGAAAACTATTGCTACCACTAGTACTATCACTGTACGTGTAGTTGCTGTCAGTGGCTACTGGTGCTTCAGAAAGAACTGAAGGAGAAACTGACTGAAGAAGCATTTTGAGAGATTTTAGGAGTTAGTCCTTGCTCTGTCACATGCAAGAATCAACTGGTGGTATTCCACATCACATTCTCCCCATGTTTTACTATGAGTGTCTTTAGTAAAGTTAACCTAGTTCTTCCTTCTTTAATTTGTTAGTTCACTACTTGTGAATCCACTGTGTGACAAGGTTGGGGTAACATATGCTTTCTTTCACTTTTCAGCAGCCTTATTAAGCAGTTGAAGACTGCAAACATTCTCCTCAATCTTTCTTCTTTAAGCTTGCAAGATCAGTTCTTGTTTTCACAATTCTTTTGTATCTCTGGTTTCTTTTTAAAAGGTCTTTAACCATCATACGCCAAACCGGAGACAGTAGTCCACAGGATGCATTAGGAGTGTATACATAATTATATTTTTACATTATTTACTGAATATGTCCTCTGTATATCTTCAAGAAATGGAGATGCCATGAAATAAGAACAAGTCTTCTTGAACTTACCTCTCTACAAGATCAAAAGAAATAGTAGCCACACATACGTGGTTTTTGCACAGGAAGGAGATTGATGTACACTGCAGCGGTCTGTTACTGAACTCTTAAACCACCCATACTGAAATGACAAGGTTGGCTATAGATAAAAAGTATTCAGAGTAGTTAAAACTGTAATTGACTGGACAGTTCCTGAATATTCTCTCAATTTTAAATATTTTTCTTCTCATCATTTTATCAGAGTCAATGTTGATAAACACAAAATAATTCACATGGAATAAAATCGATACCTACATACATCTAAACTAGTTATTTCATTAAAAAAAATCTTAAAATCACTGTGGACAGTTTTGTTTCATAAGTCAAAACAGAAAGGAAAATATAATATTGAGAATTATTAGAACTGAAAACCACAACGTATCCTTGTATGAATCTATATCATCCACATCCTGAATATTGTGTTCAGTTCCATTGAAATCATTTCAGAAAAGCGTATGAAATAAATACAAAGAAGAGAAATAAGATGATTGAAGAATAAACCAGACTGGTAGGGTTCTTTGGTCTCAAACTGATGATCGAGAGAAATGTAGCAGAGTCATAAAAATCATGAACAGTCTCAAAGGGAATATTTAGTAACTTTTTCCATAAAACAAAAACTATGAATTGTCGGTGAGGACATTTCAACAAAAGGTAACTTTTTAACAAAATACATATTTAATGTATAGAAATTATTTCTGCAATATTTTTCAACATATACCCTTCTTCAGAAAGAAACTGACTGAGCTTGCTATTTAATTTTCGTAATTTCTTATACTTGTCTTTCACTGTACCCCACTACTGCAGTCATTTCAGTTGTTGGCAATATTATACTTAGATATTTATGTTTGACTCCCATTATAACTTTTTCATTTCTCTTAAAATCATTTGACTTTATGCTTGACATCTTTCAAGCTTGTGATTCTATTTCCTTCAAACTGCTGCTATCTCTTTCATTTAATACTACTCTTTTCAGTCCACAACCATAATGAAATATGAGTTTTAGGAGTCTCTACTTAATAGCAATGTCTAAGTCTTTTTTTTTTTTTTTTTTAATCCTTCAGCTTATCCATATCTGTATCTGTGTTGAAGACACATCTCCTTTTAACTCCATTCTTGAAAGTGCTGTCAATTCTGATCTATTTCCTAGAAATGCAAGAATTTGATTATTTCACCACTGCCACATTTTAACATATCATCCCTTTTTCCTAGTTTAACAACTTCATATATTTGTCAGTCCAAGTCAGACAAAACGTTTCTAGAAGGAGTGTCATTTGCAAATGAAATATGTGTGATGTTGTTTGTATAAACCACGGAATTAAGCTCTTCCATCCTGTTACATGGCAGTTAATGAGCATTTGAATGTGAGCCAGTAACCAAAAGATCGCAAATTCTTTATCTCTTTTCTTACTCAAAACCTCGAGATAAAATGCCTTTTTCCCTAAATTCTAACAATATAGCACAACAATCTTAAATGTAAGTTGCATGCTTTTGTTACTTTATATAAAACTCCCAAATCAAAGTCAACAAGAAAAAAAATGTGTTTTTTTTTTAAGAAACTTATTTGCTTTCTTTTCTTTGACTCTGGATATTTGATCAATGCCACTTCAGACTGAACTGAAGCTGTGAAGTTATTCATCTAAAATTCTCTTCATTTTGTTTTTGCTCTGTACTGCTGGAAAACAAAAACAAAACAAAACTCTGCCCCATTTAAATTGCTGGTGTCTTCAAAATTGTTTTCATCATTTCTTTTAAAGTTACCTGGTACATTTTCGTATATATACCTTCCTAAACTCTTAAACCTTCCTACCTCTGCTGATGTTTAACAACCTAGTTGTTATATTGCCAGTTTTTGCAACTATCCCATTTTTAATTTCCCTGCTATTCCTTCTTCTACTAGTAGTGGTTTCTTCATTTAGCATGCCCAACACCACATGCCTGTACTACAAACTGGCATTTGAACTCTGTCAGAATGCTGCTTCCCCTCTATTTTTTGTGGAGAAGACTTTAAGGGAAAGAAAAAAAAAAAAAAGGGAAACCTCAGAGTTGATGTAAGGGGAAAGTCCTTCATCTTCCTGTGAGAGATTTACAGCAGAGCTAAGCAAATTCAAACATTTATACAGCTTATGAGCCACATGGTAGCCACATTAAAATGAACCAGGGAAAAGAAGAGCAAGTGATTGAAAGGGATCTTGTAAAGGGATTTTTGGAGGGAGGAGTGGAGGGAAGAGGGAGAAGGAGAAGGGTAGGAAAACAACTCAATTCAATCTAGAAGGGAGCTTTGTTGTGAACTAAGGTTCTTGTAGACCAGCAATGTAAATACTGCAGACCAAAAATCTGGAGAAATAGAGCAAAGCAGTTGGTGTAAGAGCTAAAGACAAGCTTGGAGAGATGTTGAACAAGTGGCAGTCTGTTGCTATGGACTGAATGCTCACAAATGATCATGAGTGGCGGAAATCAGCAGCGTACTCCTGGATCATATCTTCCTGTTGAATTTTTCTGAAAGGAATTCACTTGTTCCCTTTGAGACCACTCCACAGTGCAAATGCACTGCACAAGTGTGGCCTGTCAGGAGATTCATTTCAGAAACACACTGAATGCTGATGCAGATGCACCCACAGTGCTGATAGCAGGGGGTGCAGAAGTGGAGTAAGGAGTGAGACTTTCAGAAACACACTGAATGCTGATGCACCCACAGTACTGTTAGCGGGGGGCGCGGAAGTGGAGTAAGGAGTGAGATGCATTGACAACCTTAATTTCTCTCTTCTCTCTCTCTCTCTTTTTTTTTTTTTTTTTTTTTTTTTTTTGGTCTCACCTTGTGCTTAGTAATGAAAGTTTTTAATTATGACCTTCCCCCACTTCTCCCACTTTTTCTTCTCCATCATTTCACTCCCCCTTACAGATATTAAAAAAACATATCAATCGTCCAAGATGGAGAAATCAGCTAGGTAGATACAAGAATCTGAAATTGGTGCTTGTTCTTTTCAATGTTATATTAAGACTCTTAAGGGAGTAAGATTTTTCCTATGTATCAATAATACTTAATTGTGATATATGTCAACAGCTGTGCTCTACAAATTCAGGATGGCTGGAAAAGTAGTAAAATAAGGCTATGCTTCAGAAGAAAGTGAAAAGACAAATTGTGTCATTTGTTGGGAAGATATTTGTGAACTCTGAATTGGCCCCTTATCTTATAGAATATACCCTAAGCCAAAATAACAATTCTTTTCAAGCAGGAAAGTTTCAGATCCTCAGAACAATGTGAGGACTTGCTGCGAGTTCTGGTTTTAATAACTTAGTGCTGCCATTTAGATCAGCTTTTTAAATTGCTATTTTATTACTTCTGCTGACATTTTGAGGCATGAAATTAGCAAATCACATTCAAAAAAAAATACAGTAAGGAGAGACAGAGGGAGGAAGCTAGTTATGCCAGCCAGGTCAAAAATTTGAGTCATCATCTTAAATAGTCAAGGACAAGCTTACTCAAAAATGAAAATCCCAATTGATTTTTTTAAACACAGCAAAAGTAAATAACTGCAAATTCTCTGTTGATAGGGAATTTGGATAATAATAGATAAGAGATCAACCTTTATTTGAAGCTTTTGCTTGTTTTTTAGTGTGTGTATGTGTGTCTGTATTATATATGTTTTGTATAAATATATGTATTTATGTGTACATGTGCATGTGTGTACATGCAGAAGAGGCTAAAAAGAGATATGAATGCTAGAAAAGAAACGGATTTGGTGGGCCAGTCTCCTTTTTTGTTTCCAATGAAGAAGTTAAAAACGCTTAATTTACAGAACCACTATATATATAGTAGATATTATAATCACTGGTTCCAATAGTGATTTTACTGATGACACATATAACATTGCCATTGACAGTTGATTTCAAATTTGTGCAACATCTGTATAAGTCTTTATACTCCAAATTTCATAGACAATATTCTCAGTAACTGAAATGAGGGCATTTCTGATAATTTATGGACACTTCAGTTGTATAACAAAAGCAGAGATAGATAGATCTTGCAATAAATTACATTAAGATAGTGTATCAAGTCATGATGGCACTAGTTCTTATTCTTGTAAATTTTAAGAAAATTTACTACTGAGTCAAACCACAAAATGAGACAGAAAAAAAAATAAAAAACTAAGTTGCAGAAAAAAGAATTCCTACGGTGGAATCATACTAGGAATTTTCTCTGCATGACAACTTTAATAACATTGTAGGGAATAATAGCAAAGTCGACGAAAAATAAAATAAGGAGAGTAGAGAATGTTCCTGAGACCATCTCCTTTGAGAACTCCCAAGCATGCCACACTGATTCACTTATATCAGATTACCTTGCCAGGTAACAGATGTTTTAACAAGATTCAAATGCCTGGAAGACTTGAAAGTGGCAACCTGTTTTCTTTTCAAAATGTTTAAATACATATATTTTAAAGATTCAGCAATTAGTTGTCATGCAAGTCATAGGCACGAGTGAAAAGTAGCACATACTCAACAGTGTGCTGTAATTAGTAATTGTCTTACTCTTGAATTTATTATCTTTGAATTATCTTATCAAGTTCTAGTTGCCCAGTCAAAAGCACATAGCTCTCTTCTGTCTTTTTAATTTCTGTCAATGCATCTTAAGTCTTAAGCATCTTAATGGTTATAAGGGAATTAAATAGTGGCCTTAAATGTATAAACTTTTCATAGAAGAGTCAGTATAATATGGTAACTTAGGTAGGGCTCATCAGCTCTTACTACTCTAAAAGAATTATCCTGTTCACATCTTTTTAGCAGGCTTATGCACCATTGTCCCCAGTTAAAATCCGTATCTCCTTTTAAAGGCACTTTCAGTACGTTTCAAGTTTCTACAACATCCCTGAGTTAATCAATAGAAACTGCTAGTATGTTACTAAATCTGTAGTTACAATATAATGAATTTTGAATGAGAAATGATTTCTTTTAAGTGTTGCTGAGGGTTATATTCACACTGTGCAAGGGTAAGTATAGTAAACACTCAATCTGAGATCTGGACCTTGACTTGTCTCCTCATGTTTACTGAGTTTTTTAACATAAATTTAATTTAATTTAATTTAATTGCATATTCTGTCCAAACTAGGCTTCTATGTAACAAGCTGCAATGTTATCAAGCTAAGAGCGAGAAGGTGGGACTCAGAAGGCAGTGAAAAAAAAAAAAAAAGATGTAAAACTGTTTGGAGTATGTACAATGTTAACATGAGGCGCTAAATTTTATATATTTTCTCTATCACATACATTTCTGACATTTTTTCAGATGGATTAAATAAATGGTACATAGAAGGACATTAAGGGTCATTCTGGATATCATATAACTTTGCTTTCTGGAGAATCATGTCTGGTGATTGCAATTTACAAGTAGTTTTAGGTGATTAAAAAGTACTTCACAAATGAAAAAGGAAGATGACTGTTCTCTAAGCAACACTGTGTGTGTTTTCTTGGGGAGGCTGAGGTTGTTTCCAAGGATAAAATTAGTTACCTGGGGCTGGAATAGCCTTAACAAAAAGGTATGAAGGCCCTTGGGCTTGGTCCTCTCTTTGGAATTAAGAGTATACAAGACTTGTTTATAAATTTCATGTACTCTGGTAACAATAACAGCTTCTGACTGTTGAGTACTTCATTTAACTACATATTAAATTTTGTAATCTTTTTGCAAATAAATTAGATAAAGAAGCTTATTCTCCAAGGTGTTAGCTTTTTGGATCTGTAGTGATAGAATATCATGGAGCCAAAGTGTCCTGTTTTCTCAAGGTCTTAGCATACCAACCAAAGGGAAATTAGATAGAGGTGAAAAAACTCCCCTTTTTCAAGCTAAGTTAAACCTGCATATAAGACAGAACATCTCTTCATGGAAGACTTTATAAATGTAGAAGAAATGGGTTGTAAGGAACGCATGTTTAGATATAGAACTGAGTTCCTCAGTACTAATTCAGTATAATCAAAACTTGAAACTCTTTGGAACAGACACCTATGCACAGCTTGAATATAAACCACTTAAATGCAAAATGAAATCTCAACTTCTTATTAACAGAATAGCTATATAGCTGTAAAGCTGTTCAAGAAAATATTTTTATAGCAGGGTAATATTTTTACTACAAAAAAGGTACAATTTTATCCTCGTCATGTCCAAAAAATGGCTGAACCACTTACATTCAGTATCTCCAAATAAATTCAGATTTGGTTAAGAGCCCTGAGGACAAAATATGCAACCAAGTGAAATAACAAGTGCTTAAAATCAAGTCTATTATGATTTTTAATTAAATACTGCTGCTGCCTTTTCCTTAGCCAGTAATGAAATGGCAGATCTTCATTTAGAGATTCACCTTAGTGGGCAACATATTTAAAGACACATCAGCTAAAGCGATTTAGCTGATAATAAGTTAAAGTAAGTTAAAGTAAGCTGGCTGGTGACCACAACAGTTTCATTGCTTCAAGCAGTCACACCTTGAAGCTCAAAACTAAGACAGACAGCACAGAGGGCTAGACACTGTGCCAGAGACACAGCAAAAAAAAAAAAAAAAAAAAAAAAAAAAACCCACACCCTCCAGAAGCTTATATGTGTGGAAGAGGAAATATTTACTCTCTGTGTATATGCCTGGAAATGAAGCAACAGAGTAAGGAATATCTCCTTACTCTTAGCTCACTGGTGCGTTCATACTGTAATGGTTTCCTACAAGTAGTGCATTTTAATATACCTTAAAAAAATAAAGAAAAAAAGGTATTTAGTGGTTGAATGGGTTGCATCAGGGGGAGAATAGCCTAGTTAAGTAATGGGTATTTGGCTACTTGGCAGCAATTTAACTTAGTATCTCAGCTCTTCCCTAATGTTGTAGCTGGTGGAAGGTGTGCTCTCGTTGACTCGCTTGTCAGTAGACGTGAGGTTGCTCTATGTCTGTGTCCTCTGGTCCTGGCAGCAGCAGCACTGAGCAGATGTTCTCAACACGCACACATGTGCGATGCACTGTGAGCAGGCAGGCAGCCACACTGACCAACGCAGTGGTCAGTTCCTTAGCTGATACTCACATTAAAAAAACAAAAACTAAACCCAGCAAAACAGGTCCAGCTTAAAGTTTGCTTGCAAAGCTTAGAGTACAGAGCACACCTACATAAGAGAGAGTTAGAAATAAGATTTAATAAGAATAAGGAATAGACAGCAGTGATTAAGTGCAGAGATGGCTCTATCTACGCAAATATATTAGCTGGTACTTATACTCAAGCAGCTTCTTTTATTTCCAATTTTCTCTCCTTCCAGTACCTGTTCTTCCCCTACCCACTCTGATCTCTCTGTTTTCACGCCTTTAGTCCTTAAGCATAGAGTTTTGTACATGCCTACAATCTTATTAAAACATTGCACAGTTGGTTTTACATAATCACAAACTCTTCTCTCTCTTCCTTCTCCAAATTCTAATTTTCTAGTTTATATGGCATTTTCAGGAGCAATCTTAATTCTTTGGCTTATCATGATGGGTTTATCATGAGTAACAATGAGGATCTAGTCATTCTTCTGTGATATTTTCTAGAGCAGCAGATGTAGTGTTCTCCATTTTCACTCATTATGTTACTTGGTCTCCTCCATCTGTCATTGTTCCTCTGATCCTCATTGGTCTTTGTGTTTAATTCGATTAGCCTTTCATCAGATAACCTTATGTTTAAGTCCAGATGGAATAAGAATAAAAATGTTCACAGTGAGATAGTTTAACACTGGAAAGGGTAAGCCAGAGAGGTTATGAAATCTTAATTCCTGGAGATCTTCAAAACTCAGCCAGGGAAGATCATGAGCCACTTCAAAGCTAGCCCTGCTTTGAGCTGGATGTTGGACTAGTTGATCCTCAGAGGTCCCTTCCAACCTTTCATTGTTTTATTTATTTATTTATTCATCCATTCATTTATTTTTTTCTGTGGAAAGGGAAGTGGCTGTTTATAGCAGTAGGTGAGTTCCCAGAGGGGAAGTGCTTGAATTATACCATAACTTTTCATCTCTATTGAGTCATTTCTGGAATATCATAAACTGCAGTTAAGTGCAAACGTGTAGTGTCTGAATTCTTTATGACCTGATTTCATAGTACTGCAGTCGCTTTCTCAGAAAAGTGGACTCATCATTCAAACAATAATGTTTACCAGTGCATAGCATGCTGTCAAGCTCTAATGGTCTTTAAGTATCAAAAACCCCATAAGGAATAGTCTTCCTATTACCATTGTGGCATAATCTTGGGAGAGTCTGTATTATTGAGAGGCATATGTACGCTTTCTCTTTGTCGCTTCCCTGGATATAAAGTGATGCAATCTATCACAATCTCAATACATAATTTCAAAATGTAGTGGCTTATGAAATGATTTAAAGTCAATGAACTAACAGTGGAATCAACCTGGCTCTCACATTTGTGCACAGAGGCTATAGTCTGCTTTTTGCAAACACAGCTATGCTTCCTTTGCTCTTAGCCACTGGCATTGAAAGCTTGTTTTTTAGGTACTTGGAAGATCAAGGGCAGTTTTAAATTTGCAAAATTTGGGCATGTTTTGGCACTGTGTCATTTTGGGAGAAAACAAAAGTGGGTGGATTAATTTGATGGTTCTAATCTACATCCAACATACACAAAAACAATAAATGAAAGTATTCCAAAGTGATGAAAATTTACAGATGGAGAGCCTTAGTAAACACAATATTCAGTGCTGAAACCATGACAGCAAGAGAGCATGACTGAGCATATAAAAGAGCATATGAAAGAGCTTGGGTTATTTGTAAATAGGCAACAAGGGGAAATGTAGCTTTCCTTCTGTTGCAGTTTTAATATATTTAATATTTCTGTATTTAAATTAGAAAATTTCAAATGCTAGGGTTTTAATTGTTAAAATGGTAATCACTGTGATTTTCAAATTAGAAGACTACCAAAATAAAATAACGGATAGACATCAGAGTGTCCTTCAGCAGTGACCATACTTCACTGTATTTATAAACATGATGATTAGAATCAAATATTAACATGAGGAAACATAAATGAGGATTTCACTTGATTTGAAATTATTGTTTTTACATATAGTCTTGCCCCTTTATAAAGACAAGGTAATCCAAGTTTTCTTTGCCGTCATCATTGCCTAGCTATCCCAATATCTTTGTGTGTTGCTTTCAGAGGGAAAAACAAACTCTTATTAAAAGGAAATGGTTTGTCTTCGAAATCCTCTCCCTTAGTACTGCTCCCTAAGGGATGCTCAGCATCCAACGATGCCTGAATGCTTTGATACTTGGCATTGTTCATGGGAAATTGTCAAAGCAAGAGCAGTTT
>NW_010586174.1:185760-201585 GCF_000705375.1 Tinamus guttatus | reverse complement strand
CTTAAAACATGTATCTGTAAAACTCTGGCACCAGTAAAGCAATAGGTGTGTTCTAGCTGGATTTGGGGCACTTCTGTTTGTAAAGTAGGTTGCTGAGTAGTGCTTAAAGAGCAGATTTTGCTCATGTATTAGATGTTCCTATGAGAAATGAATCATTTTTTTCTTCTGTTTTTTAACTTTTTTTTTCCTGACAGGCTAATGTCTGTACTGTAGCTAAGTCTGTTCTTTGCATAATCTAAACTGCAACATATAAATTTAGATTATATTCCCAGAGTGAGATGGTAACATCTTCTAAAGAAGATATTTCAGTTGTCCTTGATCTTACCTATGCTCTCCCCTCAAAAATCAAAGGTTTTGAAATGGTTTACTCAATATATTCCAGTACCTTAAGTTTTGCTAGTGCACTTTTAAGGAAGAGTGGCTACCAAATGGAAGTTTTATAAAAATGCATACAGCTCAAAGGAAGCAAAGCTGCAAGTGCTGCCTGTTGTAACCCTTCCCAGCAGGACTACAGCTGCCTGGTGAATCCTGATGCCAAAGTACGATACTCTAAAGTTTTCTCTGGCTGACCAGAATCCACGTTCTTCTCTGGATCTGAGTCCAATAGCACACTGAAGACAGCCAGCGCCCATCCGGCTCTGTTTGGAAGAGGAGATCAAACATTCCAAATGCCTGTGACTGTCCAGCACTTTCTTAGGCTCTCTACTAGTTTTCTTGAATGCTGGAAAAGTGTTACTTTAATGATATGTATGTTGCTGCTTCTAGAATCAGATATCCCTGAAGCTGACAAGTGGCTATTTGTAAAGGATTTAAAAAGATACTTTTTAGAGGAAAAAAACAATCTTTATGGGGAGTTGGACAAAACAATAAAACATCAATTTTTATCCCCTTATTCTGTTCTTTGACTCTAAGATAACTTGATATTTGGTTTGGTGGTACTTAGAGGCTCTTTTCCTTCAGATCAGATTTCTCCTTCAAAACAAGCATAGTGCTTTCTTCTGCTGAACACTTTTTACCCTCCTTCTCCTCACTTCCCCTTGAAAAGAGAAATTGAGAAGCACCTCTTTTTTTCAAACTTTTTTTTTTTTTCCTTCCCTGAAGAAAAGGATTCTGGTAGGGGGGCACAGCCCACTGTGCCGTTGTGTTCCTTCTGAGCGTGGGCAGGAAGACTTGCACTCCACGAAGCCTGCTTCAGGAAGATGCTTTAGACATGACATGGATGAGAAATTCATTGATGTAATATATCCAAAAATTCTACTCTCTCTGTTTCAACCAGAATTTATAATTAATAATTAAATTTTCCAGTTGTTAGTAGTCATGTTGTGTTTCTCCAATATGACCATACTGAAATTTTAGGAATCTTGATCATTGACTTTCTGGGGAACTGCTCCTGAATTTCAAGTTAGTATTCTTTGGGTTTAGTGGCATCTTTTACTTTGATTTGTCTCCTACCTACAAAAATAATTTGAAGGTTTCAGAGAAGCTTAAATCAATGAGGTGAACACTTAAGATCCTTTCTGTTTAGAAGAGTGTGGTCCAGACCACGCTGTTTGGTCAGTATGGGAAAAAGAAAGAAGTCAAATTGCTTTTGTCAAATGGATTTGATTAAAATATTTTGAAGATCACAGTGTACTCGATCAAGGAGATCAAACCCATTTTTTTGTTACACCTGAAGCACCAGCCATCTGAGATATGCTGGCTAGGGATGGTGACCTTTTATCTTCTGAATTTCAGCTTCTGCTGAGGGCGTTGCATAGGACTGCATGTATTGGCACTCCTGCCTTACTGTAACTGCCTTTCTGATCTCTGGGTGTATGTATGAGCACGCACACAAACTGCAACTGTTTTCTTCTGAGTACTAATTTGGAAAGCACCTTCTGATCTTGATTTAGATGGATCTCTGTTAGCAATTTAGGTAGTGTTGAAATATCTCTGTTTAGTAACTACAGAAAATAGTTTGGCATATAGCAAGGACATGTGCTGTGTGAAGGATATTTTTATGTACTGCTGCGAAAGATCTGAGCCAGCGGAAAACTGAAAAAAAATGCTGCTTGGAACAGGAAGAGTCACATGTATTTAGGACTGTATTATTTGCAAGAGGTAGGGTTCTCTTCAACAAACTTCTCATGACTGCCTAGACATTTCTGTGAATTAGTTCTCCTGTAAAGTTTGTGTTTGATATCTGGATAGATGGTTACTTTTTGACATGTCTGAGGAAAAGAAGTCCCCTGCCCCTTCTCATTTCAAGTAACTTTTTCTTTTCTTTCCTTTTTTTTTTTTCTTTTCTTTCTTTCTTTTTAGTCTTCTAGTTAGCATCTTTCACTGCCTCGGCCTGACTTCATTGTCCTGTGTTCCACAACAGAGCTAGCAGGTCACTATAGATCTGTGCTTATGCTCAATTTTTGCTTTCCTAGCTCTTGCACACAATTTATCTTCATGTGTTGACCAAATGGTTTATGTAGTGGCTCTTTGAAGATTCTCCTTGTGTAGGATAGTCTTCTAGATCTGCCACTGAATTCTGTGAAATCCAGTTGTTGATAAGTATTTCAGATTTTCATGGGAAAGGATTCCTTCCGACGTTCATCTAAGAGCTGGTAAAAGCCTAGGCCTCCTGGCTGATAGGTAGTGCTATTCCCTTCTTAAGTGAGCTAAGCGTGTAGTGCTTAGCTAATAATGATCTTCTTTCTGAATGAATACAAGGACAACTTTTAAAGCATTATTACTGTCTTGGTATCCAGCTTATCGACAGTAAACTAATTGTGCTTGCTAAGTAAAAGAGGACTTGTGGTTTTCATCGTCATCATGTTAACTTTGTAACAGTCTTCAACCCTGCTAGTCATTCAGCCTCAAACACTGTAGCATTACAGTTTTGCTGTGGTCCATGTTGAGAGAAAGAACATCTGTCATCAGACAGTGAAAATAATTGGGGATTTGGGGCTTTGGGGGCTTTACAAGGTCTCCATGCAAAGAGTAGAATGAAAGGAAATGCCATGTTATTTTATAATGATGAAGTCAAAAATCTCAATGTCATCTATCTGGCAGTGAGCATCTTCGGTTTCTGCCCCTCTGTTGGTGAAGTAACAAACCTTGTGACACAGTGATGGTACTTGCCACATGCCACAGGGGGACTTCTGTATCTGAGTTGGCCCCTTTTTCTTCATACTGTTGTTGTTTGTCCCCCTCCATCTTTTAACCTGTGCAGTAGCTGTGAGTGCTCATGAAGAGCAAATAGTGCCCCAGAAGCCTGACAGCCCCCAGGAGGTGAAACTGGGCTTGTGAGCTGTGAGAGAGGATTGGATGGCTGGGGAGTTTTCAAACAAAACAGATCTTTATCAAGAAAGCTGATTAATCAAACCTGAAACATTTCTTAAAGGTGTTGCTTTTTATGAAAGTTCACAGTAATGCAGGCAAAGCTATAATGGAAGTGTTTTCATTGGAAACTTGCCTGGCTTCTTGCCAGCTTGTCTGTTCTTTTCTGTAATGAGATATTGAAAGACTTTGATTTTTTGAATATTTTTTTGGTCTTTGGTGTCTCGCCTGATCTGGTGGAGGAGGGCAAACATGCGAGCATGCACAAGCTTCCAGGGCCAGCAATAATGCGATCAAGTAGCTTCCCCATCTGCTTCTTGAGGAGTTTTCAGGACTGTAGAGCTGCCTTTTGGGGAAGAGAAGCTTAGAAGGACATCGATGCTCCCTACTTTGAGGACGGGGTCTTGGCAAGAGAACTGACAAGCTGAGATGTGCAGCTGCCAAGATAACTTCCCTGTCACTATTAGTGAATGAGCTGCTGTCACCCATGCATGATCCTCCCCCTTGTCAGCTGGAAAATCTCAGCAGAGGTACAGTGCCCTATGGCTCCTGCTTGCATGCACAGAAGGCAAATTCACTGACAAAGTGCAAAAAGCACCTTTGTTCAGCACATGCTTTCTTTTTTCCAAGCTGCATTTGTCTTGAGGGGAACTACTAGTGTAGCAGTGACAAATACAGGACAAAATGTTGGGAGACTTTCTCTTTCCCAAAAGAGAAAAGCTAGCTTGCACTTCCATTGCAAGTCCTCATCCATATCTACACTGGGAAAGTATTTCTCAAGGACTGTGTCATTAAAATCTTAGCTGGCCTAACTTTGGAGTGCTTTCCCTAGTGATGACACTTTTCAAAGCCTTATATTATTCTTCATAGGGTGCTGCATGCCATTTTTTTGAAACTGGATAACTGTCTTAGTAAACTTCAGACCTGTTAAATGCCTGGCAGAAAATATATAGAGAGAGTAGATTGGGATCTTCAGAAGGAAGCAGGTTAGTAAACAAGGAAGTGCCAAGTGGTTTAAAATTAACTGCTCAGTAGTTATGATTATATGTAGCAATGCAGATAGTTAATACTGCATTTAAATCTCCTGTGCTTTTAAGTATCTGGCCTGCATCCTTTCGAAAATGCTAGAAGTGAGTTAAGTAATGGAGACATTCCTAGACTAAGTGGCATCTGCCTGAAAACTTAAATGAAAGTTTAATTAACTGGCAGACTTATCTCGTACACAAATGCTGCAGCCAGGGAGGGAATGGGCTGCTTGACTGGATGGTGCACTTGGAGACCCAAGGCATTCCGCTTTTTCACTCCTCCGGAATTAGTGCTATTGAAAACTCTCATTCTTTGGGCTCGCTGGCTCTGAGATCATGTAAACTTTTAAAATTTTTGATTAAAAGCCTAGCTGGGAAAAGTGGCTATCTGCTGAAAGTCAGTGTACTTTACTGAAGTTAAATTTGGGATTAATACAGCCCATTGTCTTCTGCATGAGACCTTAATTTGAAAAAAAACACAGCAGTACCAAGCTGCAGACAGTGGCAGGTTTTCTATGTTGTCTCAGCATTAGAGTTGATTTGAATTTCAGGGGATTATATCTGTTAAATCCGGAATAACCTTTTAAAAAATGTATATAATCGAGAAAGTATCTCAGTGTCGCCCAATCGCTGGGCTTTTCTCTCCGGAGCGGCGATGGCTGCTGCGGCGCCGTGCGGCCCGAGCTACCTGCCGGAGGCTGCGCAGCGGCGCCCGGCCCTGACGTCAGCAACACGCGATCGCGCGGCCCGCCTGCATTGGCTGCCTCTGCTCTCTCCGGGCTCTTGTCTGCTCCTTTTTATTTTCCTCTCTGAAATGACAGTGCTCTGGGATTGGGATTTAGCTCAAACCAGGCTGCTTGGGGAAGCTGGAAAGAGAGGGGACTTAAGAGTGCTGGAGGAATTAAAAAGGAAGGTGCCTGCTGGTTGTGTCTCCTTGCTGCGTGCCAGGCAGTCGCTGAGGTCTGAACATGGTCTTGGGAATGCAAGGATGGAAGAGCATCGTGTTCAGCTGATGTCTTTTGGTTTTTGGAAAGATCTGTGTGGTAAAGCTAGACACGGGTAGGGGAGGGCTGCTTTGTGTATCTCATCTTAACAATAAGTTCTTTATTTAGGAGAAAAAAAAAAGTGCTGTTAATCACTAAAGATCCGTGTTCTTTCTTCCCCAAGAAAAGGCAAGGGGGGGAAAAAATCAAGATCTTTCAGTCTAATCAAAGCTTGTTTTTTAGACAAACTGAGATTGTGCCTGTGGCTAAATCAGAATTGGACTCAGTGATATGGAGAGAGGAACACTGCTGTTCTTGAAAGCATTTCTGTTGACTCCAAGCCAGCTCTGTTTCACTTTACTGTAGGATTTTAGCTCTCGTCAACTGCAGCATACAAAACAGGATTCTTTTTTCTTAGATTTGAATTTCTAAGATTTAAATAAAAATCTGTAGCATCTGTAAAATGCTCTGTAGAATTTCTTCTACATCACAGGATGTCTTTTCTAGGGCAGTTAGTACTGTGTAGATATCATTAAAGACTATTTTAGTTTTAACACCTCTGTCTATTCCAGCTCATTGTGCCAGAACTCTGAAAGCAGCAGTGTGGTGGTTGCTACTCCATTACACTGGAATTGTCCCTCTACTGCAAAATGTTCCTCTCCTGTCATTACATGCTCTGGATTGCAGAGTCCAAACTGCTTTTTCTCCAGTCATACAGACTGCAGTCATATCAAGCTGAGAAAATAATCAAGCAATGCAAAAAAAAAAAAAAAAGGTTTGGCGTATTAGTTTTGTGGACAAAGCAACAGCAAAGGCCTTTTTCTCTAGACAGTACTTCAGTGAATAATGCCATTACTATTCCAAGAACTCAAAGCCCTGAAAGTAAAGGACTAGGTCCATAGTGCTAAAAAAAGCAGAAGATCCACCCTTGCAAGTACTTTTGTATTTTTCAAATGTGCAAGCTATTAAAGCATTTTTTTAAAGTCTGTTGTGGAAAAGACTGACTTCCGTGAGTCAGGTTTTACAGGAACTGCTCCAGGTCTTCTGATTTTTCTCACACGGAGTGAAGTTGTACACATAAACCCATGATAGAAAGAAATAACACCTACCTTTCATAGGAAAGAAGAAGAAAAAAAAACTATAGTGAGGACAGTGGGTGTAATATGTGCCCTTTTACTAAACTCTCCTTCCTTAAAGTTCTGGTCTTTGTTAGTTTGCTTTTTTGTGCCCACTGCTTTGGAGTGAGCCCTAGCAAAGCTGCAAAATAATTCCATAGTATACAAAGGAGCAAGACCTAAGCATACAAAGAGGGCTGGAGAAGCATTCAAGAACTCTAGAGAACACTTGGAAGCCTTTTCTAGAAAGCCCCTAAAACCTTGTTCTATTGCCAGTATAAAAGGGGCTCTTACACTGTAAAAACCTTGAAATTTTTGGTATGTTCAGGCCTTAATTTGTAAAAAGTGAAGTCATTGCTGATATGTTGTTCATGAAGGGAAAAAAAAAATCCAAAAATTGCTCCATGCTATTGTGTTTTCTACATGAACCTTCGCATACTTGCTGATTCAGAATCTGCAGGGGGAAAGATTCTGGAGCAGATTGAAAACATTCAGTTGTTGGGTTTTTCTGGATTCAGATGTATTTTCATGTGCAGACAGCAATCAGAGCTTTGCTGCTTGTATCCTGTTGCTTGTGTAGAGTGTAGGGTTCCCAAGTCCAAATGTGGTGTGGGGTGGAAGAAGGACCTGAAAACTTTCTAAACCCTGAACTTTGAATGGGAGAGATGGAACAAAATAGGGGGCTGTATGAAAAATTAATTCCATTGGCTTGGTCTGGATGTAGACTCCTCTTGCCCTGCAAAGGCAGAATAAGACTTGTAGCGCTTCAAGTAAAGAGGAGTTAAAAAGCATCTTATTCCCAGGAGTATATCCAGGAGTCCTTCTTAGGTGTTAAACAACACCTAGCTCTTAGTTGAGCTAGGGCCAAACGCAGCCTCCTAACCAGGAAACTTCACCGAATCCCAAGGTTTGCGCCTTCCTTTTATGAGAGCTGTAATTGCCCTGGTAGATACGCGCGCACCTGAGCGCTCCTGGCGCACCTCACAAAAAGAACCTGTTTAACGCGCAGTGCCCCCGAATGAATGCGGCTATCTGACTCAGGTGTTTGGTCAGCAAGCCCAGGGTGCAAACGTCTGGGTCAAGGTGCACGTTTAGTTTAGATTGGCTCGATTAGAGCAGTGGCTGGTTTGTCCGAGAACAGTGAAGTTACTGTGTGTGGGATATGCAACATGAAATGGTGTTTGAAAGTGCAGTTGGAAGGCGGTGTTTTCTCTCCTTTAATGTGGGAGGTGTGGCTCGGCGGCGAGCGGATGAATGGGGCCGAGCAGGACACCTCTCGGCACTGCAGATCAAAATCTGCTTTCTGCTCATTGCCTTTTGGCCTGCACCGCCTGCCTGAAAGCTGGCGGCTGTCACCGTGCATTGGGCCTGCTCTCTGATGCTCTGTAATGAGATGGCAAGGGCATAGGCCTGGGAGAGTAGGTGTTCTGGGCCTGACTTAAAAACATGCAAATCATTGCATGTAGCTGCTTTATTATCTTTCTCTAAACTCACATAATAGCTGTCCCTCAAGTCCTTCGTGTTTGCCTCATGAAATGCTCCATTTTGGTGAAAGTGTTTCTGATGAGCCCCGAGCCCCTCCACAGAGCAAGGGAGAGCACTCGAGACCTCCTTCTCAACAATAATAGTAAAGAATTTGTGACGACAGACAAGTCTCTACCAATATATTAGTATACCTGTGGCTGCTGAATTATTCCTGGAATAGGACTTGCATGCAGGATTGTGCTAAAGTTGCTTGTTGGGCTTGCTTTGGAAAACAGGCTGGATGGCAAGAGCAGAGCTTGAGTGAGTTATATGTCCTTTCATGGTGGAGTCTTGTTTTGAGAGCTAGAAGTAAACCCTGTTTGCACTGAATTCATAGCAGGGGAACTGTAGCAGATATGTCCTTCCAATTTTGAAACCAAATTTGAAGCCAAGATAAAACTCGTACAGTTTTGGTGACTGTCTTTGGGGAATTGTAGTTTCCCCCTTTTCTTTAGTAAAAGGTACTGGACTAGGTAGTTTAAAGGGGTGTTGATAACTTTGAGTTAAACACTCTAATAGTGAGCTAATTTTCCTAATTATCACCTTGTGTCCTGTATGAATTAACTATACAAAGAGTTGTAGTTTCTGTTCTTAATGCCCAAGAAACAAGTCCTGTGTTAAACATGAGCCCTGGGGTCTGTAATGGGTGTGCAGCTGCCTAGCCCCCACTTCTCTCTCCAGCAAAGTTGTTTTTTTTCCCTCTGAGGAGGGCACACCTGTGTGCTCATATAGGTTTCCAAAAAGACTTGCTTTTCCTTAGTAGCCATAGCTTTTCCATAGCTATGTGCTGTGGTGTTCAAGCACAAAACATCTTTGTAACTCGCTTGGAGGTGTAGGCAGTCATAGTCCAGGTGGTTGTGCCTGAGCCAGTCTTCCTTTTAACAAAAGCTCCCATTTCCTCCTATTCCTTGCTCTGCTGCTTCCTCAGTCTGTGTTTTGTTTGAGTGCTGGGAAATCTCAGTTCACAGTGCAGCTGTTGACATCAAAGAACTTTAAAAATCACAGATTCTGTTTATTTTGAGAAAGCATGAAATCCAAGTTTATGGGGGTTTTTGCTTGTTTCTCTTGTTGTTGGGTTTCTTTTTCACTGTCATGTTTGTATAACATTGCAGTGATATTTCCCCCTATTTACCTTTCTTTCTATCATCTCTTTTTCAGCTCTTCCTCCAAAGCCCCCCAAACCAATGACACCAGTCAATACAAATGGGATAAAGGACAATTCCAGTTTCTCTCTGCAGGAAGCAGAGTGGTACTGGGGGGACATCTCAAGGTAAAGTTTATTTATGATCAAAAACACAGTGGACCTGTTAGGCTTCAGGGGAAGAATGTATCAGTTTCAGACAGCATTTTACAGGAAGAAATGCTTTGGGACTGTACTTGGGGAGTACTAGAGTGTTCCAATGGACTTGGGATTTGTGTTTATGTAAGGGTGGCTCTTTTGGAGCAGAGATTGTCAATTTTGAGGACTTTTTTTTTTTTTTAAAAAAAAAACTTTCTCAAGATACATAAACTTAAAAATATATGGTGCAGCAGAAAAAGATTTCTGAATATGCAATGTAATAATAAATTTTCAAAGCATACAGGACTGGGATGCATGCAATTGAGGAAATTTTGTTGGAGGTTTGTTTAGAATAAAAGGACATTTATTCTTATTTGGGTTTTTTTTTCAACATTTTGTTAGGATTGTATATTTATTAGTTTCTATTATATAGTGGTATAAAAACTGATCTTATGCTAACCATCCCCAGCTGTCACACAACAGATGATACAGATACATGCCAAATACATAAGTTCTACCTTTTCAGGAAAGACTTTCAAATGCTTGAGAAAATAGATGTCCTGGGTTAGGTTCAGAAAATAACATACCTTTTTTGTATACTTATTTTCATTGGAAAAAAGAGAACTGTAGTGTCTAGTCATTTCACCCTCTGAAGGCATTATTGAACAGTCTAGAATTTGGAACTGCAGGGAGTAACATGAGCATGCTGGGCTTGTGATCAGCAGTTGCTCAAACTTGTACACATAATACTTCGAAACAGTTTGTCAGATAAAAGAAAGAAAGGTATATTTGTCCAGTAGTCCATTGAAGTTCTGAGAAAGGAAATAAAGATTTTATATCTTTATTGTACCACTCTTATCTCTAAGGTAAACCCACATAGATCTTGTTTTTGAAGGGCCTCAGCAGTGATATATTTCTGTTAATACTAAATCAAAGAGGAGTGGGAAAACCTGATCACAAAACCCACTAGGCAGGATTTGTTTAAAACAGCTCAATATGAGTATAAGTTCATTGACTCTGGATTTGTTCCTCGTTCAGTGCACAAGATGAGAGGAGGAGATGCAGCACAAGCGCTGCTGGATTTAACATTGGGTTAAAATGTGACACCTGTGCCTATGAGGATGAAATTGCTCATGGCTCTAATTTGGAAGCCAGTAGCCACAGATAGCATCAGACTGTCGAATCATCAACCAGGTTCTTAAGAAAATTGTATACTGAGCTTCAGGATGCAGCTTGCAGACAAAAGCCCAGGCCTCTAGATCAGTTCCGCTATTCAAAGATAAGAGGAGACCATTTGAGTAACATAGGTCCAATCTGCCCAGGGTTTTAAGAGAAATAACCTGCCGTGCATGTGATACCTATAGGAGTCAGTAATCTTAACAGAATAGCTTTCAGGTAGCTAAATCAAATTAAGACTGTTTTGTAAGAATACTCTTTGTTCCTTGATGTTTGAATAACAACAACATTATTTTTTCTTTTTAAAATTCAAGCAGACTTCTTACCTTATTTACATAATGTTGAGCCTACCAGATAAACTTTTGTTTTCAAATGGTTGTATTAAAAAGTGCTTAGCAGCTTTCTACCACCTTCTTAGAAGCAGTTACAAAATGCAATTTGTAATCTAGGTGAAATGGTCAAACCTGTCAAGACATTTAACTTTTCAAATGAAAACATTTAAAAAAAATACTTCTAGGTATTCCCTTTCCCTAAAAGATTTCTTGATTTGGCTTAAGTCTCTAAGGCTAGTTTTTCTTTTGTTTCACACTTGTAAATATGGAGAAGTTACACTGAAGCTAGCGAGGTTGCAGTGGTTTAAAACTGCTGCAAATAAGATCAGAGTTAAGCCAATAATGAGTCTCTTGAGACTAGAACTGTGCTAAACTCTAGACACCTTTGAGAGATGATGCTGGAGCTTGTTTCTTAGCAGGTCAGGACTGGCTTCTCAAAGGGCACCTGTTTCCAGTGTGGGCTTTAAAACATGAGCAGCTTACAGTGAAAGGTTGTGAACTCTGAGACACAGCTACTACTGTTGCTTAAATGTAAACTACTTCCTCAGTGGCAGTTGACTCCAGCTGCTATTTTTTCAGTAAGTTTGAACTTGCTTTAGGTGGCCTAAAAGACTGTGGAGCCTGATTTTTGAATGCAGATTGCTTCATGTTTTGAAGACAAAATTTCTTACCCCTGCTAGTATCAATACCCTGAATATTGATACCTATAGTAAAGAGATTGTGTCTTCATGTCAACTCTTATCTTCCTTTCCATTCTCCAGGGAAGAAGTAAACGACAAATTACGAGACATGCCAGATGGAACGTTCCTGGTGCGCGATGCGTCGACCAAGATGCAGGGAGACTACACCCTGACGCTGCGGTAAGTGCTGAGAGGTGACGTTCTGCGGAGCCAACCCCGCACAGCTCCTCCTTGTCCCAGTGACAGCAGTGACGCCGACAGGCTGGCGTGTCCCCAGTTCAGATAGATGCACAAAGATGTGGCAAATCACAGAATGAGCAAATGAGTAGCTGGGTGTGATGGTCTGTTCTGTACAGATTCAACAACCCTGACCATGAACTGAGCAGTACTGTAAGGGTCTCAGTGGATTAAATGGGATTCAGGAGGGCAGGCACTCAGGAGTGCTGAGGTAAAAGTGTTTCTTGAATAAGGGCTTTGATCAATAGGAGTGTTGTGCAGATAATTGAATACAGTGTCCTCGTAAAGTGAGCATCTTGTGCTTTCTGATCTAGAGTTGAGGAAATGTTGAACTGGAGGCACGTTCATCATTAAAATAGCCCACAAATGGCAGGCTTCTCAGAGCTGCTCTAGCTCATTTAGACAGCAGACCTCTTGTCACTAGCTGCACATGTGGGTGCACATGCAGGGTGGTGATCAGCGGTGCAGAGTCTAGTTGGAGGCCTGTAGCTAGTGGTATCCCCCAGGGGTCAGTCCTTGGTCCAGTCCTGTTCGATGTATTCATCAATGACCTGGATGAAGGCACAGAGTGCTCCCTCAGCAAGTTTGCAGTTGATACCAAACTGGGAAGAGTAGCTGATACCCCAGAGGGCTGCGCTGCCATCCAGGGGACCTGGACAGACTGGACAACTGGGTGGAGAAAAACCTCATGCAATTCAACAAGGCCAAGTGCAAGGTCCCGCACATGGGGAGGAATAACCCCAGACACCAGTACAGGCTGGGGACTGACCTTCTGGAGAGCAGCTCTGCAGAGAGGGACCTGGGCGTCGTGGTGGACCAGTACAAGGGGGATGTGGAGCTGCTGGAGAGAGTCCAGCGCAGGGACACAAGGATGATCACGGGCCTGGAACATCTGCCCTATGAGGAGAGGCTGAGGGAGCTGGGCCTGTTCAGCCTGGAGAAGAGAAGGCTGAGAGGGGATCTGAGCAGTGTCTAGAAGTACCTCAAGGGAGGCAGTGAGGAGGATGGGGCTGGCCTCTTTTCATTGGTGGCCACTGACAGAACTAGAGATAATGGCCACAAACTGAAGCACCAAAATTTCCATGTGAACTTAAGGAAAAATTTTTTAACAGTGAGGGTGACACTGGAACAGGCTGCCCAGAGAGGTTGTGGAGTCTCCTTCTCCAGAGATCTTCAAAACCCGCTCGGACGCAGTCCTGTGTCACATGCTCTAGGTGACCCTGCGTGTGCAGGGGGGTTGGACTAGATGATCTCTAGAGGTCCCTTCCAACCTCAAGCATTCTATGATTCTATGTATTTGCCCAGAATGTGCAGCCACTTGCCTCTACCAGGCTCTCAAGATTGGTCATTACAGGCACACTGGGAGGACATGTGAGCCACTGCAGCTGTAGATCTCCTTTGGGAGTTGCTCTTATGTATATTTGATGTTGCCATGAATTTCAGTTGTTTTATGACCTCAAGCATGTGATTTAAATTCTACCCTGACTTGTACCTTGTAGTTCAAGACCTGGATGCTAAGGTTTGACATGATTTTTTTTATTTATGTGAAGCAAATGTTTCTAGGAACCATAATTGAAAGTGCAGGAAGGACAGAGTATTGTCTAAACAGTCTGTTGGTGAAAAGAGAAAAAATAAACAGTATTTGTGGAAACTGCTAGGATGTATAAATCTGGATAATGTAAAGTCCTGGATTTACAGCTATGTTGTAATTCTCAAAGGATTTTGTTTTGATTAGCATATCCTGTATTAGCATCCCTAACTTGAAAGACTTGTTAATCACTGTATAAATATATGCTCACTTGTACGCTATTAGTGACCCTGAAGTCCAGGAAATACTGGGGTTTCATTTTAATAGGGCTCCTTTATTGAGCCTTAAGCATTCCTGAAAAGCTACTAGCTAAGATAGGCCTTTAATATGGCAAGCTGGCTCCAGAATGAGCACACAGGAAGTGGTTTGCTTTGGGCTTTGCTCCTGTTCAAATAATACACAATGATAATTGTGTGTATTGATTCTTAAACTACCTTATACCTGTTAGTATGTGAAGGATCATTATAAAATTAAGCTTTATAATTAGACAATTATAGTCATAATCCGAGAGTTAAACTTATTTAACTGTCTGACTGGCTCAGAGATTCTTGCCCAGGAATTTCACTGTTTTTGTTAGCAGCCACTGTTGAAGAGGATAGGAGGTATGCAGTAAAACCTCTAAATGAATGTACTGTTTTGCAGGAAGGGTGGCAACAATAAACTGATAAAGATCTATCATCGGGATGGAAAATATGGCTTTTCTGATCCACTGACGTTTAATTCTGTTGTGGAACTGATTAACCACTACCGCAATGAGTCTCTTGCTCAGTATAACCCAAAGCTTGATGTGAAGTTGATGTATCCAGTGTCCCGCTATCAGCAGGTAAGGTCTTCGTCAGAGCACTGCAACTATTAGTGCAAGCAAGAAAAAAAATGCAACCATATGCCCATTTCATCTTATAAAATGTTCTTTTTTCCCCATACATGGTTCTTTTGCTTGAAAACTTGCGAAATGTGAGTTTTCATATTTAACCTCTTTTTGACAGCTCACACTAACCTGTCTTCAAAATTCTCTAGATATCTAAGCTTTCTCCTGCATTTCATAAATCTACCAGTCTCCACCTGAGCACTCTAATAGGAACGTGAAACTCCTGGATGCAGCAACCTTGAGCCTGTTTGAGGAGCCTTTTTTCCCTTGGGTCCCTGAGGGGCTCCAGGGCACTGTGCTAGACAGCTGAAGTTGCCCTTGAAAGTCATCTCTGAGCTATGTCACCACTTGCTGTGTGTTTAGCCATGCAGCTTTTTTAGCATTTTGGAGGGATGTTTTTATTCAGTAGTCTTAAGACATTTCTGTGTGTTAAAGGGAAAAAAAATGAAGAGCTTTTTGGAAAAAGCTCTGATCTTTAATTTCCAGTTCTGAGCAACTGACTTTCTCTTTTCTCCAAGGTAAGATAGGAGTGTAGACTAAACTGTCATGTATTTTGGGGGTCTCTAGTATCTTTATCAGTCCTAGTGTCCCACAATTCCAGTTGCTGCTCTTTTAAAATTGTGGAACTTGTTGTGCAGAAGAAAGAGGGATTTCAATTTGGTGTCTGTGTGTTCTGTGGAAACCTAATTATAAAAGTTATACTAATACCTGTAGAAATGCAAATGTGTATGAGTGGACAAGCAAATACTCTTAAGGAAAAGCTACTTTGCTTGAAGACTTAATAGCTTTTTGTATATGCAGGATCAGTTGGTGAAAGAAGATAATATAGATGCAGTAGGTAAAAAACTTCAAGAATACCATGCCCAGTATCAAGAAAAGAGTAAAGAATATGACAAACTGTATGAAGAATATACCAGAACATCACAGGTTGGTTCCACTGCAGTTATCTGCAGAGTCTGTTTCATGGTTTTTTTTGTTGTTGTTGTTGGTTTTTTTTGTTTGTTTTTTTGTTTTGTTTTTTTTAAAAAAATAAGTAAAGGGCTTTAATGTATTAAACCTAGCAAAGTCAATCCAGGGTCAAAAAATACAAGGAAAAAGATGCTGAAATTTTTTTGTAATAGAGCAAGAAGATGGAAAGGAATCAGAATAAATATAATTTGTTGGTGCAGGATGAGGAAGAAATAGAAGCTGAGCTTTCTGTTGTAAGGCAGAACAGTGGAGAAGACCATCCTGTGCAAGCTCTGCACTGCAGGCCACTATTTCAGCTGCTGAATATTTACAGCTGCTGCTTGCTGCAGTGAGAATACTGGAAGGACTTGGTCTGGTTATGTGTGAAGTCGTGTTCCCATCAAATTTGATGCATTAAGAAAGTGCCAGTGTGGTATTTGTACTGGTAGGGGGAGAGTGTTTGCTGGGAGGGTGTTCAGTCTACCTGAAAATGAAGATGAAAAGCAAGACTAAAATACTTCCAAGAGGGCTTGCACCCTAATAGAGGGCATTGTTTGAGGTTGGGGGAATGTAAACATACTGGAAGGGATCATAGAAGAGATGACTACTGAGGTACTTGCACTATAATAAAACCTGATTAATCACATTTTGACTTGTAGGGAGAGAAGAGTTCGTCATATCAATCAATTTAGAGAATGTAATTGAGTCTTATGTTATCATCTGCATCATGAACAAATGACAAAGACTCTTTCCCAACACCG
>NW_010586174.1:116103-172041 GCF_000705375.1 Tinamus guttatus | reverse complement strand
CGCGGGAAGCGCCGCCGCCTTCCCGGGACGGCTCCGAAGCGCCGCAGCCCTGGGAACAAAGCGGCCTTTCACAGCAGCAACGTGCACAAATAAACCTGGAAATGGCTCCAGCACAGGCTTCCAAGCGGCACGGTACTTTGATCCTGGCCACAGGCGGGATGGGGTTTTTTTTTCCCTTCCTCTCTGCTCCAAGGCACGATTCCCAGCAGTGTCCGTAACCGCTCCAAGGAGCTGCTCGTTGCTGGGCCAGCTGCCGGGGCCTGCCCATTCCTGGTGCTGTCGGAGGCTCCCACACGTGTCCATGTGGGAAGGAGACAGCCCAGGGAGCCCCGAGATGCCCGGCCCTTGGAGCCCTGCTCAGATTAAGCCTCCAGCTGCCTTCAGCGCCGCATTGCCAAGTTTCCTCCCACGGGTTTTGGTGCTAGGATCCGCCCAAGTCTTCACCTCGGCTTTGGGTAGGCTTTTGCTAAACCCTTTCAATAAACCCCAGCCCAGCTGCAAGGCAACAGCAACCCCAGGGATGTGGTGATGAGGAAGAGCATCTTCCTCCCCCTCTCCCAAGCCGCAAAGCTGCTGGGTTTTCCCTTTCCCCCCAAAGGAGCTGTGGACCTTGTGCACTTGCAGGGCCATGATACACATGGTCCATAAGTGTCCCCCTCCTCTCCCAGGGCTGTGAGGCCTCGCTGAACGAGAGGGGAAAAAGGACCCGTGGGAGCCCCGGTGCTCCCACATGAGCATGGGGTGGCAGCAGCAGCTGGGAACTGCACAGAGCAACAGGGAGGCAGCAGCCTAGAAGGGAATGGAAGAAAAAAAACTGGGAAGAGTGGCCGACACTCCCAAGGGCTGTGCTGCCATTCGGAGCGACCTAGACGGGATGGAGAGTTGGGCACAGAGGAACCTCATGAGGTTCAACAAGAAGTGCAGGGTCCTGCCCCTGGGCAGGAATAACCCCAGGCACCAGTACAGATCAGCGGTTGACCTGCTGGAAAGCAGCTCCACAGAGAGGGATTTGGGAGTCCTGGTTGACAACAAGTTAACCATGAGGCAGCAATGTGCCCTCATGGCCAAGAAGGCCAATGGGATCCTGGCTGCAGCAGGAGGAGCGTTGCCAGCAGGTGGAGGTGGGTGATCCTGCCCCTCTGCTCAGCTCTGGTGAGGCCGCACCTGGAGTATTGGGTGCAGTTCTGGGCTCCTCAGTGTAAGAGGGATGTGGAACTTCTAGAAAGGGTCTAATGTAGAGCAACAAAGATGGTTAAGGGACTGGAGCATCTCTCATATGAGGAAAGACTAAGCGAGCTGGGCATGTTTGGTCTGGAGAAGACTGAGAGAGGACCTTGTCAACATGTACAAATACCTGAGGGAGGATGGGGCCAAACTCTTCTACGTGGTGAGCAGTGACAGGACAAGGGGTAGGGGATACAAATTGAAACACGGGAAGTTCCATCTCCATATGAGGAAAAACTTCTTTCCTGTGAGGGTGACAGAGCCCTGAAATAGGCTACCCAGAGAGGCTGTGGAGGCTTCTGCTCTGGAGATCTTCCAAACCTGCCTGGATGCCACCCTGTGCCACGTGCTCTAGGTGTCCCTGCTGGAGCAGGGGGGTTGGGCTAGATGATCTCTAGAGGTCCCTTCCAAACTCAACCAGTCTGTGAGTCTGTGTCCAAAGGAGGGCAACGAAGCCAGTGAAAGGGCTGGAGCACAGACCTTACAGGGAGTGGCTGAGGGAGCCGGGGTTATTTAGTCTGGAGGAGGCGCAGGGGAGACCTTATCATGCTCTGCAACTACCTGAAAGGAGGTAGTTCTTCTCCAGAATAGCTACTGACAGGACAAGAGGAAATGGCCTCAAGTTGCCTCAGGTTCAGGTTAGGCATTAGGAAGAATTTCTACCTGGAAAGAATAGTCAAGCATTGGAACAGGCTGCCCAGGGAAGTGGTGGTGTCACCGTCCTTGGAAGTGTTCAAGAAACGTGTAGCTGAGGCACTTAGGGGCATGGTTTAGCCCGTGTGGTGGTGATGGGTTTATGGCTGGACACGGTATCTTGAAGGTCTTTCCCAACCATAACAGATCCATAATTCTGTAAACCCGACTCCTCTGGGCCCATCGCCAGGAGCAGGATGCTCCCTCGGGCCCCTATGCTGAGGAAGGGGCTGAAGGTGAAGACGCCCGGGGCGGAGGACGCTCAGAGGCTGTTGGCGCTAAGGCAGCTTAGCCCATGCGCGCCCACTGGATTAGCAGGCAGACGGACGTGACCATGAGGCCGTCGCCCAGTGCTAATTAAAGAACCGGTATCTTTAGGCACCCGTTTATCCACCCCATTTCATGTATTTTTAGCCCCTGCACTAGGAGGGAAGCAGCCCAGGCCGGAGCTGTACACGGGCAGCAGCATCTGCCTGCGTGCGGGAGCGGGTGCCACATGGCACCGACTGGGCTGGCCGCTTTTCCCACAAGTCCCACGTTGGGAAGCGCCGGGCGGGTGGGAGATGCTCAGGCCCTGTAACGTGGCCGGAGAGGGGGCTGCAGGCAGCGGGAGCGGGGCGGCTGCGCTGCCCCTTAGAGATACTGAAACTGAGGAGAAACCCAAACATGGGAGCAGCTGCTGAGGCAGCAGGTTAAACCCAGCCAGAAAGCAGAATTCTGGACTGACGTGTGAGCTGAGGTGGTGTTTAGGCCTCATCCACATGGGGACTTCACACCAGGGAAGCGTTTGCACTCCAGAACAGCTCCCACCCAAGTGCTGTCCCCGGGAAGCCACCGTGTCCACAGGGATGATGGTGGCAAAGCCCCTTCCTGAGGCAGGCGCTTGGCGAGGGCAGCCAGTGCCAGAGCCTTTCCAAGGATCCCCTGGCTCCGGGGACCAGCGCTCTGGCTGGCTCGGGATCCAAATGCAGCATCGGTCTCCTCCCCATGCTTGAGCCAAAGGGATCCCAGGAAGGTCCTGGGCCTTTGCAAGATCTCCAGCGACGGCCCCACGGAGTGAAGAGACAAAAAGGGACGAGTTGGGGCTGTCACTTGGTCACTTCCTCCCTCTCTTGAGGGATCAGTGGGATGCAGTAGATTTTGGACAATTTTGCTATTGAATCCTGACTCTCTGCCCTTGGGCAGCAGAAAGTTGAGTTTTGAAGCTCAGGACGAGCTGCAGCCCAAAATCCATGCAGGCACTGGGGGCTGCGTGCTTTGAAGAAGGACTCAGGTTGAAAAATGCAATTACAGAAACATCCCTTGGCCCCAGGAGTCTGAAACCACAGAATTTGGAGGAAACCACAGCTCCGGGCTCGCTCCCGTCGCCGCAGCCCACGGTCAGCCCCGTTTCCCTGCCCCAGTGAGGAGGAGCCGCCTATTTGAGCAGTTCGTTGTAATCATCAAATAACGGCTTCATCGACAGCATGTCGAACTGCGCAGACCAACTGAGCCCTCTCTTGCCAATTGCTAATTAGCTTAACATTGCTAATCCCTCATTAGCGACTATGAAGTAAGCTCCAAAATGTGAGGTCAGCCCTAAGCAGCGGTTAAAATGTAAAGCTCGCTGGCCTGTGGTGGGGGCAGCAAGGACAGGGCAACCCAGGGCCGGTCCAACCGCAGGTATCTCTAGGCCTCAGATTTCCCCCAAATTCTCGTCCTCGAAATGCTGCCCCATTCTGCCCCTAAGGATCACCCCAATGACGAGCAGTCGGTTTGCAGGACGCTGCAAAGCCCAGACTCTGCCCGGCAGCTTTTCTGGATGCAGGACGCGGAGGAACCGGGAGAGCAGAACCAGTGTCGCAGGCTGGGCCCAGATCCACTGGCGTCACTGCAGCCTGTTGGTCCCAAGGGCAGAAATAATCCCTGGAGGCTTTTCCCAAGGCCCAGCACTAAGGCAAAGGATACCCAGATATCCTGATACTCAGGATACCCCTTGCCGCCTGTTTTCCGCCTTGCCGGATGGTCTCTGTGTTTCAGGCACAGCCGTGTCCCAACTCTGGTGAGAAGAAAAAGGAAAAATCCAAGAAACGAACATAGAGGCTTGAATTTATGTAAAAAAAAAAAAATTTATTTTGGAGGAGGATTTGAACATCGACATGCAGGTACAACATGAATAAAAATTATTGCACCGCTATTATGTGGCAATTGTTCAAGTTTCTAAAAACACGTAAGTTCCACACTTTTCTCTTTTCTAGCTAATGCCGAGGGACGCAGCTCGGCAGCGCCCGGCCGCAGAGGGGCTCGCGAGCCACCTGGATATGGAAACTGAACACAACGTAAACACACACCGCTGTCAAATCTTCTACTAGAAGTACAGGTTTACCCTTCACAGCCAGTAAGAGAAAACCAGAGAAAGACTTTATCCTCCCCTCTTCGGAAGAAAAACAACAAAAAAATACTCCAAATCACACTTTTTTGCAAGTGTGGAAACCAAACCCACTGCTCACTCCTACCCATTCCCCCAGCAAGCGCTCTTTAGTATATTAGCAGCCAAAGGCCTCTGACATTCAGACCCAGGAGTGGCCATTACAATGCTAAAGTCTAATATTTACAATAAATATCATCCATTTCTCTTAGTTTGCAACAGTAAGAGACAGAGGGGAAAGGGGGCCGGGGAAGCAACACGGAGCCGAGATGGGCATGTGCGTCTGTCCCTCACCAAGCACGCGGCCCCCGCGCGCCTGCCCGCTGCCTGCCCTGCCTCGCTTATCCAGGGAGCGCAGATCCTGCCGGCGGCTCCGCGCGGGAGCCCTGGCCCTCGCCGGGCGCCGGCACCGCTCACTCCTCACACACGGTGCCATCTGACACCTCCTCACTGCGAGGTGAGCAGAGGAGCTGTTTAAGCAAAACTCAGCAGAACAAGTAATAAAAACTGGTGGACGCGCCTGCCTTAGTACCTCGTTTCCACCTCTAAATGAGAAGTGCTGCTATGACGCACGGTGACATGTGGAAGGAGAGGAGCTGGGAGGACATCCAGGGCTGCGGGGGGCAGGGGCACGAGGCTCCGCTAGGAACAGGCGCTTTCCCTGCTCTGCTGTGTGGCTTTGGCTTCCAAGGAAACAGGGTTTTAAAAATTGCACTGGTCACTGTCTGTACCGTAGCTACAAAGGAGGTGACTAAACATACATCTCACCTCTTCTTTGGCCAATTCAGGCAAAAGCAGCAACAGCTGTGACATACCAAGGGTTTTCACTCATTAAAGAAGAAAAAAAAAAAAAAAGGAAAGAAAAAAAGAAGAAAAACGAGGCTAACACTGAAATTCACCACTGGAACTATCGGCTGCAAAGAGGGAGTCAGCAGCTACCACCGCTGGTCCCTCTAGACGGTCACATCCCAATCTGCTCGTCCCATGACAGGCACTGTGACCCCAGCGGGCCTGGCACAGACTTAACCCCCTTTCCCGGGCTAGAGCTGCCAGAGCCCTTCGGCACCGTGCTGAAAAGGCGCTCGGAAGCGCTGGCGTACACTGCGTGCCTTGGAAAACGGGGCTTCGGTCCTCCCTTCCCTCTGTCACGGTGCCCCAGACGAGGACTCAAAGCCCCCGCGGGTCAGCGCAGAGAGCACCTCCGTTCCCCGCCGCCCCCTCGGCCCTGCCCCAGCCAGCACCCAGCAACAACCTGCTCTGTGTTCAGGCTCGCCCAGCTAAGGGGCAAGCTCTGAACAACCCCGGCTACAGGGCCCTCTCTCAGGAGCCATCGTTCGCTTCCCTGTCACCTTTTTAAACCCAAATCCCCCTCACGGGGGCTCAGAGGGCACCATGAAGCCCCGCGAGCAGCAGGGCTGAATCGCGTCCTCGCGCAACCCCGGCCTGCTACGTGTTTTATACGGACTTCGTGGGTTACGTCTCGCCACAGACAGCCGCTCTCTAGGGATAAACTCGAGACTCCTCTTCAAAATTAACCACAGCTTCATGATGCCGAATACATTTTTCATTACACTCACAAAATTTATTTTACGCCAATTCGACCTCATTTCTCAGCAACTTTTTAGATCAACCCATCAGGGAGAAAAACAGCCAGATCAAGTATCAGATCCTGCCAGATCTGTTCCTTACTTGCTATTGCTCCAGAATCAGCACAGAATTATACTCATCAGCAAGAGTCCTTTCAAAGGCTGGAAATGCCCAGAACCCTGAGAGGATGGTGGAAATATTGTGGCTTATAATTGCAAACTGAGTGTATACAAATAGCCTACGAATTCCAGCAGAAAGAGCAAAGAGACAGTCCAGCAGGCCCTGCTCTCAATACTGTCACAGCAAGATTTATTTACATGTTATCTGGGAGCTTTGAGGCTTTTGCTAGTGTATTAAAAACACCAAACATGTTCACACAGACACAGAGTAAACACTACTTTAAACATGTTAAAGAAAAGCTCAAACCAAATCAAAACTTGGTCCAGAAATGAAATCCAAGCAGCCAAAAATCAAATATGGATTAGAAAAAAACAAAAAAAAAGGTTATACAGAAAGGGACAGGGCAAGATTACAGATATTTTTTGTGATCTGTAGCTTGAGTTGAAATCAAGTCGAAAGAGATGGAAAAAATATATTCCTATATATATAAAAAAACAAAAAACTATTTACATTTAGGGAAAGTGAATCAAAACTTCAAGTTTCAAAGAGGGAAAAGGCAGCAGTATTAATGAAACCAGACCCACAGATGCAGTTTTTAGCCTTGAGATACTGTTGCACAGTCACTCTGCTTCTAACAGAGTAAGCCAGTGAGCAGGACACTAGAGACTGAGGGTGATCCACAGGAAGATTTACTCAGACAAGACTAGATTAAAGCTGAGCACGATCCGGGAGAAATGTCGGGAGTGTCCATCGACAGGAACCTTTAATTGGGTGAAGAAATGGCTTACAGTGCGACAGGCTTCACCATTCAACACATTTACTGGTGTATTATTATTGATCTAATCCTCAGCAAAGAGCACTGTTATCCAGAGCTGGTCACGCTTAAAGCAAAGCAATGGCTAAACCTAAGAGTGAAGAGTAATTTTGAAAGGAACCAAGTGACCTCAGCAGTGGAAATGACCTAGCTGTCAAAGCTGAAATCCTGAAATATCGTATGTGTTTTGAAGTCTGCTTGCAGCTTGTCCACAGAACTCAAGGAGTCAGGACTCCTCAAAGATTTTTTCTCTTTTTTATTAAAAACAGGCAGATTTGGAAAACTTGTTGTGTTTTCCAACCCCTAGTCGAGAACTCTTAAGAAACACCTTAAAATCCCTACCTGGTTAGACTCACCAAGAGAAGGAAAGGTCTCCAAAGCTCTTTTATCACTGAGGTAACTTTGCCCAAGCCGTATTTTGAAGAGCACATGACTATAAACTTCCCTACTTTAAAAACAACCTACAAGGCACCCCTTTCCTTGGGATCATTTATTCTGAGGCAGGGCAATTTGCAAATTGAGGCCAGAGAAGGGAAGATAAAATGTCATTAAAATTTTAAAAATGCAGGGGGGAAAGTCACCTTGTGTCCCATAAAGGATAAGTGAAAACAATCAACCTCCTTCCCCCCCAAAATAGCTTTTCTCTCTGATAATTCCACTGAAAAATATTTGTACTTGGTTTAAAGGCAAGACAGAAATAATCCTCTCTCTGTTCCCCTAGTAGCACAGAAGAGGGTTTGTATTTCCAGAATAACTCGTGGACAAGAAACTCGTGTCCACCTTGTCAAAGGAAATTGGCCTGTAAATTCACAGCAAATACTTGCAATTTGTGAATTTCAATGACATTTTAAAGAGAAGGGTTGAAAAGTAAAGATTTTCAAGTAAGCTGCCTTTTTTTTGCACTCAGAATTTTGGGGATCTGAACACAGAATTGGAGAAGAGCAAAAAGTCTCTAAACTCAGGGCAAAATAAAAGGGCAGGAAGGGAAAAAATCAGCACACTGTTTCTTAAGCCCTGCTTTAAAGATACCCTGTTCTAAAGAGACCTCAAATGGCAAGCATTACCGTGTACAAAAATAGAATAGCAAGGATGAAAAAAACACAAAAAACAGTATGAAAAAAACCCTCCCAAAAATAGATGTACACAAGTTCTATTTTATATTAGTGTATATTACAAAATTCAAACATGCAGTCTCTATTTTGGATGTGGAACGCTCCAGTCCGGGTGTACCAGGGATGCTGCTATGTTTTCTTCGCAGCACCATCACAGGACAGAGGAAAGTCTGGCACTTTTAACTGACTTCCAGCCTCTTTGCCTTTTCCTTGTGCGAGGGTCCCGTCCTTCCAGGGCCTCGTGCTGCTGTCTGGCAGAGGAGAGGCCCCCAGGGCGGGCTGCCCCGGGGCGTGCGGGAGCTCCGTGGAGGAGGCGCTTTTGCAGCTGCTTCCCAAAGCTTCGGATGATTTAGAACTGCAAAAGGTTGGCTCCTTTTTTGCCCCCATGGGACACGCTGCCTCCCACGTCTTCGCTGCGTGCAAGGACTCCGTGCAGGATCCGCTCCTGGTGGGCAGGCTGCCGGTGCTGGGGGCTTTGGCTCTCTCTTGACACGGTCCTGCTTGCAAAGCTTCCTGCTTTTTTTGTTTGGAATCCCTCTCCTCTTGACAAGAGGCCCCCAAATGGTGGAAATCCTTCCTCTTTTCTGGCTCTCCAGATCCGGCCATGCTGAGCTTCAGAGGGCCCAGGACGCTCTGCGCGAGCGGCGACACGGAGAGCGCTCGTTCCGCGGCGCCGGGGACGGGGAGCGGGGAGGACCCCGGAGCCGGGGCACTGCCCTGGCTCGTTTTGCTAGCAGCTGAAACACTCTCCGTCTGCAATGAGCTGGGCTGCTTTCTGTCGGTACTGGGACTTCTGGGGGGTGTTTCACTCCTGCTTGCAGGATGCAGAAAGGGGCTGCTGCGCTCGACAGGCTGCAGCGTCTCCTTGGGAGCCTCGGCGCTGCCGTCGCCGCGGCTCGTTGAGAGCGTAATGCTCACGCTCGCCGTGCAACATGGAGAAAGAACAAGCAGAGGCTTCGAGTCATGCTTTTTCTGACTGATTTCTGGGAGCAGAGAGTCTTTCGGGTCAAGTTTACCACAGGAGGCCCCTGAAGAGTCACCTTGTTCAAGTTTAAGAGGTTTCATAGATGGGTGCTGTATGTGTTCGGTATGATCTATTGGTTTTGGAGTACTAGTAGTTTTCCCTAAGTCTTTGATTGCTTCATGAGATTTGCCTTCTTGACTAAAATGTTCTGATTTTTTGTTTTCTGGCACTTTAGGTTCCTTTGCAGTAGTTTCTGACCTTAGGAATGGCTTTTCTGAGCTGGGTAAGATAGGCAATTTCTCTGGAGAAGTTCTTGGGAGGGCCCCTGATGAGGAAGGGTGCACACTGGTTTGCAGCAGCTCTGAAACAGCCTTGGCTTGCTGATTATTTACCTTTTGCAATTCTTCTGTACCTTTTGGATCTTCAGGCAGAAAGGCATCATCTTCAATACTATCTTTGCTTTCTAATTTAGAAGAAAATTTATCCTCATTAAAAGAATCAGAGCCTCGGTCTCCATTGCCAGGTGGCTTGTCCAGTCTTCTTCCATCCTGACTATCCTCTGAACCATCATCCGTTTCATCTTCTGAGGAATCTACTTCCCTTATGGCCTCCTGCTTTTGCAGGGACTCTCTCCTCTCCACCCTGTCCTGCCGAATAGCACCCAGCTTCCTGGAGCCTGGCTTCTGCAACATGACCTTTTCTGCTAGTCCAAGTTTTCCACTTGTTGTTTCATTCGCAGACTCTTGTAAGCTCTGGAGACTAGGATCCCTCTGCAGCATTTCCTTCTTGAATTCCGAATGAGAAATATCCAGGCTATGCTTCCGTGAGGAACCCAGCTTCTTCTCAGAAGACGACAGTGAGGCAGCCAGTTTTTCTGCCGACTGGACTCTCTTCAGCAAAGGAGACCTAGGGGGCTCAGCACTTTTAGGCCGAGAAATTTGCCTTACCAGTGGTGGAGAGGAGTGTAGTTTCACTGGAAATGACTGAATAACACTGGAACTGCCAACTGAATGCCCTGGTAAAGGGGAAGGGGAGCGTTGCGGAGATGTGGACTGTGGTGTTGGTGATGGAGTGTGAGCTAGTGGCGACAGAGGGATGTTTCCTGCAGATTTACGCCTCGGAGACCGATACTGCCTTTGGAGCTTCGGCGCCAGGCCATGCAGAGAGCTGGGTCGGATGTGTCCAGAGCTGGCTGGAGAATTGGGGACACTGGAACTGGGAGAGCTGCTCTGGGAAGAATTGCCACCAACTTAAAAAAAAAGAAAGAACAGACCAAAAAGATTATTATATATTGATTAAAACTACTTCTTGAAAACAAGACAGGCAAAGGCAACACAAAATGCCATGTTATTATGAACCACTGCAGTAATATTACAAAGCTTCCACTGAAAATTCACAGCATCGTCATGACACCATAACACAGGAAAAAAACATTCTGCTAACATAATATTTTCTCTGCAAAAACTCCAAGCAGATAAGCCATGTGTTTCAACGCTATTCTCAGGATGCAAATCCCGTTATTCTGTCAGCTAATCTAATTTTCAAATATGATTTTTCCATAGTGTTTTGATTCCTTTCTTCAGAACTAATACAGAAAATGTGTCAAACAGCTATAAAAACATTGCAACTTACAACACACATTTGCATCAAGGCAAAAGGATAACGTAGCTCAGCATTTGCATTCTTAAAAGGACATACGGATTTTCTTTTTATTTTGTCACGAACAAATGAATGAGAATACATCCTTACACATACACCTTACGGTAACCTATGTAGCAATTGTAATTTTATTTCAAAAACAGACCTACCATCTGCTGCTGCGTATTTTATTTCAAAAATGAATCAGTAAGTAAACATCAAAATTTTCTCCAAATCTTGTCCATTGGCCCCCTTTCACACCCCTCCGCCCCTGTTTTTTTTTTTTTGTTTGTTTGTTTTTGTGTATGTTTGCTTGTTTTGTTTTTATTTTTACCTGAATGCACAGACTCGGGTGTGGATCTGTAGCTCTGCGTAGGTGAGCGAGGAGACAGATTGTGAGTTGGAGAACCAGGTACACTTTCTCCAGAAGAGAGTGAGCGGTTTAGAGAAGATAAACTACGGCTGGTGTGAAGCAGTGATGCTTGTTTAGTGATCTTCCTGAACAAAGAACTCTTCTTCTTACTGTGGAAAAGCATTAAAACGATGTTTAAAAGCCCCAAAGTCTTATATTTATCAGCACATTTCACTCAATTTAATAGCACTCTTAAAGAACAAAGGAAAACAAAAAGAAAGTAAAAACAAAGAGTGTTCCTGCTGGCAGACATCAGGTGCAAATTGCTTTGACAACACTTCTGTTGCATCATCTTGGTTACCACCTAATTTTCACGGAGAAATATCAACACTAACCTTTCCTGCCCATCTTTAGTTTTGCTTTTCTTGTTCCTACGAGCCATCTTGGATTTGTAGCTGGCCTTTCGGGCTGGCCCAACTTTGATCGACGTGTTCTCAAATGGTGTGGTCGAGATGGACACTTTATTTCCACTCTGTCAGAAACACGGAGCAGACACAGTTTAAAACACGACCTCTTGAAGCAGATTTGCAGGCTAAGCAGGTAGACAGTTAGTTTATTGCTGACTGCCATTTTGTAATCCTATGTCAAACTCCATTTCCCTCTTTGCATTTCCACCTATCATTTATTAGGGAAGAGCTGAGAGAGAGCCCTCTTTAGTCAGGCTTTCACAAATGATTAAATCAGATCCCAGCTGGTGGGTGAAGCTTCACAGAGCAAGAGAACATGGCATCTGACCTCTCCCATTGACATCCCAACCGGCTCAGTTTAATACTCATACAGCATCAAAATGCAATGGTGCTAGACGCTGAAGAAATGCTATTAAATGATACCATCAGGCATCTTCTGTTTGGAAACTTGAACAAAGTGATATTCTGTCACCAATCCTACTTGCTCTTTCCAGTGTGCTGACTGATGGCAGATGTGAGCGTATCAGGCATCTGTCAAGACGAATCTGTGCCACAGAGCAAGGCTTGTCTCACTCAGCTCAGAGTGGGGAAAAATGGCTCCTATATCTGTGATCCCAAAGACTTCTTGGAACTATCTAAAACTTCAGGTTTTATTTAAATAAATGAATTCAGCTTAGAGAAGGTATCAAAATGCAAGTCATTTATCTGGATAATTTTAAAACCAACCATTACAAAGCTGCTTTTAAATACCACTGGGAATAATCCTTGAGAAAGCAGTATTAAGAGCTAATAACATTAGCACAGCCTAAAGCCAAAAAAAAAAAAAAAAAAAAGGCAATTTGGAAAATTTTGAAGGTATTTGTTTCTTAAAGTGATGCTTGAGGAAAGGTATACTTAAATCTCATTAACCTTTCTCGCTGATGCTGCTAACTGTGCATCTGGTGAGCCCTATTTCTCACAAAAAAGCTTGGAATTCTGCTGAAATTACATGCAGACAATTTTGCAGATATAGGGATCAGGTTACATCAGTAAGCTTTTGCAAAACAAAGGCCAGGTGCCACGTGCTTACTTTGTACTTCAGAAAAGTGGAAATTAGATAGCTACAGTGTTTAAAGAAGCTGTTTCATATTTTGCATATTGCCCATCTCCCAGAATAGGCCAGCGCTGAGCACCCACCTTCAGGATCAGCTCCACCACCTCCGTGTGCACCAGGCCGTGGACGGGCTCCCCGTTGACGTGTGTGATGAGATCCCCTTCACGCAGGCCTGCCTCGTGCGCCGGGCCGCCGTCCTCCACGTGCTGGCAGGGAGAAGGAAGCACCGGTTTGAGAGGAGGCAGCTACGAGCCCGCCGGCCGGCTCGTGCTGTGGCCAGCACCGGTCGCTTCGCGGGTGGCCAGAAGCCCTTGGCCAGCACAGCCGAACGCTCGTCTCTGTGCCCTTCCTCTCCCTGGCGCTCGTCTCCTGATCCCAGGCGGATTTCCGGGACGGTTAAGCTGATCGAAACACCAGCTCCTCCCAAAGCAGGAATCTTAACCCACTTTTGAAACTTTTCATCATTCAGAAATGCTAACTCAAGACTCTCAATTTGCAGGTAAGTATTCAGTCCTTTTCAAGACCTTTGCTGTTCCAAATCCAGCAGCTTAACAGGTACTTGCTAGCAACTGAGAAGGCTCCTAAATAAGATTCCATGCCATGCACTTAGGTTGTCTATATTGCATCTAATCCCAAACACGTATTTTCCACTTTCCATCCCTTATTAGCCTACACAAAACAAAGCCTTTTCCCTGACCACACTGCCTCTCCCCCACCACTGTGCAGAATGGGGAGCTGCCTTTAAAGTGGCTGACAGTTATGCTTGACAATACTTCAACTCTCCCTCCAGCCAGAAGAAGTTACAAATCAGTATCTTGATAAATTTGGCATTTTCCCAACAGCACAAAGGAATACGGGAAGAAATGCAGCTCCAGATTATGTCTGTATGCACAAATGAGTGTTAAGTGACGATCAAAATAATCTAATGAACACAGAGAGACACATGAAAAATAATGAGCCACCTTTACCCAGGCTCCCTCCTCTCTAACAGTTCACATAACATTGCTCCAGGGAGACGATCAGTCCTATAAGTCATATACATTAACAAACAACATAGAGATCAAGTGCCACAATTTATGTGAAGGAAGAGATATGGACAAGGAAACCAGCCCTTGTGAGATAGCACACAGCTGAACCAAGGGCTAAATCCCTAGGCAATCAGCACGGCAGCATGATGCTTGAAGGCTTGTAATCAATTCCAAGCATCTGCTTTGAGCACGCCAGCAGGCTGATGTCGAGCAGACCATCCTTGCTAACACAGGCCTGAAAAAAATAGCTCTAACTGACCCTCGTGCAACAACCCCAACAGAAATAAAGAGGTCATGTGCAAAGAAACATGCTTTAAAATATGAGTTACAGGAGAAAGGAAGTGGATTCATGTAACCAGGAAGAAAGAAAGAAAGAAGGTGGCTGTGATTCTGTGAGGGGCTTGAAAACTGCTATACTTAAACCCAAAATGCTGTTATTGTTTTTTAAGGATTTCCCCCACCCCAAGAACATATCTTCGGGTCCAAATAAGGATAGCGGAAATAGAGTGGCAAAACACAATGTATAAAGCTAGACCCCACAGTCATGGCAGAGAGCATTTGTGGACCCCAGGGTACTCTTTTGAGAAAAGCAGAGACATACCCAGACCATGTGATGCACAGTGTAGATATCACTGTCACCCATATAGACGCGAATGGCACGGAGAGTGAAACCGTATTTCTTTCCAGCCCGATGGATGATGATTGGTGGTTTCAGGTTTGCGATAGCAGGAGAAAAGTCGCGGCTGGGTGAGGAGTCCCTCGAAGATGGGTTTGAGGATAGAGAATGAGGTGACATTGGACTAGCCAATGGGGAACACGTGTGGTGATCTACAGCGATGACACAAAGGTGTGCAAAAATTAGGAAACCAGGCCTCCAAAAGAGATAAAAATCTTGTTAGAGAACAGCTAGGAAACCATCTCTCCCAACGCCCTTAAGAGCTGGTGGTCTTCACAAGCAGGGCTTTTCCTGCAGCATTAATTAATCCATGCTACAAATATGAAAATCAGTGGAGTTTCCAAAGAGCACATTTGGTAATAGGTATTTAATATAGCAGCTCTGCTCATCTAGAATTATGGCTGGGTTACACTATTTACTTCTTCTGTTTCAGGGATTTATAACCCACCATAAATATTTGCTCTAGGCACAATCTTGGAATACTCCATTTAAAGGTTATGAAATACTGCCCCTCTCCAAAAGATCTGGTACTTTCTAGATCTTGATGCAAGTTGCATATTTGTGCTGAGATACGTCAAAGCCAGTTACTATTAAAAAAAAAAAGCGGGGGGGAAGCAATCAGACAAAACCTGTATCTAGGTAATTTTGGTAATTTTTAAACTCGTAGGAGCAAAAATATTTAACCCTAAAAAAGTAGCTAATGCAGGAACACTGTTACTTATAACATCACGAGTGTACTTTAGGGAGCCTTGTGGATCTCAGTTCTCACTGATGTGGCTGTGACTCAGCTGGGCTACTGAATAAAATATCTGACTTTGCTTGGTGACATAACAATATCCACACATAAAAAACACAGAGCAAATACATAACTCTTATTTTAAAGTGAAGCTGGTCAATATCAGTAAAAATACCCCAAACAGTAGGAGTATTAAATGCAGCTGTAAAAAGAAATCCTAAATCCGTTAAGAAACCGAATCACCCAGCGTATATTTACCTGGTGGATGAGGGCAGCTCTGGCAGAACCTTTGCTGGGTGACTAAATACCATTTTAGAGATTTTCAGAAGGGAATTTGTAGTTAAAAAAACAACCATGGCCCAGACCATAGGACATGAAATGTGCATCATCCCAGTGGTGCCAAGAAGCAATTTCAGGGCTGTCTTCATTTGAGTCAGGTGAGCAGGTACTGCTCAACCTGCTGGGCTGGCACTCATGGCCCAAATGCAATTCCCAGCTCCAACCCAGGTTGGGTCAGGTAGAGCCTGGGAACACTGGGAAAGGTCTTTTCCTCTGGAGAGAGGGACAAATCCCTGGTAGGGTTTTTTTGCTGAACCTATTTTTCATAGTTCTGCTTGTCAGGGCTGCTGTTAGCGTCCAGCATTAGGAATTGTCAAGGTTTGTCTTAGGGACAGAGCTGGACAACAGCGTTAAGTCACTCAGCATTAACTTCCTTGGTGAGTCACTTACACTATCGAATTCTTGAACGCTCAATAGCATTTAACCAAGATATCTGAAGTTATGGAAACTTCCCTGTGCATGAATGCACCAGAGGCTCCAAACAACACAGGGATCAGGTGCTGGCGTGTGACAACGAAACAGCACCTTGAGGGTTAAAGGCATTCCCAGGCTATATCCCTCCTCGCTGCACCGCTGCCTGGGGACCAGCTTATGCTCCAGGAGCCAATTTAAATAAAACACTACTCCTGGAAACAGCAAGGGCCAGCTGCCATTTACAGAAGCTGCAGTCAGACCCCCCCAACAAACACTCCTTGTCTTTGCCGGAGCAATATTCGTTATCCTAGCAAGCCATAAATATTCACCAGCTGTAAAGTCGGGATCGCTCCCCGCTGCCAGCTATGGCTTTGCTGCGGGAGCGCGGACGGGGGGAGGCCCTATCTGCAGATCTTTTGTTCGGTGCTTGCAGACTCTCGCAATGCCTAACACAAGGCATTTCTTACCTGAGGGAATCAGGAGAGACAAGGCAGTAGCGGATGCTGATTTAATCACTTTATTGACAGGTCTCGAGGTACGTTTCTCCCCTGATTCCCCAGAGAGCAACCTGTGTCGTGCCCGCCGCACTGCCAAATCGCTGATGGCTTTTGGAGTGGTAAAGTCTGGGCCTTCATTGCTATTACTGCGAGCGCGTGGATCAGAGAAATCTGCAGTGCTCCCAGCTACAGTTTAAATTAAAACAGATTAGAACCACAGGGAATTCCTAACAGTCTATTCCCCTACAGGCAAAATACATTAAATCAAAGTCATGTTTACATGAAGTCCAAGAGTAAATTCTCCTAAGAAGAAACCCCAGGGCTTGAATTCTTATTTACAGAAATGGTGTTATTCTGAAAACAGAAAATTAGCAGCTTCTGTTCTGTTGGAAAAGCTTGCTAATGAAATCACATTGCTCAGTAGCAGAGTTGCTTGAATCTTAAATCTATGGCGAAGCTCTGCACATAAACCCTTTCAATAGAATTGTTCACAGATGGAAACAAAGTTTATGGCAAGTGCTCCATTTTTACAACCAGCAAGAACTGTCAATCTTAAAATTAAAACCTGTCTATAATAGAAGAGCCAGGTTTTATTGTACTTGCACATAAAAATCCACTTTAAGAGAATAGTAAGATACTAAATTCAGGGAAAGCAAAAAATCACAATTCAGCTTTGAATTACTTAACCTTCTATAACTGTATATATAAATGCAAAGTAAACTGCAAAATGAGGCCAATCCTCTCAATCTGGGCATGCAGCATTAGCAGATATAGGAGGGGAGGGTGTCCCCAAGCTCTATGCCTCAGGTCCCCAGCTGATACCTTAAAGGGGCATCATGAAAATACATTAATTAGAACTTGCAAGGTGCTCGGAAATGCAAGCGGTGAGCAACGCAGCAAGTCCATGAGGGAAATTAATCATTCTGTCTTCAAAAGCAAATTTGGAGAGGCGTGCAATAAATAAAGCCTAAGGGCCACAATTTGAACAAGGAGGACAGAACAAAACATTGATCACTGTGATTTAAGCGAGCACCACTGCTCTGCATACTAAAAGCAGGGAGTACCATGGAAAGAAAAACGCAGAGCACCATTCCCATAGCCTGCAGTACCAAATGCCAGTTCAACACTTCAGAGCCACAGTTTCAAATTAGGCCCCCACACAATGAGGAACCCAGAACTGGAGGCTGTATGTGAAAAGGCCAAATTAGGCATTAAAGGAGCACTCCGAGGCAGTGATGGGAATGAAATTCCTTTTCCTTCAATCTCCTGCCTCTGACTTTACTTTGCAGGCAGAGGATGCTCTGAAGCAATGGCACTAACTGAGGCACTGGAAGATCTGAGGAGCATGGAATTAAAGACTAGTAAAGCCTGCACAAGGGTGCAGGCTGCCCAGAGAAGCTTCATTTTTGCATAACACAACTTCAAGATACTCAGATTTGTAATGAGAGTATTCTTGTATTTTTATTTTCATGTAGGCTTTCAGTATGAAATGGAGAGGCTAAGATCTTTATCCCACACTTTCACCATGACGCTTGCATCATCTGAGGCTGTTGCAGATCACTTCAATCATACCTAAGCCTTTTCACATGAATTAACGGAATAAGCGTAGGCACTAACAGGCTCTCATCTACTGGCATAGAGAGGCAGCCACAGAGGTGAATGGGACAACTTGTGAGCAAACTACACTCAGAAGGGATTTCAGAGAGGAATAACAAGAGGTGGAACCTCAGGTTTTACTCCAGGCTTGGAAGCAAGCTTGCTCTAAAGTCTTTCCACCTCCTGCCATCCATCCACCATCACAGCTGCTCGGTGCCCCTCACT
Source organism: Tinamus guttatus (assembly GCF_000705375.1). The sequence continues at coordinate 154,059 of NW_010586174.1, read as the reverse complement.
GTGTTCCTGTCCAGTCTCACTGCCACTCCTTGTTCCCTGTGCCTTTCCTCACCACCCTCAATGCATCCACAATCTCCCTGCCTGCTTGCTCCCAGTTTACACTAGCAACTTGTTTCTTATTCTCTTATCCAGTTAGCCCTTTTTCCTCAATGCTGCACTCTAGTGCTGCAGTGCGGGCAGAGTCATCTGAGAATCCAAGCACTGATTCTAAACCTAAGCAAGTTGCATGTTTTTCAGCTTATAACTTGGCTGAATTTGGGTATATTCGGCTGAGGTAGCAAAGAGTGTGTCCCTGACATAAGAGACACTCCTTAGGCAAATCTCAAGTCTTTGCTCCAAAGACTTGGAGTCTTTTCAGAGGGAAAAAAAAATCACTGGAAATGCTTTTTCATTAATGAGTTAAACATCCTCATTCTCCAGCCTCAATCAGAAGTGACCTGCTCTGATTACTGCTTAAAAATTTCTGCCTCAGGTAGGTGCAGATCTTATTAAGAGTAAATGGGTCATGAGAAGACCTTAATCAATTTGAAATGACAGGACTGCAATAAGGGATGCAATTTTGACAAGATTAAGCTACTGGCATTACTTTGAAGGCAAGCAGAGCCACCAAACCGTGGTAAAACACTACTTAGCATGAGGCAGTCGCAGCCCCAAATCCACATTGCTACACAGCCTGTACCTACAGAACGAAGCAGGCTTCCTTGGGGCCGCTGCGCCGCGTACGTACCCGTGAGCGTGGAGGCCCCGAGCAGCGCCGGCGCACCGTCAGCGGCGGGCTCGAGTCGCTCTCCGTGTGCGACGACTCCGACATGGAGAGGCGCTTCCGCAGGCTAGGGGGAAAAACAAGACGGATCTCCTGGTTATGTTACAGGAGTGACAAATTTCAATGGCCTGGCGAGAGTCCTGGAGCAGAGGCAGTGAGATGCCCAACTCCTCGCTTGGCCAAAGGCCATTTCAGATATGGCTTGGAGGCCAAGCTATGTCATGAAGATGTAAACCAGCAAAAGGCTGGGGACATCGCCTGAGTTTGAATTTCCAAAATACTCCATTATTAACCTCCTAAGGAAGGAATAAAAAGAAACAAAAGATAATACAATGAATATGGAATCAAGTATTATTCCAATTAATCATAAGAAAATGGCAGATGCAATCATCACCCACATTGCTTTTGGAATTCCATTGCTAATTTTGCTTTCAAAATTACTGTACATTTAAAGCAAGGAAGGCCTGATACAAGATGAAGCCTGTATCAGTTAAACATGTAATCGATAATATGATTTCTGAATGGAGTCATACAGATGAGATCACAACCACATTTTATTATCTTTATAATGCCACATATTAGTATAAAAGCTTTACAGGAGTTAGAAAAAAGTGTAAGATATTCCTTCATAAGATAAGTTTGACAATTATTTCAGTCCTACTGGATGCATGGTGGGGTATCCAAATTCCAAGCAATCACATATTTTATTGACATTTTTACCTGAAGAAAAATTTTTAGGGGTTATATTTAGGGGTTAAACTTCAGAAAATTTGGATTATCTAACAGTTCATCTTCAACAGAGACGAATGCTGGCAACACCAGATTTTGGATTTCTTGATGTTTAAGAAAAAAAAAATCTTTCTGCATTTTTCTAACTAGCCCGTCTGCAAATGAAAGGCTTTCTTAAGGTTAGAATTCCTTTAATTTCATTTGAAGTATTTACTACAACTTTAGGAGATGCTAGTACTTAAGTGGATATACTTAGGGAGTACATCACTTCTACATATTTATTTTCTATTTATTCTACTCGCCAAGCTCCACCTTTGGAAATACCACCGTATGAAGCATTTCTGACCTAAGATTGACAAGAAGAAGGCACAAGGCTTTCTCATATACTGCAGGAAAACCAAAAGATTCAGTTCCACTAAACTTACATTTCAGGAGACCCAATGACCCAGCTGCGGTCCCGACCCTTCAAGCCACCAAGGCTGTCTAATCGGTCGTCTTTTTCTTCACTTAGGCTCCGTTTAGTTGGTGGCGGAGTCTTCCTCTCTTCATGGATGGAAAGACGCTCCATGCTGCTGTACACCTGCACATAGCAAAAGATTCTTCTGTTTCAAGAATAGAGAAAATCCTATGTGACCCTTCCCGGCCAAGGATATGAGCTCCTCAAAATGGCAGATATTCACTGAAAGCATGAACTTGGCAACGACCCTTGACTGAATAACACAGAATCTGGTATTGCTGTGACATGCTCTTAGTATGCCGTGGAGAAAAGGAAAAAGATAAACTTCAGAAACATCAAATATTCTTTTCTACAACAGTAGCCATCACCTGTTCTCTGTAAACAGCACAATACCATGGCAATAGGAAGACTTTTTAAATAGAGGTTTTTTATTTTTTAAAAGCAATCCTCACATTTAAGCAAAAAAATTGCTAAAATAGGCTCCATGAGTCTGAAGGTTAGCATCTGGATCTTGAAATCTTACAACACAAATTCAATTTGGTGATAGGCATCATGCTCATGACCCCATTTCATTATCATCAGTCTATCAGCGTTGCCCTGAGCTCAATTCAGAACAAAAAAGTCCTGCCCTCCTCAAGGAATCTACTATAACGCTGACAGCTTAATGAAAGTGCCTCTCTTGGTTTTACAGCCGTCTTTAAATAATTAAATGATTAAGCAAAAAAATCCATGCTTTTAAAACTACACTTGACTGTAGACCTAATTTACATAAGAAGAGATTAATGAAAATAATGTTATTAAAAATTCAGAGCATCAACAAGATAACTATTAATAAATCATATGGCTGAATTGTCAGACAAGAATTTCAAAATATAATGAGCCTTTTATGCCTCCCACACTACAAATGCTGTATAATTTTCCAGGGCTTAAAATAAATTCATTAAAAGTGAACTTTTTGTGGCAAAAATACTTAACCCTAAAGAAAAGCCTCAGTCTAACAGATGAATAAATACTCACAGTGAGTTAAGAGGGCAGAAAAGAAAAAAAAAAGAGAGAGAGAAACCTTTAGATACTCATGAGAACTTTTTCAAAAATGCAACTAATGTTCAGGTCAATCTTAAGCATGCTTTTGGTGATGCAGATCAGGAGCAACTCCACAAAATTAATGGTAACTGTTACTCAAAACTACTGAAGCCCAGCTGAGAACAAAGAAGAGTGAACTTATGCTTCAAGTATGACCTCAGTATTGGAAACCTAGAGATACTGCTGTGCAAAAAACTTAAACATCTTTCCAAGGCCCTGCATAAAATCCTTACCTCCATGCTTATCTAGAAAAGGAAAATACTGTTCATAGAGTGTTCCCATTCTTCCCTTCCCTGAACATACTTTGTTTCATCCAAGTTAATGGTGGAATTGTACTACTTCAAAATGTCTGGAATCCCAGCTTTTATTTCAGACCACCTGAATAAGAACTTCAGACCTGTGCAGACCTGGATAAGGCACATTCAATGCACAAAGTATGGCTAGAAGGGACATCCTCAGGGCATCCTGTCCATTTCCCTACCTCAAAGCAGAACCATCTCTTAATCACCAGGCAGATGTTCTTCCAAACTGTTCTAAAAAGCCGCCAGTGATGGCAGTTCTACAAATTCCCCAGGCAATTAGTGCCTGTGCTTAATTACATTCCAACACTGCAAACTTTTTCTTACCATTTATCCTGTAACTTCTTTGTGGCAGTTTATGCCCATGATTTCAATCCTGAATAAAATGGGAAAACTGTATTCTCTTCCTTCAGCAATTTTGTGTTTGAAAACTGCTATCTTGCCTTTCCCTCAGTCTTGTGTGCTCTAGACTGAACTCTCTCCAAGGTTTTCTTTCAAGTTTTATGTTTCGTAGATCTCTGATCATTCTTGTTCCTTCCCTCAGGTCTCCCTTTCACTGGTCCTCATTTCTTTTCAAGAATATTGCCCAAAACAGGATAGAATGCTCCCCTAAGCACTTCCTACTGCTGAGCAGATGAAAAGGATTTCTTCATTTGCCATGCAGAAAATAATCTTCCTTGTCCAGTATGATAACTGCATTTAATAATTTCACATGCTTAACTCAAGATCCACTATAAGACCAGATTTTTCTCTTTGAAATTGTTGCCTCATCTTTTGTTCCTCATCCTGTATTTGAAATGATGAGAAGCACAGGTCTATACCTGCATACTTCACATTTGTTCTTACTGCATGCGATCCCTTTGATTTTTAATCACTATTCCAAGTTGTCAAAATCAATTTTCATCCTCCTACCATCTTCTCACCTACTGGAAGGCTCTTCCAGAACAATCCTGTCTGAAGGAAATAAGCACATCTCCCTGTGCCATTATATGAGTCTTCAGTGAAAACGCTGAGCAGCATCAGGAGCCGGGGAACCCTCTGCAGAACCCCACACATTAGTGAGACTTAAAAGGACAAGATCTGTCTCTTAAAGCAGTCTTGCACTTCTATTAGCACAGAGTAACCTAGAAGGTACACAGCTCTTTCCTTTCTCAGTGACTATTAGACAATATGTGGCTCCTGTATTATCATCCACACTGTTAAAATTACTTCATACAAAGCAATATTGGTCTGAGAAAAGATGTTCCTCTCTAGATTTTTCTTTCAACAAACCAGCCTGCTCTCACCTTGCTGAACCTTGGCGAGCACGAGGAGAACTGCCTAATTTCCACGTGATCGTCATCATTTGTGTCTTCCTCCTCTTCTGAATCCAGGTGTTGGTACCGTTCTGACCGGGCTGCGAACAAGACATGGCACATTTAATCAGTGCAGGAAGCCTTGATGACTCCTATAATATACCCTCAAGCAGCACATGCTTACGCAAGAGAGTCTTTGCACCAATTCCCACTTGTCTGCCTACAAAGAACTCTTGAGCGCTCACACAACACGAAGAGCATTTTCTTTAAAAGTGAAATCCACCCAGCCTGTTTTGCTCATCCTGTACAATAAGCAGTGAAGAATACTTCATTCTTTATACTGACTGAACTTAGCATAAGCCTCTGGCTATACTAGATGCTGAAAGCAATTGATTCTCAGCAGAAATCATATAGATATCTAATTCTGTAGATCATTCTTAATAAAAATATTTCCTAAGGCAAACAATAGTATGGAAGGAAACAGGAAAGCAATTCACTCTGTCCCAATTTCCAATGAAACGGCTTTGTAACACACAAAGTCCACTCACATATGAGTTGTTTTTGAAAAACAGAAATATTTATCCCCCAAATAGTTTCTCTTCTCCCCCTCACAACTAGCAAATGGATTAGATTTTGTGAAAGGAAATGGGCAAGTAGCCAGTATGCAAAGCTACTTTTTGATGCAAAAATCTAAAATGCCTCCAAATAGATTTTGTGGTTTGAGATTTGCAATACTGTAATTCTAAGCCAGCCACACTGGATTTTGTGATAGGGGTTAATAAATTTGGCTACAGAAAGCTGATAGCTGTACTGAGCCAAATTTGCTGCACTGTATGAGTCAGAAAGCTACTTTTGTAAATTATGATTTTTTCTGTGTTAGGGTTGAGAACAGCAATGCCAGCTCCTATCGGTGTCCGTGTGAGACGTTTCCCAACATAAGGATCTTCCAGCCTTTAGGAAGGACGTGCTTCAAAGCTGCCATGCCAATGTCCCGAGTGTGCCTAGATACTCAGGGAGCTGCTGCGTGGCCATGGAGCAGAGCAGCAATGGGCTCACCGGGGGTCAGCAAGGCCCTGGGAGGAGGATGGAAGAGATCATTTGATGTAGAGCAGAAATTGCTACAGCTCTGGGTCTGAAATACCCCAATATCATCTTACGCTGAAGCCGGAATAGGGGGAAGACTCCCTGAGTGGAGCCCAGCCTCCCCTCCAATAACTCTGACTCCTTGGCTGGGGCTAAGCTGGAAATACCACCAGCCACGCATAACACGGGTACGTAACAATAAAATAAGGTGACTCTTATAATTTAATCAAACAATTTAAGTTACTTTAAAATTGTAAAGAATTTCCTCTTCTGATTTGTTTTCAAAGTTTGAGTTTTTTTCTAAAACCATTTTTTTCGCCTGAAAACAGTCACTAGGAGCTGGACATACCAACCTGCTCTGAAAGTACTGCAACAAATCCCATATAAAACACATTGCACTGTAGGGGAAAGGCAGGCAGATCCACAGGCACCAGGGAAAAAACAGCAGATTTTACAACAATGTTTTCTATTTAAAACTAATTTGCTTTCAATATTTGGCCTTTGACAAAACTTTTTAAAGGAATTCCCATCAAGTGCTTTATTCGATATCTGTCAGTGATTTATACTTAACAATTTTTATAATAAAATAAAATATGCACAAAGAATATGATGTAATTTATGCTGAATCTTTAGTCTTACTGTCAAAATAGCTTGTGTCATCCTCAGATTCCAACTGTGGAATGAATTCGGCTTTCTGTCGAAGTAATCCATTCCAGTCCAAATCTTTAAAGAACCGGTGCTGTTTCACTTCAAAGGCACTACCTGAAATAAGCACCTTTTATTGCAGAGTTATTTCTTATAGCATTTCATAACAAGAAATACAAACCCTAAAAATATCAAGAGCCTGAAAGAAAACCTGAGCACACAAGTGACTCATTTTCCAAGAATTTTGAGAAATAACCTGTCTTTAATAAAATGTGAACAAATTTCGTCCTTCCCACCTCTTTTTCATATTTAATGACAGCACCTGACTAAATTGGCTGGAAGACAACATCTGCCATCACATTCCACACCAAGCTGCAAGATTAAGAACTAATTAACATCTTAATTTAAAATTTCCAAACTCTAAATACCATCTTGTTCACAGCTAAATAAAGAGTGCAAACTCAGAAAGGTACTTAGCCAGTGAATGGCTCTGCTCCAGTCAGTAACGTCATCTGTGTGCTTAAAATGAGGTAGGGGCTTAAATCTCTTTCTGAATTAGTACCTTTGTTATTAACCTCAGAAGCTTGGGTGCCCAGAAGGAAAAAAAAAGGATTATCTATCTGCTACTAGGTGTATTTTTGCTCAAATGAAATTAATATTTATAAAAGATACTACTGTCTTTAAAAAAATAGCAAAGGAAAAGATAAAAGGTTTGCTAAATGCCAGTGGCAGCCAAGTAGAACAGCAATCTCAGCAATACAGGTGTATAAGGAATCAAAAAATCAGCCATCAACTCATTTTATAAAGCAAGGAACTCTACAGCTTTTCCATGACAGCATCATCTTTCAACTAGATGGATCTGAAGCAGAGAAGAACATGTGAACACCATCTGATTATACTATTAACTCATGATCTGTTCATCAGCCTTGTTCGCACATGTGTTAAGTCTGCTGAATAAAAGGGCCTTTTAGAATTGTTACATATTTAGTTTTTATTTTATCCTTAAAATGTAATTTCCAATTAAAAGTCCAAAGTTAAATGAAACAAATGAAAACAACGAAACAGATAACCTGTGCTGTGAAGATGCAGCACTGAATCAATGATTTTTAAACAGTAGGGTAGCTCGTGATTATTGATGGCTATTTTCGACGGGAAATAGAAAAGCTGCCTTGCAAAAGCTCAAATCTGACATTACAATGCAGAAAAAATGACATATGCACCTGACTTTGCCAAAGACACTATCAGATCTTTGGAGAACTGTACAGCACAGTCTTCTACAAATGGGCATGTTTTCATTTATTTTATTACACTCATGATTTCTCATCAGTATAAGGGACTACTCCCCTAGTCAAAGGGGGAATTTTTGAAGAAATCTGATCATAGACTGTTCAAATTGAGACACCAACCTCAAGCCTGGGATAGCACAAATAACTGGGACAACCCAAATTTGGAAAGTTAAGTTGCCAAGTTGAAGGCAAATTCCCTTAGTGGCTCTTTCCAGTTTCCCAAACAAGACAGCAATATCTGTCTGACTCATGCACAGTCTACACTGATTCTCAAACCTTCATCACAGAAGATTCATTCAGCTTAACAAAAATTGCTTCCCAGATCTAAAACAGCATTTTCAGCTCAATTTGGTATGCTTTACTAGTAAGGTAGACTCTTCAACTGTTTCTTGTGAATACATTTCTGCACACAAGGTTCCTACCTGTTCCCATTCTTTCCAAAGGATTTTGCCGGAGAAGCTTAGAAATGAGGTCCTGGGCATCTGGAGGCAGTGCATCGTCACCATCTGGCCAGGCAATTTCATCTGGGAAGAAAAAGAGACTTGACATTTTCCACCTTGTTCATGAACGATTTGAATAATCATTCACATTCCTGTACCATAGGATGCAGTGTTCAATACTGCCCCAGAAACACAAATACCTTGAATTCAGCAGCTTGCATACTTAATATAATTCAAGCATTGACATTTTCCAAAATGCATAAAATTCAGCCTCAAATAAAGCTGCTGTCAATCCAAGCAGTGCTTGTGGAGGAAAAAAAGAAAAGCATTAAAAACTCTATTAATAAAGTATGAAATGGGACTTCCACGACAATCCATAAACAATGACAGTGACAATACTGCAGCTGTATCTCGTGCCTGCACATTCAAGCCAGTTATACTTGGAACAGTGAGAACAATTCACAGGTAACCATTTCATGCACCAAATTTTGCCCTTCACTGAAATTCGGTTTCCACAAAGCACGTTTGCAGAGTCTTAAAAAAAAAATCTTACTGTTTCAGAAAATATTCCCAATAGGAAATGTTTTCACTTCATATTCACAGAGAGAACACAAAGCAAGCATTTGTCCAACTCCAAGCAGGAGACACGTTTAAAAACCCACAAGACATGAAGGTACTGAGCACAACAACATCCATTTGTTCGGGATATTTTTTTCGCTTCTACAATGATTACTGATTGACTGACATTTGCACCTCCAGAAGGGATAACATAAGATCAAAGTGAATACACTACCTTTTATATTCTGCATTCTATAAATTCACAGACAGAACAGAAAACACCCAAATATTCCCCCCGGTCACACAAGGAAAATTTCTTGTACAAATGTATGACTCTCATACCATGCACATTGATAGAAGTACCTCAGAAGGTGTTAAGCAACTCAAGACTTTGGGGATTTAGAATGAGCTTAATGCTGGTTTTTTTGACCCAGAAAGATAAGAACATTATTTTATAGTTAGTCTTTCCAGACTAAACTATCCTCAATATTTTCTAGATTTTATTTTACAGCACACTTGCAAAACCCTTCAGAAACAGAACAAAACTTACCACTGATCACTTGTCCAAAGAGCTCTTCAGGTGTGTCACCAAAGAAAGGGACACAGCCAACTAAAAACTCATAGAGAATAACTCCCATGGCCCACCAGTCCACTGGCTTCCCATAGCCCTGCCGCAGGATCACCTCTGGCGCGATGTATTCTGGAGTCCCACAGACCTCAAGAGAAACAGACAGCAAAGTCATGAAGCTACAGATAGCCCAATTCACACGAAATTCACATAAAAGTTCCCTTTGGTCTATTTTATTGTTATTCTTTTTCAACTCATCACTTAAAAGGGAATTTAAGGCTTATCACTAATAATTTGAAGCTGCAAACTCTTTCCAGCAGTAAAAGTCTATACGAGGAACATATTCTGTCACAGAAATGATATCACGTACTACAAAACATTCCTAGTGAACTGGCTAAGCAGTTCCTTGGTGCCACTACAGTAAAGCATATGGGAAAAAATGCATATTCCATGTGCATAAATGTGTCTATATGATGGATTTCTACTGGCATAGCTATAGCTATGAGAGTCTGAACTTTCACAAATCCTGCACATCTGTCCTGGCAGAATTTAGCTCTACAGATGTAGAATCAGCACCAGAGTATGATTTCACTTCAGCACTTACAGCTATATACAAAGGGCTCAAACCTGTGAGATAGAGCTGGCACAGACAATGACTAGCGTATCATATGGGAAGAACTAGGCTGCCTTGGGTTTAGAAGCAACAAAATAGTTGTAAAAAGCAAAACAAAAGCCCTAAAAATGCCAGGATGATGATCTAGTGACTATTAAATGTTCCTGCAACAAAACACAGCACTTCTTGGATGCAAAGGAAGCCTGAACTCTGAACGTGTGCTGCTTGCCACAAGAATAACATGAATCAACACATAGCAAAGTTTAAAATAATGAAAAAAAACCAGTGGCAATCCTAGGATCTTTGCAGAAAAGATTTTTTTAATCCCATTATATAAGGCACTGGTGAGTCTTCACCTATAGTGGATAGTTCCTCTCAGCTACGCTCAGGAAAGATTAACTCCAGCAGAAACAGGTGCATGGAAGAGCTGTTCATTTGGAAGAAAATTCTATCTTGTTATCTGAAAGAACTTAGTTGGTTAAGCCTAGCAAAATGAAGGCCATGGAGAAGAATGACCCTTGGTAAACATGATGAGGCTAAAAATCAACGTTTAAACCATCAGACAAAATCACAAAAAGAAACATATAGAAACTTGCCAAGGACTTTGTAAGGACCAGAAGGGGGAGACTGCGGAACAACCTTCCCACAAAATCAGTGACAAGTCCCTAAATAAACTAGTCTGTTCTCTGTTCTTGCACTGCAGCCCATAACATACCTTGGAAATGCTAAACTATGATCTGAAGTGCATCACTCCAGAACGAGAAGTTAGAATAAAAAGTAGAATGCAATTTTGTGCAGAAACATGGGACCAGAGTAGCATCTTCCCCCCATCATGTTCTACAGCACACAGCACAACGTCAAGGCAAATAAGCAGAGTTCTTCAAACTCTGATTCTGGCCCAAAAGGTTGCGTCTCTTAAGGTCCCATTTCTGCACCTGAGTCCACTCCAACAGACAAAATGTTTCAGCTTACCTGCTTGTCCAGGAATTCCCTGGTGTCTTTCTCAATGTGTCCCTCATAGAGATTAGTTGTAAGACTCATTAAACCGATTTTAGACAGTCCAAAGTCAGTTAGTTTAATGTGACCCATGGAAGTTATCAGAAGACTGGAAGAAAGAAGAACAGCAAAATAATCTAATACTTTTTTCCCAAAAGGAGTTAAAACAGAAAAAAAATCACAAGATAATGCTAAGCATAGCCTCAGCATAGACAGGTACCTTGAAGGAATCTCCTATGCCACTGAGTATCACAATGAAGCTGCTTAGACAACCACAAATGAGACTATCTTCTGGCAAATTTCACCACAGTAACAACAGGTTTGAGATGATAGGTGAACAAAACACTACTGTTTACTCTCATTTTTCTGCTGTAAAGTATAAATGAGGACAGCAAGTAGAGCACATAGCACTATACATTTCCAATTCTGCACTGAGAGTTTCAACAGCACAGGGAAGAGAGCAGAAAGGACCCATTATAACCATGATCAACAGTTCTCAAAACCTTTATAGACCTTGTTTCCTGTTTTTCCAAAATGGTATGTGCATCCCATTGCTCTTACACTTGCACAGTTTCAAGGGGACCCTCAGACTACAGACAGTATTTTACAATACTGCCCCAAAATTCTTAATCTCCAATACCAACAGAGCTAGACCTGGTGAATTCCAGCCTAACTCCTATCCAAATTCTGTTCCTAGGCCTCAAAGACATTTCTCTGATTCTTTCTCACTGCCAAACCGGTTCTGTACATCAGGAGCCAGAGACTCCCTAAATCCTTCTATATTACTGGTCCCATCAAAACTTTCTTCTACTGTCTGTAGCTCCCATGTCCTCTTTCTTACAGAGAAAACCTCTGATCAACTGGGTTTCTCCACCCTCTTCTGAAGAGCTGAACACTTACTTGTCAGGTTTTAGGTCACGGTGAACGATTCCATAATTGTGTAGGTACTCCAACGCCAAAACAGTCTCAGCAAAATACATCCTGGCCATATCAACAGGTAGGGCACCGATGTTCTTCAGAAGTGTAGCACAGTCACCTCCTAGAATAAAGTTGCAAATATGACACAGTGAAAAGAGAAGTATCAGTAAGAAGCAAAAGCAATGACAGCACTACAATATTGGAAGAGAGTAAGCTTCCTAAAGGCTGTCTTTCTTAAATCTATTGACTGGGTTTCTAAAACTATCTCAGTTTTGAATCTCAAACAAATTTTAAAATCTTAAAAAAACTGAGTTCCATAGACACTGGGCATGCTTGCACTCCTCTAGAAAGGCACACCACAGTATATTCCACACAGCAACAGGCACTGAAGTGCTGTTGAAATACAAAATGTAATTCAAGAGCAGATGGGCCTTGATCTCCAATTCCTGGGGTCTCATCTTCATCTGTAGCAAAAAACAGATAGGCCCCTGATTCAACTTTTGAAGGAACAGTGGCCACACATTTCTCTCTACAGCCTTCATCTCAGAAGCGATCAGCCAAGCAAGCCAGGTATACGAAATTAATCCTATCCATCAATGGAAATATATTCCTTACAATAAGATAAAGAGATAAAATCAAAGACAGTAAACAAGAAAAGGAAGAAAGACCACAACATAAAACACTATTTTTGAAAAAGCTTAGAAAGAACAAAGACTGTTTTGCTTGGTTGATGTTTCTTAACTTTCTTTTTCTAACCTTAATGCCAAGCATAGACAGCAGGCCATGGCCTCCTGCAAGAGAACCAAAGGATCTCTTTTCAGTGAAGACTGGAAAGTTCATGCTGACTTCTCACCCTAGCAACCTCTCTATATGTGGCTTTATGTTTCCTAAGCTCTGCTACAAACACATCGCATTAGTCACAGGGGTTTGCAAATGGAGTATCTCCTTACACAAAATCATGCTAGCAGGGTAGAATGACTCATTTCTCCAGCTCAGCCCAAGCAGTCCACACACGTCCTCCCTACATAAGTTTCATAATCTCCCTGCACCCGGGTGGAGGGACACAGCGCTGGCTCTGCTTACCTTACACCAAAAAGCAGCATCACACACACAAGACATTCCTCCTCATTACTTCCAGAGCACTGCTCTAATCAATGTTACACCCAAAAGTAGATATTTTATAAATCATGACGAAATGGCATTTTATATGATGGGAGACACTGTGTATACACTACATGCACATCCTATCTAAGGTCCCTTTGCAAGATTCAGTTATAACAAACATGCCGTCATTCAATAGTACCTTCCACGTACTCCATAACCATGCACAGATGGCGCTTGGTCTCGAAGGAGCAGAACATGCTGACTACAAAGGGGTTCTCAGCAAAAGTCAGGATATCTCTCTCCACAAAAGCCTGTTGGATCTGGTTTCTCAAAATTAGGTTCTGCTTGTTGATCTTCTTCATTGCAAAACGTTGCCGGGTGGTCTTGTGTCGTACCAAATACACCGCTCTAGAAAACCACACACCAAGAGCAAAGGATCATTTTCAGCTCATGCTATTTTAAAGAAATAGTGGACAGTAACTGTTTTGGATGGATTCTGACAAACTTATTTATGAGTCCATAAAATCCCTTCTTAATGCCAAACTCCCTCAGAAAGAAGCAATCCCATGATGATTTTCTTCCAAAAGCTACTCTGATCAGACCTCTTTGAATTAAGTAGCATTTGCATTGATGAGACTAACAAATGTCACAATTTTCCTTATGCATTAATACAAAGGTATTTATTTTTCAACATTATAGTCACCATTTTACTAAAACATTGTCCAAAATGCAAGGAACCAGCACAATTTATTTCCAGTTCCATAACATGGATTTGATGTAACACTGTCACCAGGGACTTCAATACAGCAAAGTATTTCTTACATTTCTATCATTTGCAGATCATTAGATTCCCGCATGTTAATAATATAGTTTGCAAATAAATTTTCCATCCAATTTGCCTGCCGTATTGAATCAATACTTGCTTCTTTTTCTCTGGAGTGTATTACATTTAACATGGTACTCGATCTCAGAAACAGATGACTATGAATTACAGCCAGTAAAAAGGCAGGATATGAATTACAGCAAAACCTCCACCCCTTCCATTTTTACAGAGGTATGTTTAAATTCATGAGGTCTATGCAGAAATATGACTGAAAGCATATAAACTCTTGTGTCCAGCAATATGGTTCTTCATGTGTTTTCACAGACTAAAAAAATATACTTAAACTCTTTCACATAATTTTTAAGAAATAAGTTGCTGTTAAATGAATGTCCACTTTAACAAAACACTTGAGTACATCCTCAAATTTTGCTGTTACAGCCTACTGAGTTTTGTTGCTTTTCAGTTATGGTCTACAAAATATCACTGATAAGAATTTATAAACTGCAAAGAGTCAGGATCTGTCTTTAATATTCTGGGTAGGTTTGTAGGAACAGTTAAAATTTTAACTTAGAAACTCCATTTTGGATTCATCAACAGGTAAATAAAATCTAATAGTACTTTTATTACATGACTTCTGAAGAAGATCTGCCACCATCTAATTTTAGCATTTATTTCAGTATTTCAAAGCTCACAGATATGTACCTTACATATATAATCTCAATACATGGAAAATCGTAACTTCTTTCAACATTTTTGTTGTTTAAATGAGTAGCCAATAGCATTTGCAACTTGAGAATTTCATCTTCGCTCATTTAACGTCTACACAAACACACATCGCAGGACTTAACTATGTATCATGAAAGGAAACAGAGAATGCCCTAAAGCAATAAAAACGGGGTGAAAAATAATTTTCTCAATTTTCTACAGCTACATTTTTCTCTAAGAAATTTCCCAATTGGCTGTCTGACACTACTTCTCTTGTTGACAACATTCGGGTAAAACATTTTTGACATCTCAGGCCAATGTTGCAGCAATAGATACAGAAAAAAGGTTTGAGGCCACAGCTAGGAAGGAGTTCAGCAGCTGTTCTGAGCGCTTTAATGCAGGGCAACCACTTTTAACAGAGGGTCACTGAGCTGAAGCTGTAAGTCGGCTCAACACAGCATGAGGCCTTCACAGCTGGTGATCACAGCAATGGTACTGCCTAAAAACCCAGAGAAGGTTAAAAAAATAGCATCTCCCGCAAGATATCATGAGTTTTGAACTTTCCTAAGGCCTAAGCACTATTCATTTTGATCTGGATCCAACAGCGAACAGTCATTTGCCTAACTTTGGAATAACCCTTCACTGCATACGATGATAATAGCATTTTCTTCTGAAGTAGACTATAAAAAGCGTTACCCATAAGCTCCATTACTGATCAGTTTAATATTTTCAAATTCTTCCTCAGATGGAGTTTTCTTTGATTGCACAGAGGCACCACGGCTCTGGGGAAGGAAACAAAAAAACAAACATAAACTAAGGAGCTGGAATGGCTTCACACTCTACACAACTTTTTTTGTTCTTTTCTTTTTTTTTAAGCAGAATTCATCCAAACACAACTCAATCCTATATCTCTAGAGTGCTCAGTTTTAGGATAACAATCTGTATCCTTAGGAGCCTTGCAGATTCCCTTCACAAATATTAGCACAATAAGTCACTAGACTATAAAATTCAGGCTTTTCCTCAGCATTATGTTTTTTAAATTAACTAAAAATACTAAGGATCTTTGAAAGCTGGTGAGTTATATAACAAAGCTTTTCGAACAGTCCATTGCTGAAGTCAACTTCCCTCAATTCCCAAAATGTTTCGCATACGCTATATAAAGAATCTTTTTTAGTTGAAATTAATGGAAAATTATTTTTGTTTGCAACTGTAAAGAAACATCAACAAAACTTAATGATAATGACTGCATCTTAAAAAGCATTTCAGCTCCACAGTATAGTCCAGTTTGATGAGTCTGTGCTTCAGTTTTAACATGTACTTTATATGTCAGTTCTTTTTTAATTAAAATTACTCTGCATTATAATTAATTCTTTACTGTAGACTACTCCTTTTCAGAGAAAAAAAGTGCTAGACAGTGTGCATGTATTACTACTTTACCTCAACTGAATCATCTGTCTCAGGAGTGTCTGGGCTGTCATAGCTATTCAGCTGGGCCATTTCTGAAAAGAAAGCAGAAAGATTACTCCTAATAATCTCAATCAAACTGTTCTCTTCATTTATACATGACAAACAGTATTTTAAGAGGTGCTTGTAGATTATGAAATGCATTTTTCCCCTCTGTAAAAAGTCACTCCAATTATACAGTGATAACCTTTCACATCTTGTGAGCTGCAGGCATTATTTTATATAGAGATGAATATAATTAACGGGTTTCTTCTCAGCATGAATTATTCTACATGGTTTCTTTAATAAGTAAAAGCAATAAATGCAATTTTGGGAAACTGTCAGATACTTAATGGTAAAGTCTATTGCATGCAACCAGGTCTGTATATAGCCTGGGAGCTTCCACGTACCTCAGAAAAAAAAAAGCACTACATTTCAAACAACATCTCTCCATGAAATGTGTGCAGTTCTGCAAAATGCAGAGCAGCAAACTGTGAGAAAGACCATTAGTTTAGGCTACTCAGCTGTCTTAGGAGACACTATAAACTTTGCAGAACCAAATCCTACATTAACTACTAGTCTCTGAACAGACATCATTGACATTTCTGGGTGCCCTCCTTACAGAAAGGAAATAAGGCACCTTGACATCTCCACACATTTCTAAAGAAATTTGACTTTAGTAAGGGGAATTAGTGATAGAAAGGTTCTCTCCCATGACAGGGATCAAAGGAAAATTCCCTTTAATGTCAGATTTCAACAAATGCTATTAAATTGCATTTAGCAATCTTCGGTAGAAATTTTCCTGAAGAGCTCTTTACTTGAAGTCAACCTGTCACTGTCATTCTAGTAAACACTGCAAAAGTTAAACTAGTCCTATCCAGAGTACTAATTTATGGTAAATTATGCCCTCCCGAGAAAACAAAAAGTACAGATCAACTGCTGAAATATTCCACAGTCACCTGCACTCTCTTCTGCGCTTCCTATTGCTGCTGAGCAAGCCCTGCCTGGGGCCAGAGTTTGTGCTCATAAAACTTGTCAGAGGGGAAGGGAATCAATGAGTAAAACGCAAGGAGAACTATTAATTCACAGCTTCCAAAGTTGAGATCTTCTGGGACTCTGTACATCTACAGCAGATTCATTTTACCATATGCAATGCTGGGACTTAGCAGAAAAGCTGTCAGATTTTTCTAAGACGTTACATGTACAGTGCCTGGAAAAGCACTGTCATTTCACAGACCTTTTCTAAATCCAAAGTAATGGCTAGAAGGTAAATTTTTATGACCTTTCTTTAAAATGTATCAAATGTTTAAGTGTAATACCCAACATGTCTAAAAACTGTAAAACTTAAAATACCATCAGCACAAAAATAGTATTGCTCTGAACAATTAACATCTAGGTTAATTATTATAAATTGTTTGGTTAAATATCTTTTGGGACAAGAAATACAAGTTTTTGTATCCAAGTGAACTCCTAACTGAGTTCATGAATACCGTTTGTCCACTCTAGAAAACCATTCATGTATGTGTTTGCATATCCCACAGTAAGTCACAACAAATGCACTTTTCCCAGAAAGAACACATGGGATCACTGAATCCTTTCCAACCAGTGCAGGACAGCTCGCAGCTTGCAGGCAGTGGCTGATCAGAAATAAAACAGATAAATTTAGCTTTACAGCTAAATTTACCTCCCATCACTACAGAAATATAGTTATCATGTAAAGTCATTTACTAAGAATTTTTCAGCTACAGTATAGGGAGAGATTACTAATCCCTCAAATAAAGAATTGTAACTGCTGATGTGTGATGCTAGCAACCCTCCTTTGAGACATATAGTTGGAAAGGATGGTTTAGAATTGGTCAGCAAACGGGAAAATAACGTGGGGGAAGGAAGTGAAGAGAAAGGCAGCAAAACCTGTATACGATAAAATGAAAGCCCCTTTTGTTTATGTAGTGACCAGCGGTCACTTAGTATCTGGAGATCTGATTATCCCTTTAGTAGTTTAGAGAGCATAAAAAGAAGAGTTCTCACCCTCCAGGGGATCCCTGGTAAGTCCCAGCTGGCTGATAATGTAGCGAGGAATGTCGCATTTAATTCCTTGCCCTTCCTTGGCATGGCCTTCTGCAGCTTCCAACAAGTGGTAAAACTCTTCAGGATCAAACTCCTAGAGCCACGACAGGGAGAGAGGCAGAGAGATGCAAATGATTCGGTCCCACAGTTACAAAAGGATCCTCTCCCATAGCACTGAGAAAGAGTATGGGTTGAGTCACTTGGATTCCTCAGAAATAGCCCAGGTCGATTGTGGGCTCAGCAGAGGGGCAAAACATTGCAGTTACAAAAAGCAAACCAGTGCATTAATCTGCTTGGGAAAAGCAAAGCTCTGTTTCACACATTTATACGGACTGATGGGTGTCTGCTGGCTGCCAATCAAACATTGCAAGGATTGTAGGGACTTTTCATAAACCAAAACTACCAGGTCAATGCAGTCCCAAACACAAGAATTTCCTGGAACCCACCTGCTACTTTTGTCACTCTTGGGAGACAGCGAAAGGTCTGTGGTGAGGACTAAGTTCTGCCACCCTTGTCTGACAGCTTAGTGAAGCAAAGATGAAGCTCTCCTGATTTCAAACATCAGCTCTGATCAAATCTTAGACCTTCCCATCCAATTCTGTCCCAGTTACGGCAATTGCTAATAAAATAGCAAATTTCTTGGTTGTGCTACTTGGCTCGTACAGCCAAAGACAGCAGTGATTCAAAACACAGTGTTCCCCTCTCACTTGTCCGGAAGACAATTTGCTAACTACCTCAGTAAGAACCCAGAGCAAGAACCATACTGAAAAGTACCTTGGAACAATTGTAGGACATTTATTGGTAGGCAAAGGACAGTAGAAAAAAAAAAGTTAAAAAAAATAAAGCATATTAAAAAAATAGTAAGTTAAATAAATATATTTTATGCTTTCCTTTTGGTAGGATTATTTAATTCTCTGAATACAATTGCACCCGAATGAAAAACAATAGTTCTATAAAGGGACTAAGAGTCCTACGGAAAAGGAACCTGAGAAAAGAATAAACTACATACTTTCACAATCTAATAAGAAAACAATGAAGTTAAAGGTTAAATTACGAAAAATACACATTACAAAATGAAAATGAAACACAATTCCCAGGCTATTTAAGGAGTAGACTATCTATTGCTACAGATCTTGCTCCTTTAAGGGAGCAAAACTTAAGTTCATAGTTAAGTCTTCATGTCAGCAAAACAAAATCAACCAATAAATACCAAAAAAGAGAAAAATGGTAGAAAGATATTAAAGCTTAAAAAGAATAAATAATATACAGATCCACACATGACTTTCAGACTTTGGGATCCAGCCACTTAACTTTCAAGGTTGTCACTACATGACTTGAAGCTCATTCCTAAAATCTCAATGACTTTTCTGCTTCTACCTGCTCCCACACACTCTGCAGAACGGCAGGTGCAGGAGACAGTGCAGGAACCCAGGGGTCTCCTGATCTGCAGCTAAGAGGTGGTTCAAGTGTGGAACTGTTTCCAACTATAGAGACAGGTTCACAAAATCTGCCAAAGTTTTGTGCCTTCCTAGATGATACGCTACTAACAGAGTGTGCTCAAGCCTAAAGATCAACCATAAGCACAGCAAATACCGTAAGTTTTAATTCATTTGCTTTCTTTATTGTCTTCATTCCCTCCCCCCAAAAATTTAAAGACATCTTTGAAGTTAATTGAAATCACAAAACTCATCCAAATCATAAAAAGGGCTTTCAAAGCCAAAGAATTCCCAATACGGATGAAGTTGTGTCCAGGCTTTTCAGTGTAATCTCGTGAAAACCTCTTGCATAGGTAAGTGTAGGCATCTGTCTTATTAGATGGATGGCCTACTTCCTCGCTGGAAGTAGTCTTCCTTGCACCAAATGGTTCACACAGTCCACCTGAGGTTGTAGGTGCTTTCTAAAATTAATGTCATTGGAAAGGTTGGACCATTCTCACCTACTTTATCAAGGAAAACTGCAAAATTCATTTATCTTCTCATGAATCTAGTCATTCAAAAGTCACCCTCGATATGCTAGCTTCAACATGCTTCAGTTGTTTGACCACATCTGTATTAATACCCAACCACGATTTGCTAGCTTAGACAACTTCTTAGTGCCTCAATCAGATGCACCTTCCCTCTCATTTTTATGTTAACAGAGGACCATCAGGTCATGGGCTTGGACCGGTCAAATAACACCAGCTAGGGAATTTCATCTGGTTATTCCTAAAATGTCATGTGCAACAACGCCTAGTTTCCAAAAAGCCATTCAGTTTAGATGTAAGGATTTACAAGAGAAAAAAATGGCTACTTCAGGGAAGCGATTTGCTATTACTATCAAAAATATGAATAGATCTATTTTCCATCCTTATGTCTCTGTTACTTGGATATATTTACAAAGCACAAGTAAATTTATCTTCACCCTCCTTCTGATAATGATAAATAGATCAAGTGTCTTAAAATTCTACTGTAAGCTGCTGGCATCTCCCATAAACATTTTTACTGCCTGCGCTCTCCAATCTTTCAACATCATTTTTAAATGCAGTCCCAGAAATTACCACCATAGTCAATTTCTGCAGAACATTGTATATAACACAGATATAATCACCTCTTTCCTTTTTTTTATCCAAACATACTAACCCTCTTGCCACCGCTTCACAGCTGGAATGCATATTAATGTTGCTTGTCTACTATATCTGACAAAAATAATTTCAGAGTTGCAAGTTTTTGGCATGCAGTGTCCTGTCCTTTTACCATTTTCAAGAACTAAATAAAGATATCTTCTTATTAGCCCAAAATTGTTGAAATGCATGATGAGACCCCTCTTCCTTCATTTAATTTGATTTTAGAACTTATACTAGAACGCTATTAGCTGTTGCAGCTGGCACCCTGTTAAAAAGATACTTCTATATTACTGTAAAAACTCCCTTTTTCTAAATGCTGGTTTATTTTTCATCAGTGGTTTCATCACAATGTAAGCTTTCCCTCAAGGCTATATGTTCCTTATCTCCTCAAACACACATCACATCGTGCCCTGGAGATCACGCTTACGCTCTCCCAAAGACTGAACTTACCAGGCACTCAAGCAGCCGAGCTGGTCGCGCAATGATAATCATCAGCTTCTTCACAAGTTGGGTAACGAAAGCAACCTCCGAGCTCTCGGACCGCTCGTGGGCCTGCAGAAAGCAACACAGCAGGTTATGGTCCCAGACAGTGAACTCCTCCTTCCTACCCATCAAATGCTGAATATGGAGCAATCGTCCCCTCCGTGCCCGTAATTCAGCGGCGAAGGCACGACCGAGGCCAGCCAGGCAATGAGCTCAGCTCGCTCAAGGATGCCAAGTTGCATATAGCTTTTCCATTACATCTGACTGCCTTTATCGAGTAAGACATATTCCAAAGGCTCTATTTGCATTATGTTGCTTATCAGTTTTATTAGATCTTTTTTAAATTGTAATTTAAAAGATTAAAATAGGAATACTGCTTTTTATATATATTCAACATTCCCATGATGCTGAAGTCTAGACAATTATCAACATCTACACACGTTTTGTAGCTTTACATTCAGATAGGATATGAACAACGTATGTTCAACATCTTGAAAAGACTGCCTTTTAATTTCTCTCCATTTCATTCCATAAATCCTGCCAAACAACCACTGCATTGTATGCTGTGTTCTACCAAACACACAACCAAATCCATAGTATACAAAAGCGTAATTCAGAGAATTTATTCTTGCCCATTTCTATTCTTTCACATTATTGGATTTCAGTAAAACTCAAGGCTTAGTTTCAAGGTGTACATGTGGCTGGCAAAGAGGCTTTTCTAGTACAATAAATACATTAAAAACTACTAATTAAAAATATAAATTTGAAAAACTAAAAAAAAAAGTTTTTTTTTCTTTTTTTTTTTTCCTCAGAGACACAACATGCACACTATGAGCCCTAAAGCACATGTATTGCATTGCAGGCTGATAAAAGATGGTTACAGTAACATGAAAAACTGAAGCAAACTACAGTCAATTTTCAGAACAGTCTAAAAACACGGCTTTAGCACTGTCACAGATGTAAAGTCCTAAACCAGCTCGATGACGAGCTTCACCACCAAGCTTTCCAGTTCCTTGCAGGAATGATAATTTAACCAAGAAGAATGCAAGCAGCAGGAAACAAAAAGGTTCACTTAGCATTGTTCATTAGCAACAGAAAGACATATATGTCTGAGAAGTTGAAACACTGATAGTCAGCTCAGTGAGCAATAAAAACACAAGGAAGCACAAATCCTGAGCTAGAAAACCGTAAGCGACATTTTTAAAATTACTTCTCTGATTTTTAACTAAATAAGAGAAAAAAAACAGTTAATTACTTCTTATTCTAACGTAGGTCCAAATAAGAAATTTGTTAGTTGTGCAATTCAGCATTGACGTGCTACAGCCAGACTTAACCTTGAAAATAATTGTATAACTGCTATTCTAAAAACAATATCAGAGATGCTTCCTGGTTTTAATCATATAAAGAATTTTATTTAGAAAGCATTGAAATAACAAGCTGAGATTTTTGATTATGTAAAAGACATTTTCTAATTAGAAAAAAACAAAACAAAACCAAAAGCAGAAGATTAAAATGAAGACAAGTATTCACTGCCAATAAATTACTCAAACTTATAAATTAAAAAAAAAAGAAATTAATGATTCCATATTTGAACCGCCATCCTAGATCACCAAAGGTTAGGTGAGCTGGAATGAATAAATTACATATTAATATTCAAATATGAGCACACAACTGAAAAGCCCTTTTTTACTCTCCCAGATAAGTTATATTATGCAAAAAATACTAATTCATCTTTCTATTTCTAAGTGTCAAAGCCTACTTATTCTTTTAAATCAAATCCTTTTGTTTTCTCCCCTTCTCCTTTAGGCAAAGCAATGCGAAAATGGGACAGATTTAATCAGGTGCCTATCTGAAAAAATGAGAAGCTAACCCGATTTCAAAACGATATAGAGAAGCAAAAGAAGGGGGGCAAAAAAAAATGAAGCAGAGGGTTGGAAAATGCAAACACAACTTGTAAGAGCCACTCAGCCATCATCTCCGCACAGCGCTGCAGCCCCAGGAGCTCCAGGAGGGCGGCCTCGTCCCGCCGCGCTCTCCCGCAGGACATATCTGAAAAAATGAGAAGCTAACCCGATTTCAAAACGATATAGAGAAGCAAAAGAAGGGGGGCAAAAAAAAATGAAGCAGAGGGTTGGAAAATGCAAACACAACTTGTAAGAGCCACTCAGCCATCATCTCCGCACAGCGCTGCAGCCCCAGGAGCTCCAGGAGGGCGGCCTCGTCCCGCCGCGCTCTCCCGCAGGACAGCCCGGACATCTCCGCTGGCCGCGTCCTGAAATCCCGGGGTTGTGTAGCCACGTGGGATGCTCCCGGCCGCTGCTCCCGGGCCCGCCCCCGGCGCGAGGGCCCCGCTGCCTTCCCGGCCCTCGCGGCCGCCCAGGTAGACGGGAGGCGGAGGAGGGTGATTTACCAGCCGAGTCCCCCGTGTGAAAGCGCCATCCGTCACCAAGTGTGGCTGCTGGGGCATGAAATTAAAATCACTGTCCTCCCCTGGGGTTCAGCGGGGCCGCTACCGGGGATATGCAAGTCACAGCGCCGCAATTGAGCTAATATAGCGATGGAAACCAAAACACGGGAAGCGCGAGGCCAAGCTCCAATAAATTCACACTCAGGCTCTTGTTAGGAAAGCAATTGCAATCAGAATATCAATTTTCCGAAGTCAGTAGCAGTCAGCATAGTGTGCTACCATCACCTTCCCTTTTGTTCTGTGTACAGAAACACCTGTAATCCTTCACTCCCCTACCTGCAGAGAACCTGTGTCGACGCCATTACATCTTTTTTGACTAGATATTGCTCATTTTTGTCACTCAGCCAATTCAATCAGGTATTCATAAGTATTCACTAAATTCAACCAAGCAGCCATCGGTCTATACAAGTTCATGTTTTCAGGAATCTTAGCTCCTATCCCATCCCCTGGTCCTTCCCCCACAGTAAAATATAAAGAATCGACTGTCATATATGCCATATAGAAGTACTTTATCTTATTTTTCAATGTTTGTACTTTAAATGTAAAGCGCAACATTCAAGTCCATGTTTTTCAAAATGAATAAAATCTATTAAATTCATTTGTGCTTCAGAATCATTTAAATGATGCAATAAGCAATAGGTTTTTCTAGCGAAAAGACAATACTTCATGCTCACAAGCAAGAGAAATGATCTCATTTGCCATAACTAATGAGGTTTCTTGGTATTTAAAAACTTTAGAAAGCTTTCTGGTTGGGCATATTTAAAGAGTTTGTTATTTACATAACCAATTACTCTGTTTTATGGAGACATTTTCACAACATAAAGTAGCTTTAATTTGCAACACATTAATTTGAGTTTTCTTTCTATGGTTTGGAATGGCTGCACGAGTGTAGCTTGTTATCAAATGCTAGAATTAACTTATTAAAGAATGGAATTTCAGTAGAGTCGGTTCTTACAGAGGACAGCTATATGAACATCTGCATATGCTTCCCTTCTTGACAGTTACTGCTGTGCTGCCAGTCATTTCCTTTTTCACCAGAAAATCACCTGCCCAATCCTTCTGCATCTTATAAAAAAAACCTTCTTGTGATGGAGGTTAGTTCCCCAGAAGCTGTATCATTGCCAATTTCTACCTGTTTAATCTGAAATGCTCCATTGTTTTCTTTTAAAATGCAGCATAAAGGGGAAACACAATTGGCAAGCAGGGAAAAAAAAAGGAGTCTTTAAATACTACAATAGAAAAGTCAAAGAACTAGGAAAGAAAAAACAAATGAGAAAGATGTGGAAAGAAGTCTTTGCCATTCCTACATTGTCTTTAATTTTTTTGTCCTCATCCTTCCCACCCCAGCTCTATCTCCTTTATAGTTGTCCAGTTCACCTTACTTCCTTGAGAAAAATCAATTAAAATTAAGGATTGGCCCCTCTCCTACCCCAACCCTCAGGAGGTGTTAAGGAAGGAGCAAGGTAGCTCCTGAATGTCAATTACTGAGCAACCACAGGATAATCATTGCACCTTATCTAGATGAAGCTCAAAGTCATCTTTCCCCATGATAAGTATAATGAATGCAAGAGGAAAGAGAAAAGGACATATAAGCGGATGTATTTTAGCCTTTTTTTGCTGTTTTTGTTGGGTTTCTTTGAGGAAAGGGTCAAAAGGAAATGGTGTTCTTTTTTTTTTAAACTAAAACGTCATTGCTCTACTCCTTTTGTCTATCCAAAACTCTGCAGACTACTGAAATGCATCCACAGTGGTTACTGATATGTCATAGGCAGACAACTATAAAAGCCCTCCAAAGATATTTCGTACCTCATTACAGCCCTCATCCAGGGAGAACATGACAAAAATAAACATGAGACATTTTTTCTGATACTTGTTATGCGTTACAGAAATGTACACCAGACTCATACAAATGGAGTAGAGTCTAAGATTTTAGCTGATACAAGGGGAGTCGTGGATGTTTTGCAAAACTTTTAAGTATAACAGTAATACATTAATATTTATACTCACTTGCCATTTTCTAATGGCTGGATGGAAGGGCAAACGTGTACAAACTAATGCAATTCACACCATTTGGTTGACAATTGATGATGTATAAACACATAGCTTAAAAATAGATTAAAAACCACCAAGGAGCATTTCACGTGCTCTATTTCTAAGTCTCTCACTGACATTTGTGATCTGAGACCATACTCTTTAAAAACACTGTATTTTGAGCTTCAGTCAAAGCCAAAGATTAGGACATGTTCCTAAACCGAGGTCAGGCCCCAGCAACAAGGAGGACTCTCCACTGACTCTTCACAACAGCTACAACATATTCCAGACACACCAGACCCTACTTCCAGTTAAACTGGTTCTCAAACTGCACTGACTTACTGCACAGTAAAGCTGGCATTAAGGAACACTAAATTCTAATGGATTTTTTGATTTTAATATTATTTTGGCTTTAGAGGCAAAGAGTGATTTTTAATGAGCAGTTGAAGCATTGAACATGCATTAAAGTTGTGCCCTCTTGTGTATTTTCATATGCTTTGAACATCACAAAATACATCGAAGCACTGAAAAAAACCCACAACTGAATTAAGTTCAGCTCAAGAAAATCTTTTATGAAAAATTTATAGCAACACTACAAACCATGGTGTTTTCACTCCTCGAAGGCACTATTGTAATTAATAAGTCATCCAGAGTCTTGAAGCACATGAAAGAAATTTCAGTAATTTCCTTCATCTGAATGAGCCCAATTTTCCTAAGTGGAAAAGACTGCCTTTGAGTTACTCATATGCATATTCCACTTTTGTACAAACAAAGTACACAGGTGAAGTGACTTGCTCAAATCCGCCCATGGTAGGATGCTGCTTCCAAGAGCAGACAGCAACAGCTCAGGTCTCTCGACACCACCACCCACTGCCCTCCCCATGGAGTCTGTGCCGCCCCTCCTAAAATCAAAGCTCCAGCTTATTGTTTAGAATTTCAATCAAAATAATATATTCTACTTTCTAGGGAGCACTTACATCCTGGAGAAGTTTCTCCAAGTTTTCCTGCAGCTCATAAAAGTATCGAGAAGTAATAAGACCTTCACGTGATTTGTCTAGGCAGTCTCTGGCCAGTTCAATAACTTGGTGATGAATGAAACTTAGGACCCCATCTGCTAATTGCAGCACGTTCTCAGGAGCATTAGAGGCAATGAACTCAGCCAGCCGTTCCTCCATCTGCGCCGTGGCCTAAGAGGAAGGAATAAACAGGTTGCTTTTGAGGTATTACTGTCCCAGAAACTACTTGGTAAAACACATAGGAATGGCAGGTACTCTGGCCTCTAGAATATACACTCTTCAAAGCTTGAGTCTACAGATTTCAATACTTAACTTTTCAAAAACCTATTCTCATTGGAAATCAATTCAGGATTGAAACTGTTTACTTCTCTGAAAACCTCAGTCTATCTTCATTATTTCTGTGGTACCGAAAGCGCCAGTAGCAAACCTTGCTTTTGCCAAAAGCCCCCAGCATAATTTGGAATGACTTTAAAAGAGAACTTTGTGTTTCCAATATGAAAACATAAAGTCTACCAAAACCGAGGAACTTTGGATCAGTACAAAGCAAACTTAATGCAATTATACATGGAACATTGGGTGGATGTTATTCAACATATTTTTAAATTACTGTTTGAAATAGCTTTGTAAAGTATATATGAAGCTTATCTTTTAAAAGTTTACATAAAACTAAGCAAATTATCCTTTTTCCAATCTTCATCTGCTTCAAAATTTGAAGCAAAAATCGAGGATTATTACAGAATATACGGAGATCCCCTCCAACAGTAACATTTACACTGGGCAGCCAGAGAATGGCTCTTGTCCTCGATTCTACACACATTTAGCATGCCAATAATGAACGCAAGAAATTTAATAAATATAAAATATAAGCAAAAATACACTAAGCCTTTCACACGCTTCTATCTGAGGCTGTCTACATATTCAATCTATTTTATTCTACTGCAAAATTAACATATGAAGCAGAGAGGACAGCTTCAAGCTCGCAGCAAGCTGCATTGCTTGAAAATAGGAGGTAAGATATGAAATCCTTCCCCCACAGGTATTACAAATTAACTCCGAGTTTTGTCATGAGTTCATGTACTGCACTATTAAAAAAGTGATTCCTTACCTTCGGAAACCTTTCTTTGTACACATGATTCATCATTATTATTTCACCGTCAAAGGAAACTGGGGAGCGACCCGGGCTAGAGAAGAAAAGAAAATACATTATCATTTGACAGCCGTCATATCAGAACTCTCAGAAACCCTGTGCTGGTCACAATGCTGCCAAATTGATAGCAGCCCTTCCAAGGCTTCACTTAAGTAATGGCATATTCTGAACTTCAGAGAAAAACCTAGCAAGAAAAGGCAATTGATACTCTTCCAAAAGTCATAGTTAACTCACTGGAAAACTATTAACACTGCTGTCTTCTTATGAATTCAGGCAAATAACACATCTGTTTTCAGTGAATACAGAACCTACCACACCAACATGTCAAAAATATCATATTTGTTCTTTCACATGTGTTCTCTTACTGCCCTCCACAGTGGTGGCAGGAGATGTGCACAGGAAACACAGTATCACTAGAGTCTGTAGGGCCAGAAAGGAGCAGAGTAAAATGAAACAAGGAATTTGAGGTGTCTTGCTTTTCTTGGTCTGAAAAACAGTACACTACAGTAGGGATTCACTTCATGAATAGTGTTATTCAGCTAAAAATAATATACTGAGGTACCACAAGCAATAGGAACAGAATACCTCCCTGGATTACACCACGGATGCACACGCACAGATGCACATTGAAAAACCAGGCACTAAATCTTGAAAAGCTGCATTTATATTGCTGTGTGGGTAACGCTAAAAGACGACTTGCATCTAATTGCATCACATCTGACGGCCTCTGACTCGCTCCGTCACGGAGGACGGCCTGAGAGGGCAGTGCAGAAAATCCCCAGCGACATCAGCGCTTACGGCATCTCATTTTTATGGTTACATTGTTTTAATATTCCGGACAAGCAAGGGCTTCAATTATGCGGCATACTACATGATTATTGTCTTTACAATCTTAAGAGTACTACGTATTGCTAAAAATATTTTCTCTATGTCAAAATATATAATTTTACCTTGAATCAGTTCAGACATATTTGAAAACTTTCTTGTGAAGGATGAAATGAATCACTTTGAATGGAATAAATATTCTGAACTCTGACTGCATTAAAGCTACTACGTGCTTCTAACCTATTTAAAGGAAAAACATTATCTGAGGAACATGTATTTACGATTCAGAGAAAATTTAACTCACTGGCTCACAGAGGATAGCAATAACCACCTCTTTTCATGCAAGGTGCTGCAATTCCACGGATAATGCTCTGTCCTGTTTTTATTAAGGTTTATCCCTCAGCTTGAGAAAATGCACTTTCGATTACATCTCTTATTGAACTCTTATGTTAAAGGAGAAAATAAGCTGATTTTGATGTTCACTGGTTATGTCAAAATACAATTGCCTTAATACTTTTTGTTGTTGTTAGGAGAATTCACCATTAACAGGGTGAATAGCTATTTTTAATCAAGGAAAAATTTTCTAAAATTTTATATTCATATATATAATTTACATAATCATATATAATGTATGAAAGATAATAAAACAAGGCCAAAAACATTTAAATATAAAGGGCAACTGATGCCATGAAGGAGTTATAGAAAATTAAATATCCCATTCTCTTTCTGTAAAAATATACACACAGACACATGGCATTTGCATTCTGATATTTCTGATGGCTGAAGAATTTGGTAGAGAATTACTGAATAACTTATTTTTCTGTAACAAAACGATTTTCTCGGATGACTTGTGAGACATAAATCACAAGGATATATGAACACTTTGGAACCGACTTCAGAATTACGTAGGCATATGCATCCTTCCTTTTAACACTAAAGTGGCCCTAAAATTACTGCATGCTTAAGTATTTGCTGCCTTCGGGCTATAGTAAAACATGAGCTTTCCCCTCACCACCAGACTCTGTATTCACGTGAACGCAGGAAGCTCAGAGCCCTGCAGAAAAGGGCTGCCTGGGCTGTCCTGCCAGCACAGCCCCTGGTTTCCTAAAAGCAACCACAGTCTTTTCTTTTTCTAGTTCTGAAACAATGTAATTCTCATTTTCTTTGTAGAAAAGTCTACCAATTAGCAAGAAAAAAAACACTTTCAGCTTTCTTGGGCATTGGCTGTTCTTTTAGCTACCTATAATGACAGAGCTTTCGAGCAGCTCGGATAAAACTTGGGATGAAGGATCATGTTGTCATTCTAAATAAAATTATCCCAGTATAATATGTCAAATTAAAAATCTAGCTGACTACGGCAAAATAACATACTGCACCGTAATTTTTTATGCCAAGCTTAAGCCTGGGAAACTACAGAAGAAATTATATGGATAACTGACTAACTGACCAAAGGCTACCTGCCAGGACTACTGGTTATTTTTTGAAAAAAAAGAATCCAGACTGGGTAGATAACAGGATACCACTTAGGGACAACATAAGGGTGTTTAAAATAAGAGAGAAGAAAAAAAAAAGTGTTTTCAATGTATTTTATTGGCATGACAGCTTTCTGAAACGCAAAAGTTTACGGATCTGTATAACACAAATAATTTGACATACAGTGCTAAAACAGCCTAACATTTCAAGCTTCACAAAGGAATGCTTTTCTTTTTTTTTTTTTTTTTCCATAGGACAGGATACATACTGTGCACGGGCATAACCTTTCAAGACAAAAAGCAGGATTCTGCTGTCTCTTTTCTCGATATAAATGGGTAGGTCAAAGACACGATTATTGGCAGTGAGTTTTTCATGTTAGCAGAGCAGACATTAGAAGAAGAAGATCTGTCCCCTTAAGCTTAACAGCAGAATGAAAAACTACTCTCCCTTCCACACTCTCCCTACACTTTATGAAATTTCACAGCAGCAGACCTTCACTGACACATTTTCCTCTCAAAGGATTCTAGATTGCAACTTGTCAAAACTCATGTGTCTTTATCTGATGCTAGAAAGTGAAAAAAGCAAATAGATAGCTCTGTTTCAAGGAGTAACATTTATAATAATAATTAAGTCCTACAAAATCTAGTTTAACCATGCCTAAATAAAACTGGGATGTTCATGAATATGCAATTTTTCTTTCACTGTGGCAATTGCATTTATTAGAAAAATGTAGCTAAAAGCCCTCTTTCTCCTCTCTTTTACCCCCCCGCAGGAAGGTTTCATGAGGATGTATGTACAGCATCTTTCAGAAGTCGTTGTCCACGGGAAAATTTAAACTACAGGCCTTTATCTGCAGTCATTTCAAAGGAGTTTTCACACTCTTCCTCTTCCCCTGAGAATTAAATATAGAAGTCTTTGACCTCAGAAAAACTGCATCCATGACAGGAAAAAAGGAGAAAACTCCCCTTGGAAAAAGAGAAGATAAAGAAGAAGCAAATATGGCCAACCCACATGTGCTGATCAAACTACAGAGCAGACCCATAGGATTCGATCCTGCACAAAGACAAGAGCCATCAGGCCTTGGGGTCTAATCCTCATTAGGACTGGGCATGACAGGGATCAAAAGAGAACTGAGCTGAGTTCTAAATTCTGAATACAAACTATATGCACAGTGCTAGCGAAATACTGCTCCACTGTAAGATTTTTTTTGGGCCCTGCTTTCTCACTGAGCACCTGGAAAAGTCAATTCTGAGTCTGCAATAGTGTGAATCTGCTTACGTAGGTTGTGATCTTGTGTTCATTCTGCAGACACTGAACCCCCAGGTATCTTTACTCTATGGACAAACACTGCCTGCAATTGGCTTTGTATATAAGCTGAATTGTCTTCCATAAGCCTTTGTTCATGCTAGGAATATTCTTACAAATGTGAATGAGGATTTAATATAGAGCTCAGAGATGGAAAGAGAAAATATTTCACTCAAAATGGCTTTGAAAACAAGGACCTCATCAGATTTTTCTAAACACTTACACTGGGACTGCAACTGGCTCTCTTCAATACTACATTTTTTTTTTTTAAATGTGTGCCAACAAAGACTGGGATTGCTTTAGACAGAAAACAAAACAAAGCTAAAGTAATGGCCAGTACAGAGGGCAAGTAATATATATTTCTTCCTCATAATAGAAAACCATGAGGATGTTGAGTGAAATTGAGAGTTATCAAATTTAGAAATGATCATTTTGAAGAATCCTCTTTTAAATCAAGTTCATAGAATTTGCTGTTTTGAGAGAACAAAGAGACCGACATAATCCCCAAAACAGTTAGAATACATGTTTGTAAGATACACCCTTACGCTTCAGAATGTGGAACCGTCTCCCTCCTGAGCTGCCTCAGCAGCTGCCTGAGTCAGCACTCACTCGGAGTACGGGATGCTCCTCCATGGCCTGCAGCAAACATAGGGATGTCTTGAGGCAGGAGTATTAAATGATGAAAAAAAACAAGATTATTTGAGCAGTTAAATCTGAAGCTTAAGTGTACTAAAATGGAAGAGCTCTACAATTTGTAGGACCAAATTTTAAGACAACAGTGGACAAGTGAGCCACTGCATAGTGTCATCCTATTCTTTGTTCCCATCACGGATGCTTAATTGTGAAAAGCTTTTCTTTGGTACTGGTATTCTCTAGGAAATGCCTCTGTATATTCTTAATGGCAAGATCTGGCACATCTGAAGTCAGGTTGCTGAATTGCATTTAACAAGCACTACCCAGCAAAGAGATGAAGCAGCATATCTGATGAAGGAAGATCTCATCCACTTCAGCTACCTAAAAATTCACTGCTACAACCTCCAATCTATTTTCCCTAGACAGCATTACCCCAACAAGCACAGAGAGATCAAGAAAAATGGACGGTTTGGTGGGTAAAGCAAGTGTACAAAGGCAACACTTGATGAAGTCTTTATTGGTTAATCCTGCTTTTATCTCAGAGGTCCTCCACACATTCCCACTTGTTAGCAACTCCTAACGGATGACAAGTGAAGGGAACTGGGACAGGGAGGAGGGCAGCACTGCTCCAACCACCTGAGCAAAGACGCCAACATCATGAATTTACTCTCTTTGCGCATCTTATTCCTGGAAGAAAATATCATTTCCAGGACTGTTCTAAAAGAAGTGAACTAGCTTCTCCCTGTTGGTTTTTGCAACATGATGTTGCAAGAAGAGCAAATGGTTGAGATATGGTCCTTAGGAACTCTCCCTCCAAATACACAAATTTTCTCTTCTACTGAAGATGCACTGGAAGCATGAAAACATATCTGATGGGGTGGATCTCAGAGGGCAAGGCCTCTGTTTAACATGGGAAAAATGGTGCTTTTGGAGATGGATAAAAGTACTGTCTCCTGGCACCAGCAACCAGCTTTATAAACACATCACAGTTTTGGATTCCATAATTGGTATTGGGCCACCTCCTTTCCCCTGGCACAGGAAGGTAGCTGGAAAAAAATCACTACCATGGTGTAGAAAAGGTTTATTTACAAAATTGCTCTTCTGCTTCCCCATTCCTTAGCACTTCTTGTGAAAGATTAGCAAGGGACAAAATCCCATGAAAAAGAAGGAACCTGGCTTTTCTGTGTTCAGTACCTTGCTGTTTCTGTCACAAGGAGAAGAACCATCAGCAAAACATAAAAAGTTAACTTCTTTGTCCCCAAAACAAGGTCATGGATTTTCAAATCTCTCCACAACCTCAGCTTTTTTCAGCACAGAGAGGATGCAGACCCTCAGAGGAAGCGTTTTCTGCCTGCCCACTTCTTACGGAATTGGGCAGCATCTTCAGCCCCACTGGCCAAACACCTCCAGCAACAGGGGAGCCCCAAACACATCAGAGTGTATCAGCCAGCGCTCCACTCTCCATGACTAAACACTTGGTTAATATTTTTATCCACCTTGATCACTTCTGTATGAAGTTCTTTAACATTCATCTGCAGCCAGATACTAGAATATTGTAGGCTGCAACTCAGAGAAGCGGATTTTCCCACAAGAGATCTTGCCACATCTAGGCAATACTCTTCTCTATCTAGGAGCATAAAGGGATGATCTGATACTTGTAAATTCTTAGGTTGCAGAAGCCCTCAAAAACCAGCAAAACTCAGCATGTGGAAGGGACATTTGAAAACACCAATTCTCCTTTCAGAAAGAGACAGCTAACATTGCAGTCAAAGAATGAAAAATGAATACATGTTAGCAATCACGTAAATATCAGATCATCTTTTAAATTACAAAACCATGACTGCCAATTAAGGCAAACATGCCTGATGTATTTTGTTCATCAATTTTTCATTAAAGTTGGTTAAATATGGGACCATTAAATGTTTATGAAAATACTGCATTTTGGGGGAATTCCTGCTTAATTTGCAGCACAACAACTGCTCAGACTTTTTTTTTTTTAATTTTAATTAAGTGGAAACATCTTACCAAGGGAGCTAACTCAATTGTATCAGCAAAAAAATAAGCAAGCTGAGCACTGAGTAAGGTCTGGTCTTCATACTCCAATATTAATCTGCTTTTGAAAACAAGTTATTCTGTCAAAGGGGGTAATTACTTCTGCAAATACTAATAAGTCAACCCAGCCAATTTTTCTTTTTGTGGTGCAAGGGCTAGTACATATCCCTAGTAGTGGTAGAGGTACTTTAGAGCCACTCAGCATCACAGAACTCCAAGCAATAAACAACATACTAAATAAAAATTAGCTAGCCATTTCATCCTAAGTTTTGGAATATTAAAAGGCTGACCACTGCGACCCCGAAAGCTGAACTAGAGAAAGCGCTCAGGAAAGAAAGCTCTATCACAGTCTTACAGCCTACTGAATTCATCTAGTCTTACCAGAAATTCTAAACCTACTGTATGAAAACTCTGCTTTTAAAGTGGCTCACAGAGGTAAAATTCCCAACAAGTTGATAATCCATGTTAATAGGAAAAAACAGAATTAGGATCTTCATTTTACTGTTTACATCACTCTTACATTAGCAATTGTGCTTTATACTTCACTATGCCGCCAGTTACTAGGACTGTGTTAGAAAGGACAATAATTACTTTATGTTGTCTACCTACAGTAGCTGTCATCTATAATGAATTAGTATTACTAAAATTACACTAATCAGCAATAGCCAGTGTTAAGAGCAACAGCAACAGGACTGCAGCAAGACTCATTCAGAGACTTGAACAATGTAGTTCAAATCATGTAACTAATCTCTCACTACATGGCAATTTGTAAAGATCGCAGACTATGTGTGCTACTACCTATAGCACTTACCTGCTCCTGTGGAATACTGTGTAACTACCCTTAGCTGATCCATATGCAATTACCATGCAGCCTGCACTGTGATTTAGAACACACAAATAATTACAAATAATGATGAAAGGTCAGTTCTGTCATGACATAACACTCACCATGCATTTCAGTGCTTAGCTTGAGCTTATTTCACTCGTTTCTATTAAAAACCCCAGCCTAGGTCCTGAATCAGTATTTCCAGCTGGCAGAGTTTCTGGATCTTGTCCAGTGACTTGAATGTGATATCTAGCTCTAATACCCTCTCAAATGAGAGACATAAGGAGGAGATCTCACCTCCTTAGCCCATGAATGTGAAAATTCCTTTTGTTTCATAAAATAGGAGGTGTACATCTCAGACTTGCACTTGCTTGGCACAGCACTAAAAGCATAGGATAACTCAAAGCTTTTATCATGACACAAAAACGTTTGTCTATTTTGTTTCATTTTCTTGAAATAACTAAGGGTTGCAGAGGCATGAAAGAAAGGTGAAGTTCTAGTTGCCTCCTATTTTTATGAATGGAAAAGTAACAGCAGAAGGAAATAACTCCTGATCTTTTAGCAACAAGCTTTCTAAAGCAACAATAAAAATTATTCAACTGCTAATGCAGGAAGATTGTTTTCACCACTATTACAAAATTACTCTTGGGTATTCATGCAATTCTACTCAAGGTTTTGACTTCATATACTCCTCTTTCCATACCCCTTCAGAGGCAGTTCTGGAAAAGTTATTAAAAGTGACTGTAACTATTTCCCTTTACTAATGCAGCAAAATTCCCAGAAGAAACTTCAGGGAATGAAACCCACACCCTGCAGCTTTAGTGTGTGATGCTAATGGATCATTGCATTACAGAGCTATGGTGAAGACATGAAAACAGGCTGTGCTGACCATTTTGCAACTCAGATCCTCAGTGTCATATTTCTTTAAAAAAATCTTTTGTGATTACTCAAGATGGGGTAAATATCGATTAAATAATTCTAAAAACATCAGGAAACAACTACAAATTCTTATCCTTAGAACTGAAAGCACACATAAAAATGCAGTACACCTGTGCAGTAAAAAATGCAACCAGCAGCCCCCGGAGCTCACCTGAGACTGCGAGAGCGAGGCCGCAGGGCTGGCGAGTGGCGCCCTTCCTCATCCGTGATGCTCTCCGTACTGAAATGCTTGGTCAGGAAATGAAGCTCGTCTGCCGTGGGCTGAAAGGGCAGCTGGTGCAGCTTCTCCTGAGATGAGCATGATGACTGAGTACAGAAAAAAATACAGAAAAGAAATGCACTAAACGCATGCATAGGGGTCAGCTAATGAATGGAAGAGGAACGGATTCTGCCAGACACTGCACACTCCAGCGGAAAAGAAAGCTACTTATCAGACCAGGTGCCTCTATTGCTCTCATGAGGCCAAGCCAACCCACACGGACAGTGGAAGAGCTGGTGAGATCGGGACAACTTTGGGAGCAGATGGAGGGACCGCTGCATCTCCTTCTGGAATCACTGCAGCTGACTGGGAGGTGATTTACTACAAGGAGATGGGCAGAAGGCCCATGGGCAGCGGCGCTGCTCCGGACAGGACAAGGAGGTTCCTGGAGTGGTGAGCAACTTTCTTTCCTTTTCCCTCATGCTCCCTCTGCTCAGGATTTCACTGGCATGCAGAATGCTATGGAGCTGGGTAGGCAGGAGAGTTCCTACGATCATCGGCTCTCACTGGCAATCGCTATTGGAAATGGTCTGGATTTCACTTTTCCTCCTCTCTAGTCAGGAAGGCAAAAATAACACGAATGTAGCTGACTTTGCAGAGTTGAGAGTTAAACTGTTTCATCTGTTTAGCTGTTACAAAGAGTTACAAGAGTTTATTCATCTTTAAGTAGGTTGATGCACTTATACAACATGTGTCCTAGGATACCAACAGACATTAAACAGATTTAACACTCGAACCTCAAGAAAACTGAGGTTTAAAAAAAAAAAAAAAAAAAAAAAAAGCTAAGTGGGACATGTGAAAAGGAATTCGAGTTACAAACTGAATATCGGGTCTTCACAGGGAAAAGTTGCAGGTCAACTAGTGAATGCAAGTAATGAATTCTTTGGGTTTTTTTTTTTTTTTTTAATGCCCCTTGCCATCTTACAAAATCAAGGTGATTTATTAGGTCAGCATAAATTAAGAAATCTCTCTCTCTCCTTTTTTTTTATTAGAAAAGAAACAGCAGCACCAAACAATACTACTGGGCCTGAAGAAAAATGCAATTCTAATTTAAGAGCTAAAGCTCCCTGTCAATCCGATTAAATTAATTACATATAATTTTCAAGTGGAAAAACCTATCTTTTTGCTACAACAACCCTTGCCCAAACTGGAAAGCAGAGAGTCCTGGTGCCAGAAGTAACAATACTATGGGATTATATGACCAAACTTTTCTCTCAGCTAGTGTGCATTTCTAGCCTTACTTGCTATCGGTGGCCTTTGAAAAAGAGAGCTAACAAGTAGGGCCAAGCAGGGAAAGCCAAATGCTGGCAAGATGTTCACTGAGTCCTGCATCTTTGTAATGCTAATAGCAAAGAGAACATGGCTTGAAATCTGCTAAACTAGGTGTATCCAAATTTGTCAAGAGAATAACAGCTACACATCTGAACTACAAAAAAATAAGCAGGGCACTGCAAATCCCACTACCTTACACAAACCTTTATCCCTAGAGAATCTTAGCCAAGGTGGAGATGGAGAATTGAACATGAGCGCTTATAAGACTATAGGCCACATCCTTTAACAAAAATATAATTGCCTCCAGAGCTCAGATCCCCTCCTTTTGCACTGCGTGGAGGTATTTTCAGGAAAGGGACCCATTGAAAGTCTTAAAACATGCACAAAATCCCCATCCACGGCTGAACAAGGAGTCGGCACTTGCTGCATCTTCCTTTAGGCAGCTCTAGGTACAGGGACCATGTTGGAAAGTCATCTCCAGCACAGAGTCCCCAGAGTGACGATTATCCAGATGGCAATTCAGTTGACACTGGCCTAATCCACACTGAAGCCAGGACGGAGAATGTGAGGATTTGATAGCCACTTAGCCCACAGCTATTCTGCTGTGCACTCTGCTTATGCCAAATGAAGACTTGCTTTTATATTACAGATTTATGCAAGGCTCTCTGATCACCTGGCTTATACACCAGTGAGAGTGGGAAGAACCACCTGCTTGTGCAAAAACAGCTGCACTTTTCAAGGGGAAGATGTG
>NW_010586174.1:103926-116066 GCF_000705375.1 Tinamus guttatus | reverse complement strand
GACAAAAAGTACTAAAAACATTGTCTTACAAAGCACTGCAGTAACAGGTACTCAAGCGTTGACATAACTAATATACCTCTTACTCAAACCAAAATTAAATTCAAGATATGACATTAAGGGTAGCTGGCACATACCAAGTTACTAACATCAAGTTAGAAGGAGAAGATTGACATTCTAGAAAAAGCCTCAAAACCCTTTTGCCTTCCAACAGTAAAATCACTGGGGAAACAACGAAGTACTAGCCAATTTATGGATGACCCACCAAAATCCTCCTTCAGCTTTCTCTCCTTAGTAGTAATCAGATCATAAAGTAGGTAATTCCAGGGAATAATTAAGGAAAACCCTGATGATACAGACTGTGAGGAGAAACAGCCTTTCCTCTGCCAAGGGCTTCTCTAGCCGCCTTAAGGCATCAGCCTTCCACTGAAGCAGCAGGAGAGCAAAGCACTTCTGCATTATTGATTTTTAAGTAATCACATCACAGAATTCAATCTTCGCAGTAGATTAATACAAACATCCCCCTGGTGTCTTAATTACCGACACAGAATTAGCCAGCTCATCTCAAGTAAAAGCTAGTACTACAGTAGTAGAGTCTAGAAGGCTCTGAATCTAGAAAATAAATAGCAAATTCAATGTTTAAAGATAATTATACATTACTCCATTCAATTGACTGTTCTCCATTATCTAACTTGAACAGAGATAGTCTCCAAGTTTCTATTGTACAGAGAAGACAACTTGGCCGTGCCATATGCCTATAAGGATTTAACTTAAGACTATAAGGGCAAAAACAGAGCTCCTTTTAAATGGTTGCTCTCACATACTTTAATATATAATATTGCTTGGCAGCGAAACCAAGAGGACCTTCTGCATGTGGCTAATGAACTTCTCTCCTCACTTCACACACACATTTCTCATACAGGAGTCTGAAATCAGGTCACCTGGCTTCTTACTCCCTTGACAAATTTGGATACACCTAGTTTAGCAGATTTCAAGTCAAAATGAAAAAAAAAGAGACTGCAGAATTCATGCAAACTACAGTCTCAGGAACATGTCTAAACATATGAAACAATATAGATGATACAAAGACTGCACAGACTCTAATCATACCAACTCACACCTAAAATCAGTGCAAATTTTTGACTCAAATTGCTTCTCCTCATAAATGTACACACTGAATTTAGCGCTCTCATCTCCCAAAGAAAGATAAATTTTATTTGAGAAGCACTAGAAAGTTTACAGATGAATTTAACAGAACAGCCCACAAGAATGAGAAAGATTCTGCATTTCAGAGTAAGAACTGTAGAGCACCAGCTGCTAATTAAATGCTGGTGTTAGTTATTAAGAATGTACTCTCAATAGTAAATATGAAAAAAAATACTCAGTAGAAGAAGAAGCACAGATATGGGACCACACAATTAAAAACAGTGACACATAGAAGTGTGTTGAATTAAATCTGCACAATATCCTTAAATCCTAACATTTCTATTCTTTGAATGCTTGGCTTTGTAACATTACTAAATGTTCCCATAACACAGTTATGTGGATAATCACAGTACGTATTTCACATTAACTAAAAAAGAAGATTCACTGTATGAAGTTTCAGAGAGTTATAGGGGTTAAAAGAGTGCTGCTGCCTTACTGAGATTAATGACATATTAGCCTTTTGGAAGTACACTAGAATGCAGGTAAACTGCAGCCAGCCTTTAAAATCACATGTGTGAAATTAAAGCTTTGTTAGGAGGTTCAAATGACTAGAGTTAAGTAACAGATACATGTTATCAGTTTTCCCTCATGCTAGCAGAGGCCTTCACACTAACAACTCGAAGGCAGACAAGAATGTCAGTGCCCAGATATACAAAAATCTGTGTTTGTTGGCAGCTATTTACTCCGTCTCTGAGAGTCCTGTTATTTCTGACACATGGTGTCTCTCAACTGAGCAGTCGAGCCACGTGCTGCACTGGGATTTCACCAATGCTAAAGGCAAAGTGCAAGATGGTAGGAGCTGGGAAATGGAGGAAAAAGCAGCACAATCAACAATGAAAATAATTTTTAAAATAATTAGTATCTTTAAAAAATGTTAGCAAAACAATGAAGAAAGATCAGGTATTTTAGTAAAGAATCAGAAGCTGATTTGTTAGGGTGTGTTTGTACAATCTGAATTGTTTGGAAAAATCTGTGCCACTTACTGAAACGGTTGAACTGGGAGTGTTTGTTCCATATCCAGATGAAGGGAGAGAGGCCAAGGACCAGCGACGCCCATCCGTCCTAGAGACAAGAGGCAGAAGAAATTACTATTATGGCTAATATTTGGGCAAAATGAGAAATTCTTCCCCCAAATCCTCTAATCTCACATTTTGATTAAACGCCTCAAGATATTTAGGCAAACCAGTCATCCTATTTGCAATGAATTTTGTGAAAAAGCAAACAAGGCAAGTTTTTAGGAGTAAAATTAAGTGACCTTGAAAAAAAAAAATCAAAGCAAATGGACATCAAATTCCTGCAATAGGTAAGTGGCTTGCAAAAAAGGTAGATGCTTGGCACAAAAAAAAATGAAGTTGCAAGACAGACAAATGTGATCAGTTTATTTTAGACTTCTTTCAAACAGACATGCATAGGACCATTACTTACACAGTTGCTTAACTTCTAAGTAATGTTTAAAAATGAGGGAGGGAAAAATCCTATCAGATCAAGAAGGAACTAAAAGAGGACTCCTTTTTTTTCCTGAGTCTAAATGCCTTCTGCCTATAGTGACACTGGTAACAGTGGGGAATTCAAGCTGCTATGGCAGTGCTGCACAGAGCAAATATGTCCTCTCGAAATAGAAAGGAGATAGAAATAACACCTCAGGTCTCTTTGCCCTCCAATCACTATAATACTAGTAGTTATTTGCTATTATTAGCCAAGGAAAACTTTTTTCTTTCCTGGAGATAATGAGCATATCAAAAGGACTTAGAACAAAACATAACCTCAGGGAAAACAGCAAAAACACGCAGGAGGTATTGCAGAAAAGGTGGACTTGTTTTACCGAAGCCAAAGCAGATGAACTGTGCAAGTGTTTTGAGGAGAATCAATATTTCTCTCCTTGAAATCCTCTTCTTCCCCCATCAAAAACATCTCAGGGAGGAAGGAAATTGAACTAATCCAGCACAGTCTTTTTCTGCCTCTGATTTCATTGCAATCTCACCTGCATTTTGTCTCACCAACAGACCAATGTATCCTGTTCTATGCTGGGATAAATGTTAGTCTTTTTTCCTATCAGTTTACATTTGGTTGTTTGTTTTATTAAGGCAAATCATCAGTAACAGATCATAAAGTAAAGCTAACCAGGAAGAGTTAGAACTTCTAACTTACTTTGCAAAGACTTTTTTTTTTTTTTAACATATGTAGGAGGTACAGTACATTTATGTAACCACATGAGAAAATAGGATGTTTGGTAGTTCTTGGTACAGGTCTAAAACAGTGCTTAGAGTTTACAACACACACAACTTATTTTCACAATATCTTTTCTTATCCTACTATCCGCATGCCTAAGGCCTCACATCTGAACGCAGTGCACGTTCAGACAGAAGCACATGTTGCTTTATTTTCCAGAGCTAATTCATTTTACTGTCAGGTACTGACACATGCTCCTCCACTTTGCTATCTAACTTAGATCAAGAGGGAAATAATCCCACTACTTTATACTAGAAGAATATTATATAAGAGAGTTTTTAAAGAAGCTCATGCTACGTTCATAAAAAATATTGAAGCTGTGAAGTAGATTTCTATTGCATGCAGACTTTATAGCTAAACCCCATTTAGCCACAGATGATATTTTCTTTGGCAAGACAAACACATCTAAAAGCATGATCTCAAAAAAAATCCTGAAGAGATCCCATTCCTTTCCTAAGCCCCTAAAAGCAGGAAGTGTCAACACTACCAAGTCGCTGCATCATGTGGTCCGTGAAGGAATACCAACCTTCAACAACAGAGATCTTTGCTCACTGTCTGGATGAAATGCCAGTACCTCGTACCAGTTCTGGTACCAGTACCAGAACTCTAGTTCCATGGTATGACTACAGGTTTGTATCTTGCAAAACAGTAAACTGAGATACAAAAATTACTACTTTTTTCTGTAAAAGGAAAGCCTAAGCCTTTTGTGTATGTGTGTCTGTGTAGTCTAAATTGTGTATTGAAACTACTTCTGTATTTCGATAGTGATGTTAAAAAAATAATCCTTCTCACATAGAAAATGACTTTTCCATCCTTAGTCTGTCTATTTTCCACTGATGCAATCTGGGCAAGCAATGTGCTAAGCAGTAAAGGCAATGAATATTAGCACTATATCCAGCACAGAGAAGTGGGACAAGAGTTGAAATCTTTCAAAGCAAAGTCACTGGTAGAAAGTCCTTAAAAAAATTCTCTTTCAGGTATGCTAAACATTTCAAAATTATTTCAGTGTTTGGTTAACAACATACTTTTAGAGAGATCTTATGCAATAATGCTTTAAGAAAAGATACTGTGAAAGAAATTTTTAGGTCATTTGTTTTCAAACAACCTCTGCTAGCACACCAAAATCATGTGGGAGTAATTCATTTTGTCATCAAAATGACATTTTAATAAGAGATTTAAGGAAGTATTTTTAAGGCAAATATAATACTATTCAATGAACACTAGCCCAATTTCAAAACAAGAAGGGGCCAGAAGAACACAGCACCTTCTGCAGAGCGTAGCCTACTAAGCATTTTAAAACAAAATGCAAAGATTTCTCATTTTCATCACCAAAGAATAAAAGCTCAATGCCTAAATGGGGTTATTACAGCACAAATTTGTTAGGGACAGAGGCTAGTGCCCACGTGCAAAAGCAGAGTTCCCCCCCACACACACACACACCAGCAGCTCAATGCACGTTACCTGTCTGCTCTGTGTCCGTGGCTGTATGGAAAAAAATTGTACAGGGACAGTAAGGGAGAGGGAAGTGAAAGCAGCACTTGTCACTGCAGCAAACAACTCATCTTCTATTACTGTCATTCCTCTTACTGAGTAGGGGCAGGACGAATCATGCATTTTCTTTTACAGAGAAGAATTTTGTAGATATGACACCATCACTGAAAGTCTGTCTAGCAAGTGATCTATGATTAATCACAACATGGACTAAGAGCAGACCTGCAATGGTTTGTAGTGAAATTGGCTTTAAAGTAAAATGTGTTTTCCAAATGTGTTTCCCATTCTGTTCCGAGAACCAGCTCGTCACAGGGCCACACTAAACAAATGAGAACCACAAATGATGTTCAAACAGGATAATAACTGAAGAAATTACTTTAAAAGGCAGAAAAACAGCAACCAATCATTTCCAGGATGGCAAGGAGAATAAATCAGGTAAAATCATCTCTAAGACTAGGACAACACAGACCAAAATGGCACAATGCAATCTCCATTTCCCTGGGATGACAGAGCACAATATTTTCAATTACTTAATATCATCATGCAGAAGTTATTCTGATACAGCTATTTGATAATCCAATAAATATGCATTGGTACTACTATGATCAGTAATCTCCAGGATGTAATGCGAGTGAAAAACAGCTTGTTTGGGAAACTTATTTCTATGCTTAAACATTCATTTCGAAGACATAAAAGGTATACAGAACAACACAAACAGTATAGAATGAGCTGCAGTGTTTGAAAGGGTAGATTTAATCTTTGATTCATTTCTTTTAAAATTAGGTAAGTAAAGAAGTATGAAAATGGGCTCTATGAAGTTTTATTATTGTAGCATTTAATTTTTACATGAAAATTCGTAAAAGAATAGTAGTAAAACAACTGAAATAGCCAACAAATGACACAAGTTTTGAAAATGGTTTCAGCTGCACATTTCCCCCTGCATTCCAGGATCCAGAACATAAAATGCTGTGAAAACTGGTTCACATTCAGTTGATTTCAGTAGTATGTCTTGAGTAGACCCAGATGAGGCTCAGATACCTCATTAAAAATAAAGGTGGATACACTGAGTACACTTGAATTGCTTCACCAGCAGCTAAAAAATTCATTTTTCTCTCCAAGGCAACAGGAGCAAACATAGCCTGTCTGTCATATTTCACATGATATTATAGTTTGTTCTTCCATGAGAAATAAAGGCTAAAGGCTGCTTCAAACAGTACTCAGAGAGACCAGGTTTTCCAGCAAATCACTCAACTGGAGAAACACTCCAGCATTTACCTGCCAT
Organism: Tinamus guttatus; assembly: GCF_000705375.1. The sequence continues at coordinate 109,861 of NW_010586174.1, read as the reverse complement.
TCAAATACAGGGGTTAACTTCAGCTTCTCTCTCCTATTCCTGAACTTGCCTGTTTCCAAACCTTTCTTCTTCTCGGTTTTGAGACGTGTTTTCTATCTAGTCCTCAAGCTAAATCTTTCATGTTCAGAAAACTTCCTTCCTCTCAGAAGGAGCACATTCTCCCTTTCCTTGATCACCAGATAACTCCTTTCAGCCAGGGAGACTGCAGCAAATCAAAACCACCATCCTCCCAGTGAATGTGAGGATCCCACAGAGATGCAGGTACCCCAGTCACGGCCGTTCTTCCTGCCACATGCCATGCTCCCAGGAGGGGCTTCCCTAGGCTGTCTGCATCAGTGTAATTCCTTGACTTTCTTCTGTGTCTGAAAGCCACCTGGTACCTTCTGGGTGATGCCAAGACCTGAACTAAAGCAAATAAAATAAATCTGGAAATGTCAGAGAAAGTAACTGGGACCAAGGGGGGTTACAGGAATACCCAATAAGATTTTCAGCCCTAAGCCTAAAGATTAGGCTCATGATGAAAGAGAATCCCCAAACTCCTAACCAGTAGCCAACTCTTGAATAAAAATACATGAGCTATGTGCTTGCCAATCCAGGGAAAACACGCACTGACTTACCTTCGGGCAGGAACAAAGGAAAAATGAGCAGGTGCATTTGGAGAGAAGTTCCTGGGACTGTCCAAAGGACTGCTACCTGTTTGAGAAAGAAAACATTTCATTTGCAACAAACTGATAAGTAGCTTTTCCTTGTGCAGAAATGCTTTGGGTTGTAGTCATAAATAATTGACAATATAGAGATCATTTGAGCACTTATTTGTTAAAGAGATTTTTTGACCGATGTGGAAGCACCATTTTCTCTCCTTTTAAAATAATCCAAAATGGAAAGCCCACCTATACACAATCTATTCTCTTAATATTTTTCAGTAATTCTTATATACAACTTTTTTTTAGCACTTCTCAATGAAAACTTGATTTAGAAATAACATTGATGACATTTTCAGGAATAATGAGCTAGAAAGTATCTCTCTACTTCTCTCACAATGTTTATCAATGCTGAATGCAGAACTCACTGCAGAAATAGGACATGCCAAAGGAACTGCACATGATAATGTAAGAATTACACACAGATCTAAGATGATCATGCCACAAGGCATTAGCATTCACTCTAACTACCAATATTCTAAAATAATTCTTCTCCCATGAAAACAAATATTCCAGTGAATAAAATGAGAAAAAAGTAACATTTTTATTCTCACTCAGCACAAGAATCTCCTCTCCAGGCTTTCTCATGTTTAGTGTATACATATGGTTGGTAAGTGGTGTGTTACAATGCATTTTATTTCAAAGCAAGATGCAACCACTCCATAGAAAGCCTTTCTGAAAGTCAGAATCATTCAGAGAATAAGTGCAGAAACCTTTGAAATTCATAAGATGAATTAGAAGCTTTATGTCAATGAGCTCTTACTATTGGACATATTCTTAAGTGGTTTGCTCTTTCTGATCCTTAGTACAAGCACAAAGAAAACCATACCTAGAATACACGTGTCAGAAGCAATTTCTCTGAGCTCAGAGAGTAAAATAACATTAAAATAAACAAGACAACAAAGGGATACTGGAGAAGCAATGTATTGCAGGATTCTTTCAACTCTGTATCTTCAAATTTCGATCCCATTTAAAAGGAATTTATTTTTAAAGTCATGTCAAACATGAGCACTAAGGTAAAAATGAGGATTTGTGAGAAGCGAAAGCTCCTCAGTGATGAGTCACCTGCCGAGGACTTGCCCCAGGCGCCGGGCTCCCCAAAGGAAGCCAACGCTGGGTGCACGTTCCACTGCAATGTGCACAAGCCTGTGCTTATGCTGCATTGATTTTGACACTAATTAATCACACACCTTGATTATCAGGCTAAGCAGAAACTGAATATACACACAGCACACAGCTGAGGGCAACTTCCACTCGCGCTTTGGCTATTCGAGTAGTTCCTGTGCAACCTCCTGCACCATGTCCCAACCTTTTCCTTCTCCCCGCGGCCCTGCGGAGCCACGCGGGCAGGGAAGCAGAGGGCAGGGGCTGCAGCAGCCAGCGAGCTCCATCTGGCTGTGGGGCTGCAGGGGAAAGAGCAGCTGGGGGAGATCTCAGCAGCCCCGGGCTGAGCTACCACCTGTCCCGGGGCGATGACGGAACCAGAGGGGCGAGAGAAATCCAGACCACTCCACAATCTGCTTCACCAAGAGCAAGCTGGATTAAAAACAAAGGGTTTGAGCAACAGGTTTGGTCTCCTTTGAGTTGGTTTTCTTTTTTTTTTTCCCCTATTACGCATTAAAAATTAACAAGTCCAGAGTGTGATATGACACAGTGCAAATTTTCAGCCTAAACCAAATACCATCTAACCATCCTATCATGTCCTGGGTAGAGAGCTCTGGGGACATAGGAGAGGTGTCAAAAATCTGTGATTTTTGCTGCTTTATTTATTGACTTTACACACATTTTAATTCCTCTGGTCACAGTGGAAAAACACGGCCTTTATACTACTTTTGCATTACAACACAACTGGGTGGCTTTGCAGTCTAGGTGGCACTGCAAATTTGCAAGAAAGATGGAAGAAAGCTGAGACAGCTGCGAGTGCACAGGCAGCACATGTGCTGGTAGCAGTACGTAGCTTTGGGTTGCCACCATTTACTTGATAGCAGAACAGAAAGCTTAAGGAGCATTTTAGATCCAAAGGAAATGTAGTAGTGAGGCCCTTTAGCGGCACTGAATATCTCAACAACAACACAAGGAACTAAACCAGTTCTGGTGGGAACCTCGGTCTTCATGCCATTTCTCAAGCTTCCCTGGAGATGAACCCAGCTATGTGAAGGTGACCTTACCCAATAAGGAGCCCTTTGCTCAACACTGTCACGAACATGCAATGAGCTGTCATTGCCTTTTTTATTTTTAATCAATCTTTTGTAAACTTTCCAGCTTACGATCAAAATACGACTCAGAATAACTCAAGAAATTGGGTAATGACAGTTTTAAAACTTTGAAATTACCTGTGTGGGTGTTCTAACTCTTCTGCGCCTGCACAATCTGGTACAAAGATATTACTAATATTTAAGCAACATCTTTTTCGGATTTATATGGCACATTTCCTTCCAGACACTGGAATTTTAATTAGATCCCCTGTGAGCTGCTTCTAGTTTTAAAATGAAAAGCAATTAGTTTTTCTACTCAACTCAAGTCTGGATGAAGCTTTTAAAACAACAACAGGGAGAAGGGGAATTCCTACTTTCCTTAAAATTTCCCAATATTGCTGCATCTGCTAGAGTTGAAAGAATTTTAATAAGAGAAGCCTTAGTACAATGGTCTCATTCGCCAAGGATGATCGAAAGCCTCTTTACCACGTTAGCAAAGGTAAATTCTCCTGTTGCTCAAGGGTTAAGGTTGGCTACTGCTGACCCTGAAACGACTCGGTCTCAAGAGAGGCCGTTACACAGGATAATTACCCATTAGGTAAATCAACACACTTACCAGAACATTAATGATTCAGGCATGAACCTTTACATTTCCTGGATACAGGAAGACGGATGTAGTCAGGCTACCCTCAAACACAAGAGCTGGACCCAACTGGCGAAATTTGGTGAAAGCAGCTACCCTCTATGAACATGACGTTCATCAGAGAGACTAATGAGTCCAAAAGCTCAGACTAGAATCTTTTTGTAAAACCTGCTGCTGAGATCTGTAAAAACAAAGACGAAAGGCACTTTTTCAGCTCCACAAGGGTAGAATGTTCTGTGCCTGTGCCTCCCAAAACACCATGCCCAGCCTTCCAGGTTAGGAACAGAGCCCTTTCCAGGGTACTGGTGACCTACATCACCTTTTGCAGCTATTAGCCTCAAAATCGTGTGCCTGAAGTTACCACAAGACACACGATTGAAGACAGAAAACAGCTCTGGGAAATGAGCAGGACAGGTTCTCTGACTTCAGAAAAGGCTCCTGCAACCAGAAACTCCACTGGGAAAGGCAGCTCCCTCACCTCCTTGATAACCAAAGTCCTATCAAGTCTAAGGACTCCATAAAGAAGGGAAAGGAAATTCAATTCTAAGAATTTCAGAAGTCACAGTATAAGAAAAATATTTAGCTGCTAGCAGACTATTATTTGCAAATAAAAGGGTACTAGTTGTTTTTTGTTGATGCTGGTGGTTTTTTTGGTTTGTTTAACGTGGCTGGAGTACTCCTCATCATTCTTAGAAGACTTTGTACATTTTGAGGGAGGAAGTATAAGGATATTTTTAAATGTATTTCCAGATGGTTTAAAAAGCAGAACTGTTTACAATTATGTGTCTAAATATTTGGGGGGAAAAATAGTAGATCAGCTTTCATTTCGTCCTTCTGCAAGAGAAAACATACAGCATTGCAGACATCCAAATCTTTCAGCAGCTACCATTCTATCTGCGTGAATCACTTGTTTTTTAGCTTCCACTAACCTAAATTCTAACCTTCTCTGCTCCACATCCTACCTTCTTTGGCCAGGTCCTACTTTTACCAAGTCTGATTTCTCAGCATGACTTTCGGTTTATTTTTGAAGCTCCTTCTCCTCCTCCCCTCAACGCTACCCAAATACGCCTCAATATTCTCTGCCAGCTTTGCATAATCTTCATACTGATACCGGCACCAGTATTAGATTTCATTTAAAGATATGAGTTTACTTATTGAAATAAATATTCTTAATAAGAACACCGACTGAAAGAAGTCTTATAGTATTGACACGTCAGCAATTTAACACTAGGGAAAAAGCCTGTGTCAAATGCTCTGCAGCCACTGTCTGCACATGCAGCACTCCACAGTAAATAGGAGAAACGAAGAGCAGCTCATTTTTAAGAAATAAGTGTAAAGCTGCCTCTCTCTTCCATGAACTATAAGTAGTGTAATATATCCACAGGACATTAATTAAAAAGCAGCTGTAGTCCAAAGATATGTTACCTGACAGTAACTCCCTTTCTATGCGCAACTAACATACATCAATATAATCCTTTTTATATTGGGAATAGTGTGTAAATACTAAACAGCTAACTGAAGAGATAACTCAGTTTTACTACAGAGAAAAGAGTAGTTTCAAGGTCCATTTCACTCCAGCAAACGCACTTGCAAGATGTCGAATGGCAGCTTCTCACTGGGATCTCAGCCTTTGCACCTTCCTGCTCTCTGAGCACGGCTTTCACGTTGCAGCTGCAGGGCTCAGGTTCCTCTCCCTGTTTCGGCGTGGGCGTTACAACATCCTTACTGCATCTTCTTTTCTTCACCTGTTACATGCTATCTCTAGTTACTTACTAGGTATCTGACATTTAAACCAGGAAGTTTCTGCTGTAAGCAGCTCACTGCAGGAGCTGGGGCTGCAGTAAAAATACTGAACATTTGCAGGGTCGCTGTGAGAAGAATCAGCCAGAGCACTAAAACTGTTATGAAGTGTTTTGTTTTTTTTTTTTCCCCCGCCATGGTTTTCTACATAAGACATACAATTTGCTGAATGCTAACACAAATGGCCAAAAAATCTTACCAAACAATATGGAATTACCTGCCTTCCAGCACATATGAATCTTGAACTAAAAAAAAAAAAGAAAAGTTTAAGCACTCTGAGTAGCACCTATTTCAAATATAAGGAATGCTGCGATCCTGTCGTGCCATCCTAGTGTCACACATATGAAACAGGAATGACTGATCAGCTTCAGCAACCAGAGGTGTGTGACACCCTTTGCCCACTTCTTCCCCCATCTTCACTGCAGAGACTCGCAGCCACCCCAAGCCCCGCACAGTAGCCACTCTCCAGTGAAGGAGGTTTGGGCCAGGAAGGAGAATCGTGCCTTTCTTTACCAGTGGGAATGGAAAAACGTACAAATAAAGAGAAGCCCTCATAATAAAAGCCATTTTTGCCAGAAGGAGGAATTGAACTTGCA
>NW_010586174.1:54587-103908 GCF_000705375.1 Tinamus guttatus | reverse complement strand
CACAGAAAGTTAACCCAGTGCTGCCCCTGCACACGGCATCGCAGCTGGGGACAGCGCAAACCCACAGGCAGTGACAAGGGTCTTCTCTGGAAGCCAGGGTGCATTACAGCAGTGGAAAATACATCTCAAAATAGCTTGAACTTCAATCCTCAAGCTGTAAGACTCCATCTCATTCCAACCGAATTATAAAGATGCTGTTGCTTCTGCTACTGTTTTGAAGCTTTTAATTTTAAAAAATAATCAAGCAGTAATTTAGGGTATTTCCCCTCCTGATGTGAGATTGCATACTGTAGCGACTGGACCGTGCACAATGTCTCTGCTTTCCAAATTGGAAAAAATCCCGAACATATCTATACATCTCTTCCACATGGAAACTTCAGAACTAATCAGAGGAAGACTCAGAGCAAGTAATTTAAATTACACATTGACAGATACAGAACTCATTTTCAAATAAATGAGATGTTTCAAATGTCAGCAGGTATTATGGGAGTTGCAGCAGAACAACTACCCAGTTTTAAGGGATTGCAGAAGGGCAAAACACAGGTATTAGTATTAAGAAGGAAAGCTTAATGCTGTAGGCTCATAAGAAACTGTTTTTATAGGTCAAATCCTCTCCTTTACAAAATTAACTGGCCATATACTGGGAAAGCATTCACACATGGTAATGCAGAACTAAAATTGAAGATAATAGAAAATTTGGAAATCAATACTAAAATTTTGGTTGGGATAAGAATACAAAAACAACCTTTACGAGGACTGAAATCTAGTAACGTTCAGTCTTCAATGGACTCCTACCACATTCTCCTGCAAGCACAAATTACATTTGAGAGCAAGTTTAATTGGTAGGTTCAGTTCCGCAAGACTAACTGAGAAGCTCACTCTGGTGCTTCATTTGCATGGACCATTTATTCCCAAGTCCACCAGGTGTAATCTGAACTCATTTACGACATCCAATTGAGGGAGAAACACAAAAATTAAAACAATTTTCAACCGCCTGATTTTGATGCATCACTCAGCAATCTCAGAATAAAATCATAACCATCTGCCAACAATTACAGGGAGGTGAACAGTTACCGGTTAACACATGCACAGCCGTACAAACTCCTGCAATAAAACTAAGAATAATGTGACATAATTTTCTAAAGGGAGCTAGAAATTCTTAAAAGTGATCGTGCCAAGTAAATGTTACTCCTCTGCATGTGTATGAATGCAGGGAAAAAAAACTCACTAGGGAAGCACTATCAAAATGTTGTATTTCAGTTTCTGCAATAATAGGAATTAATTGAGATATAATGGTTGGCATTTTCTTTTACTGTTTATTATCTGAATAACATGAGTTGTGTTTTTTTAAAAACAAAATTATAGAAATTAAAACAGAGTAATATTATTGATATTAATTTAATTTATAAATAAGTTTATAAAATTCTAAGAGTCTCTTTTGCCATGTGTCACAGTGCAGTAATGTATAAGTAGTGTTTCTCTTCTAATAATGCTGAGTATAACATACCTAATATTATAATAATGAAAGGCAATAAAATAAGCATCTAGGATTTTGATAGCAATAGGTGTATGCAGAGTTCAAAAATCTGAAGTGGATGTTAAGCTATTCTGTAGGGTAAGCAGAGCCCATGGGCAACTAAAATATTTGCAGCACTAAACATCTTACTATATATACAATTCTCAATTTTGCAATTCCACCCAGACCATTTAAGATGGACTCCAAGCATATGCGTATACTTTTTTTTCCTCTGATTTTGAAAGATTTAAAATCTGTATTTCTAAAACTTGGCACTTCAATACAAGTTCTCGTGACTAAATAAGCAGAGGGATGTTTGCTTGAAGTCAACAAGATGTAGTTTTCTATACTAAAATCCTAGGTCATTTTGGAAAATATTCAGGGATTACACACAGTTCAAAAACTGAATCAACTCACTTCACATACATTAGGAGCCCCTCAGTGACAAGTGAATTCATGTCATGGTTGAAGTTGCTTGGATCTATTTTCATTCATTTCAAACATTTAAGTCTCTTCACATACTATAGTTTCTTCAAATTTTCAAGCATTTTCAATGTTATGTTATCGCCTGACATCTCATCTTGATGCTCTTCAGATATTTTTTTTTAAATGGTGTCTTCTTGTATTTTCCCAGATCAGGGGTCATTAGGAGGTAGGTTTTTCGGCTAGACAGTTGACTGTCTTGCATCACACCCACACGTAGGTCGCATACAGAGGAGCAACTTCTGAAGCAGGTGCCATAGAGAACTTGTTTTTAGAGTAATTTCAAATAGGAAAATTTTGGATGCCCCTCCAGTTTCTCTGCCTTCCCACGTTTCCTCTGATTCGTAGAAGAGCTTTAGGACAGACACCAAGAGGAGTTGCTCAAGATGGAAACCCCTGAGAGAGAAGCTCCTGCACTTACCAGGTTAGGGACAGACTGACATACACAGTTCAAACAAATAACATGGCTTATTCTCAAAGTCATAACATATATACAACATTTCTTCAGAAAAGCACTCGTTACTCTAAATTCCATCTACTTTTGTCTCTTGAATCCACGATTTTTCTCAGGGAAGACTGCTAAAGACATTACTGCACAAGAACTCCAATTGCCAGCACTTTCTCCTCCTGTTCTCTGCTGGCTACACTTGTAGGTCACAGAGGATGTCCTTTTAATTAATAGTTTTAACTCCCACGTGCAACATGAGAACCAAGAAATGGAAACGATTATTTGACAATTACAGCTAAAGAAAGACAACATATCACCCATTAGTTACCCTAGCTTATATGTTACTTAGTTACATGTAAGCTTGCAACCTGGCACAGCATCAAGAAAACTAACTTTTCATTATTAAAATAGACCAGAAAAGCTCATCAGAAGAAAAGAAAATAAAGTTGTTTCCAGTATGTACATTTCTGCATTTTTTTCTGGTCATATTTTTATTGTCAGTTTAGAATTTGTTCATTTCAACATATATATTAACTTTAAGAGCAAAGTAAAGAGCACAAAGTAACTAAGTGGGGAACTTCTACCAGTAAAACTTCTCTGTTAAAAATAAATAAATAAATAAAGTACAATTAAATTGTTATTTTAAAGAGTCATTTAAAAAAACAATATAATTGAAGTAGTTCCTGAGCCTTCCATGACTGGGTTTTCCAGCATCCTGAGCAAATATGACAATTTTTATGAAAGCTTAAATAACAGTTGTGGCTTTAGTGGGTAACCTTGGACAGAAAGCTAGTCTTTTTTTTTTTTTTTCTTCCCCCTTTTGACAGGCTGGATGTCACCTCTCCAGATACAACGCTCTGCAAACAGAAGCAGATGGCTCCTGCTGCTGAACTACTATCAATTTGCTGTTCTTCCTCAGCGTTTCCTAAGTTTCCATCTCCAGAAAGTATTTACAGAACATATTGCCATGTAGTAGGAGGAGAGTCTGAATATAAGGAAAACAAGTCACTTGTCCCACACGCAACTGTGCTGAGCTTCCAGGCAGGCTCTGCTGTTGATGCCTACGTGCCACAAACGTTCAAGCTGCTTCCTGCTACAGATGGGCGTCCATTAAGGCCACACCAGAAGCCCAACCAACTTCTCTTGTATTTGGAAACAGGAGAAACAAGGTAGTCACCGATCATCCACCCACCTCAGCCACAAGGACCCCAGGAAGGGCTGTTTGGGCAACCTGGAACATCGGCAGGGAGGACCTTTTCTGAGAATCCACAGCAACCACAGGATCAATAACAATTCTTTAATTTCCTTCAGAAAGTATCTCCACACATTCACCCTGACGACTAATAAGCAGTTGCCCAATTGCTTTGAAATGAGCACCTCCTAGCTGCTGAGATGATAAAAAAGGGGTTTTTTTTTGCAGAATGTGGTGGATCTAAAAGATTGAACCCTCCAGAAAGAGTGGAGGAAGGATAAGGTAGAGAAGCGGAGAACTCAGAACAGATAATGAAGAAGACACTCTTAGATTACTTCTACTTTTCTCAGAACAAAATCAGCTTTTTAGAAGTTGTTCCTTTTCATGGAAGCAGTATTTTTTTGGATATTGTTCATATCTAAAAAACAAAGTCCCAATAAAATATCCCCCAAATTTCAGTGTGGTCTAAATCATCTTCTGTATGAGAGCTTGCAGTAACCACAGTCTTAAGCATAACATACATTTATTTTGAAACTACATGGGCATTGTTATAAGTTTTAAAAAGTTTAAAACTTTGGTCAGATAAAGTTTCAAAGAGAGTGCTCTGATCTATCGGCATGTTCAAACTCACTGCAATGACCAAGGACATCACTAATGATTGCCAGGAAAGCCGTCCCGGAGCGTTACCTGTGTGTCCATGAAGAGGGGAGTGCGGTCGCGGGAGCGTTGGAGAAGTGCTGGAGGTCACAATCAAACTCTTTCTGTTGCTTGTCCGACAGCTGCAAGAAAGACATAAATTATAAGGCAGAGTCAGGAGAACGAGCACATCTCAAGGCAGGTCCTGCCAAATGTCTTTTAGCTAATGAGGGATCCCTCAGTATTTAGGTCAATGCCTTCCTCATGCACTGAATTTCGGCACCAAGTCTGCACAGGAGGAAACACGCAGGGCTCAAAGTTACTTGGTCAGCAATAAGAGGCTTAATATGTTGGAAGCAACACGCACCCTCCATCTCCTGCTGCACGGACCGCTCCAGAGAGCTGAGCAAACATTCCTCGCTCACAGCACATGGGCAGCTCATGCTTTCCAAAACACACAAACTCCCCGACTGGTGAAATACTCAAGTGCCTCAGATATTCTTAGCAATGCGCAACACAGCCTGTGAATTCATTACAGTTACTGGCTAATGCGGGGAGAAATTAGAGCACACTCCTTGGAAAGAGTTAAAATGACAAAGATGTTAGCACAAGGCAACAGATGAGCAGGTTTATTAACAACATTCAAATCTGAGATTCCCAACTTCTCATGGGCACATGCAGAGACACTCAACTAACCCTGTGCAAAGCAAAGTGAGGCCGGAGCCCTTTTCTCATCAGCTCCCCTCACTTTGGCCAAGAAAAAGACACCTCAGCACGAGGGATCTGGGACATTTTTAATCAGAGTTTCAGAATTAACCAAATGAAGTCGGATGTGTTTCTCCATGTGCTCACCGTAGTATGATTTCTCCTAACAAGCATTTCATTAGCTCTAAAGATCATAAAAGTAATTGGAATGGACAAGGGAAACATTTCCAGAGCAGGCAAGCTGTGAACAAGAGCAACAGGGTATTTAAATCCTGTTCCTACTCCCACTTTCTCTGTTGCTTCAGCTGAACAAGCAGCCTCAGATCCCCAGCAAAACCTCACAACCGGCCATTTACATTTATTAACTCTTAACTCCAGCTTTCTTCCAGGGTCACATGGATGTTTCCGCTTACACCAGGGGCTCTCCAAACAAGCTTCAAACCCCATATGGAGCTGGATATGGGGCTGGTGGATAGACAGGAGCAGGGATGCAAATCAAAGCAAGCAAGGCGTGAACTTGCACAACTCGAGATGCGCAACGGGAAGCTCCTTCTTGGTTCAACCAACGCGACGCAGAGCCCGTCTGCTCGCACAGTTTCTCATCCCAACATCTGCCAGGATCCTTCCTGCGTTGCTAGATCTTCTGGAGCAGCCCAACAATAAATACCCTCATCAGACTGCCAATTACTGCGGCTTAATGCAAAATTACTTTGCTGCCACAGGACACAGTGTATGAATAATTACTGAGTCTTTTTTGTTGTTGTTCTATACAAAGCTTGAAATCCATAAGTAGAAAAAAGAACACAACTGAACTGCCAGCTATAACAAACTGCAATAAGGCTAGAGCAATACTAACTGCCTTTCTGGCTCTTTAGTGTACTTAAAGCATTCCACAAAATTATCCAACTGATTCCACACCATCTTCATTTACAGTCATGAATTATTCAGCAAGAGTCCATGCAAAACCTGATTACCATTCTGCACATCATAAGCAAAAATTAACAGCCTGATTTTAAGGAGCTTAAAATCTCCGTTTATAGGTTTTTGGTATATCTTTGCTTGCTCTATTCCATTAACTGTTGAAAAAGAAACAGAACAATTCTAACATTAATACCAAACAATCATTACGTTCATGTTACTAGCAAATCTCTTCCACAATTAAAAAAAAAGAGTGTTCATATACAAATTACCATGTAAGAAATTAAGATTTTGCTCAATATAAAATATTAGTACAATAAGAAAAGAAAGCTCCATCTACAGTCACATCCCCTTATTAAAAAGGGTTCCCAAAATACACTTTACCAGAGTGATGGCTGGAGCCTGCTATGGAAACTTGGTATATTTAAAAGACAATATAATGGGGAATATTAAGTATCCAAAACTCAGAGCTGCTTAAAAAAAAAAAAAAAAAAGGAAGAAAAATAAAAAACCTGCTTGCTTGCATTTGCCAAGTTGGACCAAGTTTTACAAACCCATTTTTTCTGCTATACTTGCAAAGATAAGGGACCACAAGAGAACAAGAGAAAGAGTTAAGTGGCTGGAGAGCAAGCACAGCTGAGACCCATTAAAAGGTCGGGTTTACACGAACCACAGCAGAGGAGGGAATGGGTTTTGAGTGAAAGCCTAGACCCAATTTAGGAATAAACCATTATTCTCCTTACACCCCGAAAACTGGATAAATTTCAGTTTCCCTGGATCACTAGCCAGGGAAGGGGGAACATCTCTTAAGGCCATTTGGCCACTTCCACAAACCACGTCTGTTGCCAATAAGGAAAAGCTGAACATAAAGGCTAAAAACAGAATGTCCTGATTTCTTAAATCCATGTTACATGATGAGAAAAATATATACGCAGACACAGTATACTCCCTACTGGCTAAGAAAGGCCCTTGGGAAATAGGTACAATCTTTAATAGATCTTCAGGATCCCGAAGAAATTACAGAATAACAGCGATGAAGTTCTCGCACTTACAAAAAGTGAAAAAAAAGAGGAGGGGGAACATGAGGATTTCAACTGTGCCACCACTCCAAGAAGTCACTGTTACTCCATTTAAGAATCTCTCAAATAAAAGCAGCTAAATATTGAAGAAGCACAGCTAGCTTTAGCTAGAAAGTAATGCCAAAGAAATAGGACCTAATCATTTAATCTTTGGAATAGTTTGAATGAAGACAAAATGCTTTCCTGGAAGAGGCACTTAAGCTAGGCACTAGTCTCAATACTGAAATACTTGGGCTACGATAATGAGGAGCTTATACGATCAATCCTTTCAATTGCATTAATTATTGCTTACTACTGTTAACAAATTCTTCAGACAACATTAAGTTTCCCTGCCCCAAAACTACACAAAAAACAGCAGCAATGGGAAAAAGCAGAAAGGGAAAAGGTCATCTGTGCCTCACTGGGTATTTTAACGACAAAAATAAGGTTCTCCTCAGGCATTCCAAGCGTTATGATTTGTTTATAAGCCAAAGTTTTGCTATTTTAATTAAATGCAAAGTGAACCTAACCCTGACCTTCCTTCACTCTTGCGGTTTAATATTAAGTATGGGTCTCGTTAACATTTTTTTTTCTTAGATCCCACTTCATAATTTTAGAGACCACCCCCCACCGCAGCTCTTCTCGTTTAAGCAGAGCCGGAGCTCAGTGGCACGGGCTGCTCTCCTGCCCTGGCGCTGCAGGACCGTGTTCCCGGCAGCGAAGGCCGTTTGGGATGTGCTCAAAACCCAAACCCCGACTCGCATCGCTGCCCCCCGCCCCAGCCCTGCGCGGCCACCGGCACCTTGCTCGGAAGCTCGCAGACACACGGGCCACCGAATGGGGAAGCCCAGCAGAGCCCTGCAGCAACCCAAGTCTTCGCCATCTGGGGGAAAAAGCGAGATCTGTAAGAAGGCCTCTCTGCCATTGCCACAGAAACCCTGCTGCTTCTGGAGCTCACTTTGCTCCCTGTGGTAAAAATAACATGTGCTCCGTGGCCCGCGGTGCTGCAAGCGCATTCCTGAAACCGAACACTGCGGGACAGGGCACGGGGCGGCGGGAAGTGGGTCCTGGAGCCGCCGCCACGCGCTTTTTTTGGCGCCCTCGGAGCGCCGCGGGCAGCGCCCGCCCGCGCACCCCGGCTATGCAGTGTTATACCGACCCGCTAAAAAGGGATTAATTATTACAATCTTTTGGCTTCAGCATAGATCAATACTTGATCCTTTATTTTAACAACTCACGGTGCGTCTCTGCCTCTCGCTGATGTTGCAAAGCAAAAGTGATTAATGTCTGCTGAGGCATTCACGTAATGAAAACAAGGGCCATAGAAAACCAATTTAAAAATAAACAACCAGCCACCAGGATCAAGTCATACCATAACATTGCTGGTTATTAGAAATGAACAATACTAATGAAGGTTTTCAAAAGCTATCTAAATTGATAGGCCTAAAAAAATACATCTCGTAGCAGAAAATCCTGAATGTGCAAGTAAACAAGATTAGCACCAGCAGCACGAGCCTGACTGTACACTTTGACAGAAAACCAGGCATCAGGTGAAAAGGATGTACAGAAAAATTACAGCTTAAAGCACTTTTAATTAGCAGCCATTAATATATATGAATCATATTAGCAGTTTTTAATTACAGAATTTTAGCTTTGTAAATCACCCCAAGTTTCCCACGTTGAATAGATTCATGCATTAACTGCTAACTCTTCAAACGTGAATTTCAAGAGTCAGACACCCAACGTGACCCAGGGTATGTCTGCAATACAGCAAACCACAAAGCCACGGCACAGCTCAGAATGATTACACCTACAAAGGATGTTTGTGATTACTTGTATTGCTTAAGCATAATGTTGCCCAGGCAAGTTTAAGTAGTTTTTCCTCTGATGTTTTTAGAAAAGATTCGTTTTGGTTGATTTGTCTTATAAAGGCTTCCCCATCAGAAACAGCCATTTTGGAAATGAAAATACGCATTTAAAATTTTTGTTCACAAAAGCAAAAAATTTACAAAATCCAAAATCTGCATGTCAATGAATGCAGCAGCTGCACAGCAGTGTTAACTAGATGTGGAAGTTATCATCTTAATTATAGTAATTCAAAGATGGAAGCAATTTTGTAAGCTTTAATACCATCAACAACAGGAATAATTAGTTCTCCAAAATAGATAAGAATAAGTAAGCATCTGGTTCAACTGATCTTTTTTTTTCCATATTCAAGAATAGTTTAAAAGTTATTCATCCTAGAATAACTAGGGAAAAAATAGCATTATTGTTCAGGCTGTACAGATTGGGTAGTTTGCGCATTCCTATAATAAGCTTTTTTCCTTCTCCTCTCTTCCACCAGGTATCGCTGACCTCCAAGCTGCTTGTTCGAATTTATAAACAGTATTTGTAGACACAAATCTCGGCCTGATTTGTGCAAAAATCAGCCAGTGGTTTAATCATGCTGTTTTCTGTCACAGGCTTCATAGAGGTAGGGTTTTACCGACAAAGTCTAAATGCTGTCCATCTCTCCCTCTCCCTTAAATTAAAAGGGCTCCCTCAAATGCTCTCTTGCATTTCCGTACCTTTTAGCACCAGAGGATGCAGCCCCATGAGGGAGGATTAAGCAGTCTCACCGTTCAGCCCCATCAAAAGTAGGAAATTCATTCTTCCCTTGCCAGATCATCTTGCACAAGCTTCATCAGACCCTCCATGTGGCCTGGTACAAATTCATGGAGCGTTTTGCTTCTTCAGTGAATTGATCAGGCCAATGAAAGAGGTCTGACCAGTGCCAAACAGGGTGCAAAAGGCAGACTGCACAACGGAGAGCAAACCCTCATTGAGATCAGAGATGTTTTCTTTCGTATGTAGGCTCAGTTTATAACACGGACAAGTTCGGGAAATGTTATTATGCCCATTTAATACCAGAAGGATGGAAGCACAAGGTCAACAAGCCGCTTTCTAAAAATGGCAGACAGATTTTTCCATCACAACAGAATTAACTTTCCTCTTCCCAACGTTATCAGTCATCCAGCAACCCAGGCCAGGTTTCATCTCCGTAAGTCCCGTTATCAGGAATCACCTCTGACTTGGATCCTTTTCCAGTTATCTGGTCCAGACTAGATGAGTGCAGCTCCTTCCTGCAGTGCCTTAAACAGTCTTTCGCTGCCACACAGATAAACAGAACTCAACTTCCCAACATCCTCGTCTGTGGTGTTTACAAAGGCAAACTTACTCTATTTACAGTAATTAATTCAAAGTGCTTCTACTTTTCCAATTAAAAACATAACTGTTATTACTTTTTCCTTTGCATGCAACTAATGCAACTTTTAACAGCCTAAATCTTTATTGCCCATTTTTCATTGCTTTTTTTTTTTTTTTAGAAAGGGCTCCCTACAAGCATCCATCTAATCCACATGCAGTCCTCCTATAGATCTGTCCTGCTACAGGTTTACAGTGTTTTCCTTGAAAAGCAGCCTATTATAGCTTTTTCAATTGTCCCAGAAAAAGGTCCTGGGTATGACTTTATACCCCGAGCATAACTTTAAAAAGGGTATAACTTTATTACAAGGTCAAATTCTGATTCCTGTGACTTTGAAACTGGGACGTCATCTTCCTATATCTTCCTGCACCTTATCCAAGAATTTCAAATAGGATTTAACTCCGAAGCTGAAAGGAATTCAGCCTTAAAAGAAAACAACATGACCAAAAACGAGTGTAGAAATACATGAGCCTTTTCCACATCAAGCTTGCATGGACTAGTTACTACAGACAGACTGCAGATTCCCAACAGGATTAGCTGCAGTTAGTTCACCAAGGCAGACATGGGGCAGGCCCCACGTGCACAGAGCCGACGCCTGTTTCTGCGCCTCACCCGGGATCCATGAGGCGAAGCCGCGGCGCGCGCAGCCGCAGGGACCGGCCTTGCCGCGAGACGCGGAGCGCAGAGACAAAACGATGCTGCCGACGAGGGCCGTGTGGGCTGCGCTTCCACACAGACCCTCCGAGAGGGCCTGGGGAGAGGGCAGGAGGCTGTTCCTTTCCAAACGCCGCACGTTTCAGCGTGCTAACAAGTGCATTAGCTGAAGGGAGTAAGGTGACGGGCAATGCAAGACTTCCAAAGCAGGCAGGAAATTGGCCGTAGCAATTTCTTTACCCTTATTTAAGGAAAACGAATGCCTTAATATTCAAGAATTAATTTATCTTCATACAGAGGATGGTTTTAATTTCATCTAAATCAAGCTGTATGTTGGACAAACGCTGCTACTTCTTCATTTAGAACACCAATTCAAGATGCAGCATCACTTCCAGTTAAGCAATTACAAAAGAAAAGGGTAAAATTGCCAGTTAAGATCTAATTAATGTCCAAATTTCCCCGAGTTTCTGGCTGTCGCACACCTGCTTCAGCCCCACTGTACGGTCTAGACCCTTTGCATTATTCACGCCATGGGAAGGACTGTGCCAAGGCAAACAAAACAACCTGTCACTACGAATTAGAGTCAGCGCTCCAGCCACTCTCAACTCCATCCAACCACTTGGTTCTGAAATACTCCTTGCACACACACTCTAGCTCTAGCTCTTTTTATCCAAGAAAAAAAAATACAAAAATAAAATCTCTGCTAACAGAACAGAGTCCCCAGAGTGAATACAGACAGTATTTAAAGGCAAAAGGCCTACACGAACCTTCCTTGGTATCACCTTCTCCCACTTCAGTTGTGCTAGGCATTATACTGACATGAAATCACACCACAAAGTGTGAAAGGATGGATTTATCAAAAATAAACATAACTGGGTACTTTCATTTTCTATTTCTGTCAACTCCATAATTAAATATTTCACATATCATAACTGCTTTTTAAATGGGTGTCTACTTGGCAGCTCTCCCAAAAGATAGATTATTACTTTTTTTTTCCCAAAAATTTCAATCAAATTCAAGGCTGATATGATAAAGTGAATTTATACTGTTTCAAATCCTTTCCCCATATAACTTATAATGACATACAGGTGTGCAATAAAACAGATCCATTTTAAACACTCTCCAAACATGCATCCAGAAAGCTGAGCATACCAGCCAAAAATAGAGACACATTTTTCCAAAATTCAAAAGGGAAGAATTTTAATATAAAACTTGAATAACAAAATATATGAAAGTCACTCGATTGCTGTAGAGCATACATTGTGAAGAGTTCTCCCATTTTGTCTCATGTCATCTTCTTAAAGTATCAAAAACGAAATAAATTATGTCTTTATGAGCTAATCGCAAGTTTCAAATCTCACCATAATAACAGACTGCCTATATCATGTAAAAACTATTCTTGCAGTACTTTATTTTGGAAATAATCTTCAAATCGGACTGTCTCAATGGAGTTGCCATTCTGCACACAGGATGCAGATTTTAACACAACCACACAGTCGTGAGTTTTACATACAAACATAAGTGGGTCAAAGATGTTTATAATTATAAATATTTGCCACATTTTTGGAATATGGAATTTTGGAATATTTTTGGAATATATTCTGCATGTTAGACCAAAAAAAAAAAAACAAAGGTGTGATAAAATCTACCGTTTTCCCAAATAAAATATTAAAAAAGCAGAAAGTATTTTTTTTTCTGAAAGAAACAGTAGCAAGGGTTACTTTCCAGTGATGATTCACAGACAAAACCTTTTCAATAGACTGTTCAGAAGCTCATAACAGATGACGTGGCAAAGATGCTTTCATGGCTACATAGGCCACTCCACAGCCTTGAAAAGCCATCCCTCTAGTTCGTGCAAATTATCAGGTCAGACTGAACTTAAATTATTGCCAGGATAGGCCAGTGATGGAAAAAAAGAGGGAAATACGCATATACGTATGTGAAAAAAAATAGGTTTTATCACACACACCTTTTTTTTCTCTTTCTCTATGTTTTTCCTGCAAAGAATCAAGTGTGGACATATTCGGGGCTGAGCAGACTGTGCTCTGGTGGCCATTTATTTTCTTCTTGCCTGCTGTGCGTATGAGCTAAACCCACAAATCTCGCTCTTTGCTTCACTTGGGCTTTTCGATCAAGACGGGGGGGACAAGCGGGGGCCGCGCTGCTGCCTCGGATGCTGCGGCTCTTTGGCCTGACGTCTTTCCGTGCTCAGCTCTCAAAGGGGATAGACGGGCAATCAGCTCTTCTAAAAATCCATCGCACATGTTTAATTAACAAGCACTTTCCAAGCCATTATAGTATAGAAAAACCCAAGCAGAACGAGTCACTGTAGCTGGAAACCAAGCACCGAGGCGCAGGCGGGGGGAGGACGTGTGCTTGTACACGTAAATCCACTTTCCACGGCCTCATCCACTTCCCAACTCCCCAGCCAGTTACGTAGCTTTCGGTAGAGACCCAAAGTTTTTGCAGTTCTACACAGCTTTTGATACGAAGGCTTCCTGAATGTTTTGGATTTATTTCAGAAGTGAAAGCCACCAAAGTATCTGACCTTTAAAAACCATGCTCTTAAGCAGCAGCACATATCACCATGCTGTGCCTGACCAGTGCACACACTCATGCTTCCACCTCGCTGCGTTTCCGACCACCCTTCTCCTCTGGAGTCCCCTTCGCTGCTTCGAGGCGGATGCGAATTTCCATGGGGGAGGAGGGTGGTTGTTCTTAGCCCCAAGCTTCTCCAGGCCACCCTTGCAGCTCAGCAAAAGCTCATCTAACTTTCTGGAAAAACAGGAGAGAATTTCTTTCCCATTTTTCCCTCCCATCTCTTTCTTAGTTGTGCAGAGCTTCAACATAAACAAACAAATTATTTATTGAAGCTATAAACTATTCACAAGCTCACTCCCTACATAGCAAAAGCACAGTAGATAACTTCGTTAATACAGGACACCAATGCCACAGTCTTAAACCACTTACCATACTGTGATACTTTAAATGCATATGTTTGCTTTCAAACTGCATGCTGAAAGTGTACTTTGCACTTTCATTACACAATACCCTGCCTTTGCTAAAGCAAATGACTGTTTTCTGACTCTCAGCAGCTTCTTAAAATATATTCACCAACCCCATCATAGCAACATTTCCTAACAAACACAGGTTGCATCTGCGAAAAAAAATCCTAGCAACGTCCACAGGTGCTAAGGTAGGCTGCAAATAGTCTAATGGACATAACAGGAAAACAACTAGGCCAAGCATAATTGTAGTCTCAGCATGTGATGTACACAATTTCCATCACCATTCAAAATAGGTTGTCTTAGAATGGGAACATGGTGGGCTTCACCCCTCTCCACATGGGCCAAGTAAAACTGTCCCTGACCAAATCAAGAGGAAGGCGAGAAGTACATGCTAGCACGTTGTTTTAATCCAAAACGAGCATTAAGAGTATGTATCGCTCACTTTGTTCTCCCCAGCTCTGCAAAAGAAAAGCTACATAAGACCTTGCCCATCAATACTTGTTGAATGGCAGACAGGGAAAAATATAGATAAGAGGTATCTCAAAAAGCCTAAAATGTTGTCGCAAAAGATCTCCATTTCTGCAGACAAAAAATACACTCAGAGTAGCAAGTAAAACAGATATTGAATCACATACAGAGATATGCTCCAATGGTACGGGTATTCAGCTATTTGGGCCTCACTTGCTTAAAAGGCTCATCTGACAAAGAAAATATACTTTAAGATATAAACAACAAACTGAAAGAAATTAAAAAAGACTTACAAAAGCACATTTCAACAATAAAGCTATATTTAATGTAAAGTAATGTAGCAACTTACTTTAAAAAAAAAAAGGAAAAAAGGAAAAAAGAAATGACTGCACAGGCCATTTCAATCAACCCAAGCAGCGGAAATACCCATAGGCAATACAGGAGGCAGTGGCACACGAGGGGGATCCCACCTGACCACAAAGAAAAGGCTCAAAGAATTCACCCAGGGAAAGACTATAATTTTGAGATCAATAAGAACAAATACATGAATGTATGAAAAATACGTGAATGGCAGCAGTGATGACAGAGGAATCATTAAAAAAAAATCATTAAGATCATTGAGCCTTAATTAACATAAATGCTTTTAAAAGGCAGATAAAAATGTCTGTTCTAAATCTAAAATCACTGAAAGCTTCTTGAATGCTTTTTGCACTTATTCATAATTCAAACAATTTAGAAGAAATAAGTTTCATTTTTATAAAGGATAAAAAATCGTCACAAACCCACAAGCACAGGAAAACATACCTCCTTTTTTTTTTTTTTTGAGGCAAAGTAAGAAAAGCTAGGACTTAAATTTTAATAAAATCAGCCTATTTCTGCATAAGTAGCAGGCCATGTATAATACATTTCTGGAAGTGATGTGCTGTCATCGCCCAGCTTTTTACCCATCACTTTATCCCATCGTGAAGTCTGAAATCAACATGACCAACATGAAATGAAACAAGACCCAAGAAACAGAAGTAAAAAAACGAAGAGAAAAAGCAGCGCAAATGAGAATCCATAACACAAAGTCAGGTCTTCAAATTCCACAGCAAGCATGCTTAATTTAAATTAAGACGGCAAATTGTAACATGCTATGGCACCACGCAAGCAAGATCTGAACAAAACAAAAGGGCAGAAATCTACACAAAATTCTGGAATATAAGCCAGCTCGATAAGCATTGCAGGAGCCAGACTAGTTTCCCGGGGACCAAATATTCGGGGAAAGATTATTGTTTGCTGGGTTTGCAAAACATTTTCATCTGGGGAAGCTCAATTCCCCGAGTCCTGAAGGCTCTGCCCTCCTACAGGCTCATGCACAATACCTCATCATACCAAAAGAAACTCCTTCAAAAAATATATATGTGAACTGATGTTTACATCTTCTACGAAGTAATTTACTGGAAAGGCAAAGGAAGATAAGTATTTGGACCAAAATGGCAAAACGTATCAGTTCTTCACAGGCCTTTGAGCTTCTTGACATGAATATAGCTCATACAACACTACACAAGCTGCAGAATTTAATATAGGAAAAATATAATTTCTGTAGCCAGCTGCTGTATTGGCCAAGTCTCTATAAGCAAAAGCAACTTTGAAGCAGCCTGGAATAAGCTGAATTGTGAGTTTTCAATACTGAAATGTTTCCTACCCCAGACCTGCAAAGCTACTCTAAAAAGCACTTTGATATTACTGCGCAGTCCTGAAAATAATGACAAAAATTAAATAAAAAGCTCAGATCACGGACTGGGAAAAACTATTGAGGACACATCTTACCTTATCTACAAATGTAAATCAAAACACTTAAAAAATGTTTTTCTTTACGCTTTGAAGAAAGTGTAAAGCCCAGTTTCTTCCAGAAGTTTTGCTTTCCATCACAGCATTTTGCCCTGCAGTATCTCGCTCCGCGCCAGCACCGCTCCCGAGCCCGGCGCCGCTGCCCGTCGCAGAGGCCAGGCCGGGAGCCAACCGCACCAGGAGCCTCCCCAGGAACCAGAGCGGCCAACGCGCCCGCCTGCCGCCCAGCACCCCCGTGCCGAACCTGACGGGCAGCCCGGGCTTCAAACCCACTTGCTGGAGATGAACATCAGCAGAGATGAGCAGAGGTAACATGGTGTAAGGGCTGAGAAAGCCCGAGGCCTCCACTTTGATGGGTGGCAGGAACCGCAGGGCCCGGCCTCTCCGGCCCCGATGTGACCTGAGGGGGAAAGCCAGGCTCTTTGTGGGATTGTTTCGTATTCGGTAACCTCCCTTATGACCAAAATCCAAATAATTCCTCAAATCATCCGCGATTTGTTTGCTGCTTGGTTTTCTCTCCACCAAGGAAAGAAAAACTTGACCTGAAAAACTGGTTTGCACTGGGCAATAGCCAGATATTTGTACCAGAGTTTCCACCTGAGCAGGGAGCTTTCACAGCTTGAAACCTGAGCATTAACCCTGGAAGAGGCGCTGGCGTTTACTCTAATGGGGAGGTCAATGACAACGGTACTCAAAACTGTTTAAAAAACGAATTCCAAATCAACTAAAAATGGCAAGCAACACAGGCAACTCCCTAAACCATTAAACATATTCTATATATTCTCTCTATATAATCTAGATTCTGTCTATACGCAATTTAATATATTCATGTAATATTCATACAGGTATTAGCATGACCTTCCTCCCGCCCATAGTGTTGAAGCTCCTGCACTGCCTCAAGAAGCACCAAGAGCCCGTGCGGGCTGAGTGCTCATCTCCGTTCACCCGCTGTCTGTCTCACCTGCACAAAACGTTTCCTACCTGCTGAGCACAAAAATGCTTTTTATGTCTTCACACAACACCAAAACACTTTGTTCTCATATTAGAGAGATTTCTGGGAGATTAGACAGATTTTTTTTATTCCTTCCCCCAAACACTGTCAGTGTTTTTGTCCTAAGGCTATACTGAAATATTAGCTGAAGTAATTTAAATGAAATTTCCTCTTCAATTAGGAGTGTCAAATTGGGGGCCATTTAATACTCTGGGCTAAGTCAGGCTTCCTACAAGCCTAAAAAATTAGAGCTAAATATTATCAGAAGTATCACATTTCCAAGTCTTTTACATTCTTCCCACCATAAAGGAAACATTTCTTATTTTACTCATTTGAGCAAGGAAACGTGTGGCATGACAGCTGTCACTTTTTAAGTTAATTATAGCATAGGCTCACATTTTTAAGATTAGCTTTCTGTTACCACATAAGAAAAAGTATTCTGCCAGTGTCAAACTAGCTGTTTTTCTTCCCAGTGACAATGTATAGATGGAGGAAGTGGCACCCTTCTGACACACGCACCTTTTAATGTCAATCTAAATGAATCAGCATAAAGACGACCCTGAATCTGGTTAAAAGGATAAGGACACACAATCTAGCAAAATCCAGTTACGGCAGCTTAACCGCTTGCCACCAATACATCAATGCATCAAAAAGCACTGTTTGCAGTCCAATGAAAGGTGCCCTTTTTATTGCTTGCGAATATTTAAGTCATGAAAAGCATTTTTCCTTAGTTCCTGGCAAACTAAGTTTATAATCAAATACACCCACATTCACAAACCCACTAATTTTGGAAGAGTCTTGCCACTTAAAGATTGTTTTATGCTTGAAGGCGGTGTGACTCCAATGGTTTTGTACAGATTGTGGAATCACTGCAGCACTGGTGGCCTTTTCCTGAAGATAAATGAGGAAATGGAGAGTATCGGTGGCATTTTTTTTTACATGAAAACAGCATTTTCCTGATGGAAATCCACCTTAGCAACTAAGCAAAGTTAGCTCACAAGTCCACATGCAGCTTTTTCTGCTTGATCTTTGCACAACAAAAACATGAAACAAAAAGGAATAATTCAAATAAATAGCCACGACCTGTTCACCCATGCAGGGTTAAACATTTCTGGAAAAATGAGGTAACACCATAGGTCATCGTTCTAAATCAGTTTGATTTTTTCCAGTCCACAGCCATTTGCACAATTTTATATTGCAAAGCAAACTTTAAGAGTAAATTCAAGAGAAGCTACACCCAAAGCCCAGGGAAACAAAAGGATTTTAAAACAAAGGCATTTAATTTAAATATGTCAGAATCATGCTTTATCTTTCCATAATCCGATTTCAATACATAAAGGCCCGGTGCAGCTGATAGCAGCGTATCACCCCGCACGCCCTTTGAACCACAGGATCCTCGTATTTCTTCTGCAACTCTAAATCATACGTAGTCAGCCCCAACCAGTTTGACAGGTAAATCTGATTTATGTTTACATCACCCCT
Organism: Tinamus guttatus; assembly: GCF_000705375.1. The sequence goes on along the minus strand of NW_010586174.1, from coordinate 85,272 downwards.
CCCATGGTAAACTCTTATGTATTTACAGTTTGCTCTTGACTTTCCTATCCCTCTGGGAACGGGCTGGAGAAGAAACAAGCCGGCTCCTTTGACCGGAGGAACAGATGGTTCCCTTTTACCGAGCCATTAGCCCTGCCGAGAACCCCACCAGCTGCACACGGGAGCTCGCTTCCCCGTAATGCGGCTGGGAGAAGGCTGTCGGCCGTGCCATTTGCCTCCTAATGTAGGAAGAGCCATATGGGAGAGAAGCCTTTAAGGATTTTCAGAAGGCAGCGGAAGGCGCCATTAGAGAGAAGCACGTCGTGGGAGAGCGGGCGGAAGAGCAAGAGAAACTCGTCCTTGGGATGAGAAAGTCAGCAGGAAGAAAAATAAAAAGAGAAATTCAAGGTGGAAAGACCCAGAAAGAAAAAGCTTTTGCAGATATACTAGAACCACAAAAGCATTTTACAAGCATAAAAATCAGGAAATTTGTGTCAAACACTTGAGGCAGGAAAAAATCCCTATTGCTGAAGGAGTCCAAAGATTCCAACTCTGTGCAAGACATTTAAGGTGCAATCATAATTTTAAAAGGAAATTTACTAAAAATTTGACCTAACTCTGAAATGGAGACAATTTAAAACAGAAAAATACATAGTCAGTTAGTAAAACAGTACTTCTTCTGAAGGCCCAGATGCCACAATTCTGAGGACATTAAAGCTCAGAAATGCTCAGATCCCTGCTCTGCAAAGACCTAAATATCCAGTGGCTTCTCTCATACCAATAACGCCATTAAAGCACTTACTTGCACACATGTTCATATACAAATACCCACAGCCACAGGGAGCCCAGATACTCCTGGGAGCAGAGTCACCGCGTGGGCAGGTCCCCAGGACCAGTCCCCTGGTGAGACTCGTGTCCCCTCTGCGTCAGCCCCTCTACCACAACCCACCTAAGCCCTGGCCGAGCCGCCCACCCACCACCCTAAGGAGAGCGGCTGCCCAGGCAGGCAAGGAGAGCAGGACAGAGGGTGATATCCCCAGCAAACAGCCACATGCCAGGAATGTGTGAAGTTAAACGAAGCTAAAATATTTTATTTTGAAAGCTGATTGAAGACTGGTTTCTGTGCTGCATCAAACGGGATTTCTACGGCATGCCTTGGCGCAGCACCTCTCTGCTATGAATTCTGATACAGCCGCTTGATCCTTTCAAAATACCTAATGTTCATTTATGTGATTAAATCAATAAAAAGTCATCTCTTCTCCATTAAGACGCACAGTAGATTTACAGATCAATTTCTTTCTTTTGGTATTTCGACTGCTAACAAACAAATGGAATGATAAATGTTGAGTAGGAGCTTTTTGACAATATGTCACATCGAAAATTGTGTTTTCTCTCAATGTGAGTCTCCCTCACGGTGTTTCTGATCTTGATGTCTAAGTTTAGATTGAAAATGGCACAGTAAAAAGCTGTTCAAAAATAAAAACATTTGATTTTGCAGAAACATTGGAAATGTCCGTTCTATACGGAAGTCCACAAGAGCTGGATTTTTCCCAAAGGAAAGAAATCATGGCAGCAGACTTTCAGCATGCAAAATGGAGTGAGACTTACAGAAATGAACTTGTACGTGCAATAGGAAGAAACCGCCAGCTTGCTTCCTAAGTAGCATGTCTAACAAAGTCTACTTTTTGTTAATGAAACAAAGCCCCCTCTCCTTCCCTGGCACTAACATCAACTCCCTTCTCCTCATTCTCCCCACCTAACCTGGGACTTCATTGCCAGCTGCAGGCATCATGACACAGTGCTGTCTGGCCAAGGGGCACCCAAAATCCATGTCCTACCTGTTTTGTCCCTCAGAAGACACTGACCTGCCTCCCACACTCTCTGACCATGTTCAATGCAGCTGGAGGGAAGGATGGAGCTTTCTCTGACACTGCTGTTCCGCCTTCCAACTGCTGTTGCAACCATTCAGTGAGTTTGAAAGTCAGAATGAAATGTGTGTTAGGGACAAACCCGTCAACCTGAAGCTCAAGGAGCTCTTTTCCTTTAAAAGAACAGGCTAAAAGCAACAAAGCTAGTATTTTTAAACCATGGTTTCCAATACAATTCTTTGTGATCACGATTGACATTTAAAATTCATGTTACAAAATCTTTCTGTGTTGTTGGTGAAATTTCTAAAGAAAAAAAGTCAGTGTCACCACAGAAGACAATTACAGTAAATTTTAAAGTCACAAATGGGGAACGATAGCAGGAAATGGTGTTCCAGCATGTAATATCTTTTCTATGTTGGAGTTCCCATCTCCTAAAAAAATCTTTACTTCTGATAGCTGATAAACACATTCTAAAAATCAAGGCAAAGCTTGTATTCTGAGTTGGAAATAGATTTCCAACAGTATCAAGCAATAAGAAATTCTGATACTAGCTGCAATGGTTTACTTATGAACCCGAATATATAGTTTTAGTCAGGATTAGCTTCTACAAGTCTGTTCTTCCAGCAAGTTCTCAGGCCATCGCGGTGAGTTCCACAGGACACCTGATGAGCAATCCCTACCTACTGGTGATAGTTCCCAGGGTTTAAGGGGTGCCGCTGCCTGCACGGTGGCAGATCTGAGACCGTCTATTAGTTCACACACTACAATGCAATTTATCAAAACCATGAGCGTAACATGACTAAAACCTGCCATCCTAATAAATGCTACTGTAACTTACCCGCATCTTCACAAAAAAAAGGCTAAAACTGTTAAGAATGATTAAAAACGTAAGGTTATGCACAATTCTAAGAAAACTATGTACTGTAAGTCAAAACATTTGCAAGCCCTGCCTAGTGCTGCCTTCATCATCACCAGATCTGCTACTTGGAATCCTAAGGAAGCTTATTCTCAGTAAAACATCAAGCCATCAGGTTGTGGAAACAACCCCCCTTCCACCCTCTATGCTATGAGAAAGAAGGAACAATGCATTTAGATAGAAATCTAAAAAAAAGGAACCACCAGTAGATCTGCACAATATGATTTTTACAATGAATACAGTTACAAATCATTAAGAAATCACAACTAATGTACTAGGAATATCCTTTCAAAAAATAAAAAGGAGAAGAAGAAAGCAAGCTTGAACACTATTAAACAAGTAGCTGGGAAAAAAATATCATAAGAATTAGTAGCAAAAACCTTAGATTACCTTTTGGATCGCCTCAACATGCTGGTAGCAGGCAGAGAGAAATTGGACAGCACTGTCCAAAAGGAGTCAGACATGATCTTTAAAAGCTTTCATTGCTGGGAAAATACAGCACAATCAAGCCACTAGCAATAAATAAGGAACTAAATAATACCAGTGACAGAGCCAATGCAAATTCCCTGTGGACCTTGCAAGCTGTTCCATTAATGTGAGACGGGCAGGCGAGCGTACGTATTGCTGCTGCTTCCAGTGCCTCCCTTCCCTCCTGACTCCATCCTCGCTGCCTCTCTCTTCCTTAGGAGGCAGTGCAAAACACCGTATGTATTCCCTTCCTGCTATACATGCTTCAGCACCAGAGCTTTTTCTGTACATAACACACATGCTCTGTATATCCCATCTCTCTCCGTGCTCAACTGATTATAATCAAGAGAAACTGCAGCAAAAGCGTAACCAGCGTTATATTCTTCATCCCGAGGAAGATGCTGGTTTTAAGCGGTGCCGGCACGGAGCACGGCGCTTACTGCCTGGTTTGGGGTTTTATTCTGAAATGGAGGCCCCTCAGCTTTGCGACTACACGAGGCGCACGAGGGGCACATTGTTTTTTTAATGAATCTTCCATCTTCATAAGAATCCTACCTTTTGTCTTTAAATATCCCAAATGGATTTTAAGTGAAAACAACAAAAATAACCCTGGCAGCACCCAGTGCCACCTAGGATCAGTGCAGAACCACAACAGCCCTCTCTCCGTGCAGCAGCCGTGCCACAGGCACCACAGCAAACCCCGCTGCCCGGCCCCGGCCCGACGGCACAACGCGAGCGAGGGGCCGGGGTGATGCACAGAGGCTCCCTGCGCTCCCTCTCCAAAGCTCCCCCTTTCCCCTCTGCCAGCACAGGCTCCTCACCGTGTTTTCGTTTTCTTCAAGGTCTAAACAAACGCTCCCTGTAGCTGCCTCCCCTCTCCCCGTTCAATATGCAATCTGTTTGCTCCTCGGGACTTTCTCTTGTGGCTTTTTAAGCACTTCTGCCAGGAGGAAAGCTAAGGACCTTCTCGAATTTCAGTGCTCTTGAGTGGTTCTTCATCAGAGACACAAGGAACAGGGATGGTGACCAATTGCAGGCAAAAACAGGAACTTCATCAAGAAAAGTGTCCCAGTTGGGTCAGATTATCTTCCTGACATCTCATTAAATAAAGCAACATGTTTATATACGTATATTTATAAGCACACCTATCCTGAACCACAGTGTCTGACTGAGCAAACCTCTGCCTCCCATCTGAGTTTCAAAATGAAGAAAAGTGACTTTGCACGCGGCAGGAGCCAAACTGCTGTTCATCAGCATCAGCCTTGCTAGTGCTTTTCTGCATCTGTATTTGCAGTGAATTCTGTTTTCATTTGACAAAATCAATTCAAGTACAACTGGACTAACCTCTGGCACTATCTGCTTCTGAGCAGAAAGAGCAAACACATTAATTTACGTAGCCACATAAGAACATGTAGTAATCAATACTAGAAACCAGAGAATAAACATTTTAACATCACATTCAAGATATTACTAAATGACCTTGCAATTAAGTACTGTTTTTTTGTTTTGTTTTGTTTTTTAAAGGGCATAGAAATCTCCATATTAACTCTGTCAAGCAAAACATTAATTGCAATTCTAAAGTAGCAATAGCCCTAAAAAATATTAGTTAAGGTAATTAACAAAATAAACACATCAAAAGAGAATTAAGCTATGGGTTGCTTATGATTAGCAAATAAGATCTCTACCAGCTAAAAAACCAAAAATTACATTTACATGTGGTCTTTTGGAAGATGGGTGCCTAAGAATGCTAACACTGCAGGACTCAGCGCTTCTACAACTCAACTTCGACATGTCTTACGGAAAGGATGCAAAAAGGAGAAGCTACTTTGGGAGAACAGTCGCTCCCAATGCTGATGACCGACTGTTCCACAGCAGCATCAACCAAACGCAAACTTCAGTTTTTCTTCTGGAAAACAAGGCGTCCAGACAGGGCAAGGTATTGGGCTGTTGCTGCCACCTCCAACTTAAATGTTTGTACCTTTTATCTAGTATGATTCTGCAGAGTGATTACCCAGGAAATACAAAAAGCACTTTGCAAATTACATGACGCTGGCTTACAAATTAGGGAAATTTCTTAAGCATTCACTATGTCTGCTTTTGCAAACCTGCCTTCCACATGCCAAAAATCAAAATTCTCATCCTAAAAATCAGCATTTGCAAAGCCCTTATTTGGGGATTGCCTCCATACAGTAAATGCAAAGTAAAGAGAAGTGAAGCGTAACTCTGAAACAACACCAACAACCTAGGACTAAAATCTCCAGAGAAAAACTTCTAAAAATCAGGATTAAAACAAACAAACGAGCTATTTCTATTTGAGGCATCATTATTATCTGAACAACGGCCTGCGCAAATCAGGACTCTCTTTGCTCTGAGGAGACCTGAGGCCTCAAGAAATGTAACAGTCTGACGTATGACATGAAGCTGAATTCAGCTTTAAGGCTCAATTTTCTGTCCCCACTTGCTGGGTTGCACAATCACGTCTTTCTTGCATTTGGCAGAGATCACCCCAACTCCTTTCACCTCCAACTCCCCAGCAGAATTCAAGGTTCCTGTTACTATAGCAGATGCCTCAATTTCAGATGAAGGAATCAACGGCCGGTTTTGAGGGGGTGAAGAACAAGCAAACCCACCTCTGGGGCGCCTTTCCCGTGCAGGTAACATCCTGGTGGCTGAATTAGTTCAGATAATGGTGCAAAGGATGCAAAGGACAGAACTGAGTCCGAATTGGTTATAAAGCACTATACCCACATCTTGTATATACATGGGTAAAAACCACTGACTTTTCATGTGACTTAAATCCAGCACTGGCACTGAATTAGCAGGAGCTGCCAGCACACTAGGTAGAATAAAATGCCAGCTAATTAATTCACCGTATCACAGCCCAGCCTATTCATAAGCAACCGCCTTGATCTTTTTAGTTCTAAACCACTTCTAAAACAGTACTAAATTAAACACAAAGGGTGCTAACTACAGCCCTATCATAAGGACTAGTATTTTCTATATGAAAACACTACCCAAAATAGCGATAGTAAGCAAGCATTGCCAAAGCACAAATTGTGTCCCAAATGTTACAAATATTTAGTAAGAAATATTCTTTGTACCTCTATTAAAAAAAATTACTGGTGTGCTAATATTTCATGCTATTCTTCACAAATAACACTAGTAAGGTATTGGGCATCTTCAATATAGCATGCAGCTTAACCTGATTTCAAGCCTGCAAAATTGCTGATTGGGCTTAGATGCCACGGAAAGGTCAACTGTCCTCTTCGGATGAATTAATTGAACTTGCCTTCTTTCCCCAGCTCGGTCTTCTTTCAAGTAAGTGTGATTCAAATGTCAGTTCTCTTATTTAATCAAATGTAACCTCAATAAGCGAGTCAGGCAACATAAAAAATGAGAAGCCATTTTACAAATAACAATACTGAACATCAGGTTTGAAAATCTCTCTTCACATACAGAAATCTTCTACTGTCCTATCCAAAATGTCTGGTACTCAGCAGCACGTGCACGAAGCTCAGCATCAGAATGTGCCATAAGCTCAATATCCCAAACTTCCAGCCTTTCACCATCAGCCAAAATTTAGTCAAAGAAAAGCATAAATTGAGCCCTAGTGGCTTTTGTTTGTCTTTATCATGTATTATTTATTATGATGCACTTAGAATATTGTAACCGGTAAAAGAGCCTTAGTAAATCCGCTGGGCAACAGCATTTGGAAGAAGGAAGCTCCCTTCTCCAATGAAGGTGTGTTGGCCTCATCACAAGGAGGGCAGCCCCAGCAGCTTGCGCTGGCCTCTGCTTTTCCCGACTTTTTCATCACTCCTTCCACTGCATTGAACAACGAAACCAGGCAAGTGTTGCGTGCTCCCGCAACAGGGTTTCCCATCTGTCCCAAAGACCTGTGACACACAGTCCCTGATGGACCTTGTCGAATCCCTCCAACAAGAGGCAAGATCCTTCCCTCCGGCAAGACTGCCCTAACAGAGCAAATTTGAAAAAGCAAGTGTTATTAATCTCTCTTTTATGGGGAAACAACAGCACAGATCTTAAAGGACAATTTAAGAGAAAAGGCAGCTGCCACACGTGGTGCCTCTGGAGCAACTGAGGACTGCAAAACTCCCAGCAGCTTGTTGACACTAAACCACAGCCACGCACCAGTAATTAAAGTCAATCAAACAGAAAGCAAAGAAAGGAAACTGAGTTGTTAACACCCCAGGGAATTAGCCAGCGTTTCTTATTCCAGATCACAACTATTAGCTCAACAAAAAGGGCTCCCTTGCGTCTACAGGCGGCTGTTGACGTCCAACACTGCCCTCCTGGAGGCAACGTGGTCAAGGGAGCATCAAGCGCCAGCGGAGCTGGGCCTGGGGCTGCGCCCCGGAGCAGCAAGCCCGGCGGCTGCTGCCTGCCTGGCCACGGATGTCCCAGAGGAGCAAGAGAAGCCTGAGCTCCAGAACCAGCACCAGCCTCCAGGCTGGCTCTACGCATGATTCAGGATGTCGGTTCCGACCTGAACCTTCAGCGCCGGCCCTTCCACACTGCAGCTTATTTCCCCATTTCTTGTCTAGCACACCTAGATTCAGCTGAAATGTTATGGATATTGAAAAATCCTTGCATTTACCACGGCTTTTCTGAAAGAAATTCTTGTTTTGAAGGGTGTTGTTAAGGAGAGTTATCCTGGGAGCAAGTGCAATGCTAATGCAATGAACACACCAAGAGGATGAATTTTACATTTTCAGGCATAAATTCTTAATGAAGTTAGAGCATGGGATAAGAATAGACTTTACAAAATAACTCATGCTACAGAAGAGACACGAGGAATCAAGACCATGCCAGGGAACACCTTCAGTTCTGAGATGCAGACATATAGATACATATGGATAAAAAGTTCATTCAGTTTTAAAGGCAGAATTACATCCTAATTTGACTGGGTATTTACTAACAAAAATTGGACCCTATTTTAGTTATTCCTTTGGAATAATACGCATCTTCATAGCTAAAGCTTAGCATTTAATCTTAAAAGTCTGGGAGAACAGCGGTAGCGTATCATCAGGCAACGGGGAAACAAACTTTTCCAGGTTGCACGCTCCCGAGAAGTATATAATGCACAAGACAAAACAAACACGAGAACAAGCCTGGAATATAGATTTTTATACGGCCATAGACTGATGCATTTTGTTAAACTGTTCCACAGTAACCCTGGAGAACCCACAAAACCAATACATTTCCAAAGCAATATTCCCTAAAATAAACATAATATTCAGAAACTCTTCTAATAAAGACATATACATATATATGCACACACACTTACATAAATATATATGTAAGCAGGGACATACATTTTAGAAGTCTGGAACACAGAAGTAGATTTAATAATTTAAGATAAACCAGCCCAGATGGAATTCTGGCTTTTAAATAAAGATGAAGATTTGAAATAAAATACAAAATAGACAGACATAGAACGCAATGGTTTCTGTAGTCTCTAAAAAAATGTTAGAGCCAGAAATCAGGCATTTACAATGTCCCTGAAATTATTCTTTTCACTCAGGAGGGAAAATGGCACAGCAGGTATCCATCTTTGATATGATGAAATTAGTACTTACTTAAAACATTCTTTGAAAGTATAAATTCATTCTAAAATATTAAACACTACTTAAAAGTTTGCAATTCTAAATCTCATTACACTATTGAGTAAAACATTACAAAATGGCAAAAATAAATCTAGACTAATGCAACTAGCAGCAGAGAAATCTATCTGTGGCAACAGAATTGCTCATACATATTTTAAAAAGAAATATCCCTAACATAATTCCTCTTGACAACGAACTTTTAAAGCATCTCAAAGGAAAAAAAGAAAACGTACATAAAGAATATTTATCTCAATCATTTTACTGTCTTTTCTTCCAAGTTTTTACTAACAGAGCTATTGTTATATGGATTTGGCAAATTAAAGATTAAAGAAATAATAAGAAAACTTAAGTTACATTTAAGCAAACTCAGGAGCTTTTGTATTTCCAAATGAAAAGAAATTTAGGCTTCTGCCCTACCTATAAAAAGGCAGCTGATAACAAATGCAAGAAACATTTCCAGCTCTTCCTCCCGCAGCCCTGCTGATAAGCAGTAGCACAGCCAGGTGCTCCTGTACAAAACAAACTGCAGACCCACCAGGTGAGCGCAGGCAGCCCAGAGCATGCACAGAAACGAGCAGCACCTGCTTGTCCCAAGAATGCACTTGGATGAGTGGGGAAATTCTTCAGCACAAAACTTCAGGCAACAGGGATCACTTACAAGAGCAGCAGGCAGGGCGCGGAGCGCGGCGGGGCGCAGCGTCGCGGGCGGCTGCCCCAGGGCTGCGCGCGGAGGGGACGGCGGCAGGACACGGCCCTGGGATCCATCGCGGCTCGGGGAGGCTGCTCCGCTCAGCCATGGGGCACAGGCTCCAACACGCCTGCCCGGGCCGGCCAGAGCGCAGCCGGGATCCGCTCCATTTTGGCCAAGTTAACTGCAAGTTCTCAGCGAGCGAAATGAGGGCGCTTGCAACTTAAAGAAACCTTTCCGGTAAATATTTGTGTGTCGACTCACTTGGAAAATTGGGTATTTACCAGCAATGTAATCGTTTGATTCCTCATAAGCAGTATGGACAAACAGTTGAACTACAGTGAAGTACGGAGTAAAGCTGATATGGATTTTTGCCAGATTTCTTTGCGTTGGAATGCTCTTGCCCTACAAATTCACTGCGAATTATAACTTGACCTGTTTCGTCATTGTTTTAATTTTTCATCTATTTGACAAATAGAATTGAGAATCACGAGAACATCTAAAGAGGAACAACATAATAGCAAGCACCAAAAATATTATTCGTGTCTCAGACAAACTATAATCCAGGCTAACTTTATCACTCTGGGCACGCGACAGGTCTTCTAAAAGAAGCCAACGTTTTATTTCCAAAACATTTTTTCTTTTTGAGTGAAGTGCCTATGCAAATAAACCGATATGACAGCGATATGACAGTTACACTCCCAAGCATGAGAGCAGGGACTGAATGACAGGATAATAAACACTAGCCAAAGTAGCAAAATTTTAGGAGATACATTATGATAACAGAGAACTTAACTTGCAGCATTAGAATTAGCATATTTGGATGAATTAACAACAATAGGAATAAAGAGATATTGGGGGGAGAGGAGGAATACAGATGTAGTCGTTAGAAAATAGTGTTTTAATCAGGAGCCTAAGTTTGAGACAGAACTTCAGGACAGACACAATTTTGAAAACTGTCATGCTTTCCAGAAGTCTACTTCCCTTCTTTTTATTCTGAACTTTCCTTAGGTTTTCAGTTTAATATTGTCCCATTGAATTGCTTAAATTAGACATTGCAACACACAAGTTCAAATGATAATTATTTAGGAAAGCAGTCTGGAAGGAATCTCTTGGTCGCAAGCAGAAATAAGTCACCTGCAACTGCAAGCAGCTGTGTCATATAATCTTTGTTTTTCCCTAGCTGAGGCCTATTAAATTCACAGTAATACCCAATGTCAGTATTTCCCTGCCATCAGTAAGGGATGAAAATAGGCATGTCTACACACCACAGACTTTCCAAGTCAAAAAACAAAAATAGCACTTAGTTGCCCAGCAGTTCAACTAAAAACAAATTTTGGAAGATACATCAAACTGTCTATGAAGATTTCAACAGTAAAGAAACGTGTAATATTTTTTCCTCCCTTGTCCAAGAGTCTTTCAGCACATATTTCAAGGCCACTGAGGAAGAGACTATGTGAAACCAAGAATCTGGTACAGAACAAAGCATACGGCTATTGCTTGAGGGAGCCAGTGTTATTCAAGGATAAGGACAGAAGTAAAAGCTCCGTATGCACAGTATCTCGAGAAGCTTCAGAGCTTTTAGCTTCTCTCTAGAAGCTGCAAGCCTGTTTCCAACAAAAGCTCAAAACTGTTTGTATGGTGCAGGTGTAGTAAATGAGTCACCTCATATTCAGGGGTACAAGCAGAGCAGGGCCCTCAATCACAAGCATATGGAATGAAAAAGTCATGAATCAGTTAGTTTATAGGAGCAGAAATCTGGTAGAGATTTGTGACCCAAAGCAGAGAGACATCCTCCCCTCTGGAGCCTCTGATCTCCCATGCAGAATGACCAGGGCTCTGCACCAGCCGTGTTACTGATGGCAGCCGACGGGAGCTGGTGCCTCAGGATCCCAGCGCCCGGCCGAGCTGCTCCCTGCTGCGCCCCAGGCAGCACGCGGGGATCCCGGCATTTACACAGCGTCTTCACACACACACACAAAGTGCTGCAGCCCAATTCAGAGCAGGACCGGCCATGTTCCTCCTGAAGACTGCAAGGGAAGCAGCCAGCCGTCCCCTCCACTGATGTTCGCATCCCCGAGAGTACGAGAGAACAAAGTGACTGTGCACAACTGAGATATGTCCCCCAAAACTGCCACGTTTCCCTGGAATGGGCACATGCTGTGTCTCACACCCTACTGCTGCAATGACAAGTGGCCAGTTCTGTGGACATCACAACAAGATGCCTTCAAGTTGTCCAGAAGAAATTACGGCTGATTTCTTGGCTCAATCTCAGCTGCACGGTGACATGAGGGAGCACAGCCATGGGGCCAGAAGCACCGTAAATGCTCTCGTCCAAACACTGTGCACAACACTCCACACCAAAAGTCACCATGTCTGATTATTTCCAAGCACGTGGCAAGAAAATGGAGACTTTCCAAGCATCTTGAGAAAGATGGAAAATAATCTGAATCAGACAATTCTCTAGGCATGACCAACACGTCTTTCCTCCATAGCCTACATCTCCTGGACCAGAAGTGTTCCCAAGAGAAACAATTGGCACAAAAAAAAATACTGAAGAGAAAAATCTCCATTAAGAAAGGAAATGAATTGGAAATTCACTCATTCATTCATTCATTCAGTGAGCTCTAGATTAAAATTCAGTAGCCTTATGATTACCTACTCAAAATTCACCGTTGCACATTATGTATAACGATACAGCCACAAAGTTGTTCTATTACTCATTATTCCTGAATTGCTTATCTGCCTTGTTTTCTGAGTGCCATTATACTGTGCTGCAGTCAACTCTGACCAATTATTTAGGGCATTTAGGAAAGCAGAACCTGAAGTGAAGCTAGAATTAAACGCAGAAGATATCACTTGCTGCTGTAACAGAGCAATTTCCAAATGTCATTCAAGCTGAATAGAGTCCTCTTCATTAATCTGCCGATGTTTGTCAAATAGGAAATACTAATTAAAATAAACTCTCAAAAGCTCTATCAAGTGACTTTAAATTAAGAGGAAACTTAAATAGCAGTAGGATTCCATCACCAATTCTTGATAATTTGAGGTATTTCGAAATAAAATTATAAAGGAATCTTATCACACTTGAATTACAAGATTTATTTCATCTTCCTTAAAAACACAGAACTCTTGTTGTTCATACATGGTGTCACGCTCCTCAAACCAAAAGTTTCAGTAAGATTATTGTACAAATTTTGTTTTCCTAAGAGCCTCCACAATAATGGAGATGCGGTGCTGAAGGTCTGCGGAGCTGCCATGGTAGCACCACAGCAGCCTGGCTTTTCCGGTATTTACACAGTGTACACACAATTATCAGTTCAGTGAAGTCGGCTAGGTTAATAAATGTACTTGCTGACACATTTTAAACACCACAGTTTTAGGCAATCTAATGTACACAGATAAGACATGTTTATTAAAGACTTCTGGTGGTTTCGCTCAAGGTACTTGTTAAAGCCAGGGCTGAATAAGTTTTCCTACTTAAAATGCTTTAATGGTGTGTTTTTTTAAAGACTATTAGTGTTTTAGCTATGCTGGAACTGTGGCCTTTTAAGCTGACTGGTTCCCAAACCCCATTCACCATAGCATTAGGTTCACTCTGGTGCAGACATACAGTCAAAACCCAGAAAGCTTCAGAACACAGCTCAATTGGAGAGAAAAAAAAAAAAAAAACCTACTTCCTTATAATATGGAAAGGATTTGGGGACCTGCCTTGAAATAAGGGGCAGCAAAACTCCTGGGCTGGAGTTACATGACCCTCAGCAAGTAATCCCAGAATATGGAAGGGAAGCAAGCTCCAACATCTGCCCCGAGGCCCCGTGCAGGCACAGGATATTTCTCCCTTTCTCCCAGTCTTCCAGCCCTCGGTGGGGCTGCAGGAGCCGGTGATGCAGGGAAACCCATCTGTTCCTGGGACGCTGCACTGCGCTCAGGCACCCAAACAAGCACAGCTCTAAATATAGGTCTCCCCAGAGCAACTGCAACAGCTTAATCAAGAACGGCTTTAAATAAAGGCAGGCAACTCTCCCGGTACATTTGTTGAATGTCTCTTGTATAATATATTCTTGTTGCTTATTCATTACCTGCTTGTTTCCTAGAATAGGGTTTTTAAAACAAATTAATAGATTCTTAAATTATATCACAGATGTCCATAAAATCATAACTACATAAAATGCATAAGATTGGAATTGCACATACATCAAATAATTATGTACTGTGCTGATATTTTGGGGCAATGTTAGATCTGACCACCATCAATTCAGAAATGGTCATCAGATTTTGTATGAGCTGGAGGAAACAATGAAACTGCAAAGCTACGAAAAATTGCTAGCTATTATCAATAAATTTTATTAGGGCTAGAACCTCCAGTAGAAAACATTCCTATAAAAATAAACTGCAGCATATATTCCTACAAAAACATGTCCCATAACTGGTGAGAATTCACGAAATCAAAATAGCATGAGAAAATATTCTTTAAATTCAGCTCATCACTGTCCCGGCCCAAAAATGATTTCCTTCATTTGCTAGGATAAAGCAAATTTCCAAGGAGAAATTTTCACCTCACCTGCAGTACCCAGAGAGACCAAAACTGAAGCACTTGGCCCCTTTTCACCCTTGTTACCACAAACAAAAATCTTTTCCAACTAAATTTAGATCTTCTGAGAGAGTCACTGAGAGCACAATATCCTTTGAGATACATATTCTTTTAAGTCTCAAGGCCCATCACTTCTAAGAACAATTAATACACAACATCTTTTAAGTAGTTTAATATCAAGAAATGCAGTAAATCCACATTTCAATTAAATTATGGGACAAGTATGGGTGTACAAAGACCTGCCAAGTCATAAAGAGGACCAGCTGTGAAACATGGCCTCATATTCTTCAGTAATTTGACTTCTCTGCTAACCCTAGAAGAGTACAAGCCAGATCCCCTTTACGAGACCCAATACTTCAGTTTAATTTTGGACATCATTCTCTTTTCATCCTAAAGATACATGACCTTAATTCCAACCCACAGTTGCATCAACAGTAACAGTCTTATTTCACCTGCTAGCAATTTATTTTTATTGTAATTGTGCCATCTCAGATCTCCTTTTACTCATTTAAAATGCTTACATTACTTCCAATTGTTCAAAGGTTATGCATAAAATATTTCCAGTCCTAATTAGATTAATTCTTTGAAAAGCCAGGGAGTTTCATGCTAGCTGTAGAACGTGCTTGACGTCAGATGTATCGACAGTTGTTCATCTGTCCATGTAAAAACATCAACCCCACCAGGAAAAAAGGAAAGAAAGGGAAATTATAGAGATCCTTGCAAACGCAACACACTGAGGGTCAAAAAACAAGAAACATTTAACACTAATGTATGGATTTTTCTAGTTAGATTTTCCACCCGTTTGTGATGGCACTTGCAGCACGATGGAAACGAGCCTGGCTAACCTGAGAGTGTTAAGCTGAGTAGATCAATGACAGCAATAACTTGCCAAGATGAACCTTTGCTCTGAGCAAGCGGGAATGGCTATCGCTACTGTAACCAAGTAAACAAAACTACAACAAAGAGTGACAGGATAAAAACAGGATCAAAAGCTGCACAGGTGAAAGCAACAATTCACAGAGGGCAAAAATAAAAAGTTATTATAGTAGATCTAAGCTGCTACACACAGCCACGTAGCTGTGAATCATCAACCATTCAGTATGCAGGGAGCAGATGGCTGCAAGGGGCACATATGTGAAAAATATAATCAAGAAGAGTCATAGTAACAGTAGACCAGAACCGGACACTAAGACTTTTACTGAACTATTCCTAAGAGGAAATTATTCACTGAACCGCATCCGAGACCTCAAGACTAACAGATTCTCAGAAAAAAAGCAGGAAATACCAAAAAGGCTTACGAAAATAAAATAAAATAACCCCCCCAAGAGAAAGATCAAAAATCATTAGATGTCCCTTCCAAAAAAAAAAAAACCTGACTTCACCAGTAATCTAGCTTTGATAAATAATTACTACTTACCAGCCAGTTAATTAGTCCCAATGCTAAACAGAAATAAATTGCACTTAATCAGTCTTGCACAGCACCATTGCCCAAGACTGGCTTTTAAACACTAAAAAAAAAATTCAAAATTATATTAATAATGGTGATATTAAAATCGTGAGAGGCTGTTCCTTAGTCACTGCCATTCACTGCATCGCATGCACTGCCAAAAGGGGCAGTGAGGATTTTCCCCAGCTCCTGCCCAGCTTGCAGGGAAGGCAGCGGCTGGGCCGGGCGACCACCTCTCCGCACAGCCCTGCACAACTGCCCAGGCACAGCTGCTGGCAGCAGCCCTTCCTTCACTGCCACCACATGTAATGAGCAACACTCTCCATAAGAGGGACAGGCCTAGAGAAGCTCAGCGTCACCTTTCCTGTTCGCCAGAGCTGGTGAGCAAGAGCAACCTCCCTCTGAAATAACAGTCTAGTTTCAGGGGCTGCTGCGCTACCATCTCATGAGTTACTGAAATTTGACCAGTTACATCCCTGCTGCAGCAGGAGAGCTTCCAAAGCAGCTTCTGCTGGCTCGCTAGTCCAAGTTTAAAGCAGGCACCACTTTGCTCCAGCTGCACATGCAAAGATCTCCAGCTTGTGCTAGGCTTCATCTCTGCTGCTTTGCCAGGACAATCTCACCGTGTGTCACTAGTGAAGGAAGGAACACATGGTCTCGCATGGTCCATATCATGGCACAAGGAGGATGAAGAGCTAATCTTCAAAGGGAAACAGGTCAGCCAAGCTCTCAAACACCTTAGTACCTTGTGTAGACCTGTGCTCGCAGACAGAGACTTCAGCCTACCCACTTCCATAAAGAGCTAACGTGGATTTAGTGAATAGAACATAGTGCCATAGCGGATCTGTGCAAAAGCTGGATTCTAGGCAGGACTTTTCACAGGTCATACTCAAGGTTAAGCTTCAAAAGCAGTAACTTAGAGAAGCAAGTGCTCATCCCACTGTACACACTTCTAGCACAAATTCGCTACAAAAACTAGAAAGAAGGAAGAGGCTTCCTATCTAGCACCAGGATAGTCAGGTTACACTGATGATTAGGATTCATGCCATACACTTAGGGTATACATAGTTTGTAGCTGTAACGTGTGTTAAATTCAAAAAGGCAAGCTATTTATAGGAAAGTATTTGAGAGAGGGTTTTTAATATTATCTAAAAATAGAAGAAAGAATGTGAAAGAGATAATAAGCCCAGGTCTATCTTTGCAAGCCTGGTGGCTCAACAAACTGAGTTTGCAGAATGAAGATTTGGTGCAGAGCATTGGTGGAAGAAAACATGCTAGAGGCATACCTGGAGTGCATCTTCCAGGTTAAATTCGGCCAAAAGGAAGTCCTTTCATATGCTGCAAGCCTATACCCACTACGTGAAATAAAGCAAATTAAATGGGGACAACCAAGAGACTCACTTGATTAATTGTACCCCAGATCTGAACTCAAATACTAATCTCAGATGCCCTCTCACTCCTCCGTACCTAGACAGTGTTTGGAGCAGCAGGTCTCCAAGCACTCATATTTACCAGTTTTTCTGTGAAACTTAAATCACAGTGGAGTGAATTAATAACTAATCATTTAAATTCATAAGGATAAAAGCTTCCATTTTCATATTCAGACATGTTTTTATTTTAAGTTGGTTTTCTTAACCTTTATGATATCTGTGAGGACTCTTTTTTCTGCACATGCCCACACACGCCACCGGAAAAGTACAATTAGCAATCTAGGGACAAACGAAGGTGGGGAGGACTCCATTCCCTTACTCAATTTCCTCTTCTCTATTCAAGGCCACCAACTATTTGAGAACTAGAAAAACCTATGCAAACAAAAATCAAGTAAACTATGAAAACAAGACCAGAGCCTTCTGTTAGAGATTATTCTCAAACTACAAAGCTGTTAAATTCATATATGGTTACACCCATGCCAAACTGTTAGGAATTCCTCTTTGATACCTCTCCTTACCTCCACTGAAAAGGCTGGCTGTAGCATGGACTAGACGGATTGCTCTGGGCTTGGGAGTTCATATAAAATACTAGAGGAGAAGTAGCAAGTGCACAGTCAGCACTAAATGGGAACTTAAGGTGCTGCAGACCTGGAGCAGATGTAGGAGAAAACACGTGCTGATGAACATCGCTTCCTCGGCAGTGGGAGTACAAAGGAGAGGAGATTCTGACACGGTACCATGGCAGAAAAGAAAAGATGAGGGTCAGTTAAAACAAAAACGCAAAAGAAAGAAAAGAAGAAAGAAAAGAATGTACTTTCAAAATGTAAGTTATGCCTTCTTAATAAATGTAGTAAACTAAGTGGTCAAAAGTCATATTCTCAACTGTTGGCCAAACTAGTAACCAAAATTTATTTGGCAAACAACATAGTTTCTATTCAACATTACTTTCCCACTGTGAAAATTTTCTGATCTGGAATTATCCAAATCCTTCTTTGTAGTGATGCCCATGCTTTCTGGATCACACACCGTTCTCAATCCTTAGTGCTGGATGTTTTTACTTGAGAAAAATTAACATCACCATCAGATATGGGTCATTTATATCATACCCCTACAGATCAGTTTGGCTCTGTGCCATAGCTGTGGCAACAAAAAAAAATATTCAACTGTGAAAATGTGAATTACAAAAAGCATTAACTAGAAAACAACATTTAGCACTGGCGGTGTTTTATAACAACAAATAATTAAGCCTGAAAGCTCAATAGGTTTATTAAGCTGGGCATATTAAGCAAGACAGGCTTATTCTAACTTTAGTGAAGGGGAAACTGAGGCAGAGGTTAAGTGGCTCATTCATTGCACATCGATGGCAGCATCAGGACTACAACTGAGGACACTGATGCCCAGCTCTGTGCTCAGTTCTATAAACTATAGTGCTTCGACAAGGTTAGCAGCCAACATATATTCTTACAAAACAGAGCGCAAAGAAAATTTCTGAAAGTAGCTGCTTTCCAAAAAGCTGCGGACAGACTTCTACATAAATGTAAAGAAGAGCTTTAACACCTACTTTATTGAACTATACACGATCAGATGTCCTTGGCTAGAAACAAAGCAAAATTTAACTTACAAATATTGGTATTATAAAGAAACTCTGGACAACTAAAATAATGTATCAGAAGATAAATTTATATTTTGAAAGCATTTTCCTTGATTTTTAAACAGCAATAGGAAAAGTATGCTTGGGGTTTTAACATGAGAATTTAGACACAATCTAGTGAATTTTTCCTGTGCTATATCTAATTTACTTAAAGAGGGATAATTTTGTTTTTAATTGGTGATACCACCATGTTTATTTTTAAAATATAACATATCCGAATTGAATACGCAACTTGACCAATCAAAATATCATCTCACTTTGCAGTATTTTGTTTCTGCACATTACAACTATTGTATTCCAATCATGCAAAGTTATATGTGTAAATTGCAATGGAAAAGGAACTAAACAATAAAGATCAATCTTACAATAAATGTTCATTTGTCATGATTATCAGGAATTGCAAAGTTTGTTGAATCTAATCCTCAAAACTCCATGCTTGTATGTACAATGTCAAGAAGTATGTGTAGAGGGTCACGGCATGAACAGAGCATCTGCCACGTGTGCTTGGCAGCGCTGCTGCCAAGTACTGCTGAGACTTAAGTCTTTGGAGCACAAGTCTCCTTTTTTCTTTTTTTATAAGCTTGGACAGTGCTGAGAAAAATGGGGTCACGTGAAATATTCAGTGTGCTCATGAGCTGAAATACAAACTAACGTCATCACATTTTTATGAAGTATAACCTTGACTATGAGTGTGGGATGAAAAATGTTTCTATTTACCATATCGAAGCAATAAGTACAGCAAAAGGGAAATCAGAAATGTGCTTTCGTTCTTGTTTAATATTCAAGCACATTGTATTGAAAGTACAAGTAGTCTGGCATGTTTGTTAAGATTCCCTACTTTATATTTCCTAGTGAATCCAAACACCTCCTATCAGCAAGCAATCTTTGCATCCTGGAAATCCCCTCCATTAGCAATCTCTGCTTAAACAGCTGATGAGCAGCAGAGGCTGCTGACAGAGAAGGTTGACCCTCCTCTCTGCTCCTCCCCGGGATGGATTCATTTACCCTCCTCTACTTCCATGCCTAGTATTTAGTACACAGCGTCCTTAATTTTACCTAATAGCAACAATACTCAACATTGTTTGCTGCATCATCAGTAGCAATTTTCATTAGATTTCAAAGCATTTATAAAGGATACAAGCATTGAGTAGGATTAGCTTCTTTAAACGTAACTGATAAGGCATACATGGGGCAATGTAATTTTTTTTATCTAAATTTAGAAGTTTTCAAATGAGATCTTAATTTAAGAGGAAAATAAAGTTATCAAAGGCTTCTGCCGGTTTGAGCTCTGTGACCATAATAGAGGTTCCCTTTAAATTTTGAATAGGAATCAGGCTAGAAAACAGAAGAACTCTAAAAATCCAGTTTTACTGCATTAACTAAGGCTAGTTATGAAACTTAACTACAACGAACCCAATCATAAACACTTTAAAATATATATATATTTTTAGCTCTACTTTATGCTTCATAGAGTTAAAACTATGAAGTTTTCAAAATGAGGTTTTGTATACGGCCAAACAAGCATGACTGAGAAATAAAACCAACAGAAATAAAAATGCTGTTTATTGGCCACAAGGAAACTCTATCTCGTTTCCTCGACAGCTTTAATCTACAACATTCAAGCGCGGGGTATTTTGCCCATCAGCCCTTACTGGATCCGCAGCGAAGGGGCTCCAAGCCGCTGCTTCCTCCGCTTCATCATGGTGCTTCCCCCGGAGCAGAGGGTTAAAGGCGGGAGGGAGCCCTGGTCCCCAGCGCCTCCGACACCTCCGGTGTCACCGACACCTTGCGACGTCGGCCACGGTCCAGCTCGATCACACGGCTCGCGTCAAAACCCTCATTCTTTTTGGAGACGTTCCGCGGCTCTATTTATAGCCGGCGAGAGGGAGCGCAGCCCACCAGGTCAGGGGGCGGCCGCGCGGGGCAGCCCAAGCCCTGAACTCGCTGCCGGAGCAGCCGCAGCGGCGTCGATCCTCTCCTGACAGCGCTCAGGAGGCAGTGCCAAACTTTCCCAGGGGCCTCGAGAAACAGGGACCAAATCAAAAGGAGCCGGGAGAGGCGAGGGCCGCCGGGAAGGGCTCCGGCACCGACCTCCCGCAGCAGCTCGCAGCCTCTCGCTGAGGCGGCAGCGCGCGGCGGCCCCAAAGCCCTCGCGCAGCCGCCCGCGGTGCAGAGGAGCAGCTGCCCTCGGGCACCGAGGACACGCGCGGCCTGTGCCCCTCGCGCTCGGATCCACTTACACGCGAGCTGAACAGCAAGGCAGCTTTGGGGCCCGCGATTTCTCATCTCTTACTTTTCCTAACAGAATGCAACTACCAACCGTGCCGCAGCGGCCAAGTAATTTTAATTATAACCATAGTTTAACCATAAATTTTAACACAGCAAACACAGCAGCACAGAACAAGCAGACAGCCCTGTCTGAGTAGTCTAATACTGAGAGAGGGGAGAAAAAACATTACTTTTTAAGGATGCAGTGTTCTCTGTATAATGAGAATCCTGCATTTTTGCTTGCAATGATAATTTCAATCAAGTCAAAATTGTTCTCATGCTACTAATAAAGTTGCCGTAAAATGATGTCCAACAGTCTTAAAACATGGATTTGCAAAAAGCCAGCCTTCCAAAAAAGTTTCCAGATGCACCTCTTCGATAAGTTTTAACCAAACAGTTACCTCACTTTCTTTAAAAAACTTATTTAAAATAGGCATATAAAGCCTGCTATTCACCAGTACTCAAACAAGTCAAATTCCCAATTACAATTCATATCTTCAGATCCTCCCATGATTCAAATTACAGCCAGGTGCCCCATACTACAAGATCACAATCTCTCAACAGCTGAGAGATCCTGGCTTCCTTGGGTGCAATTTTATTATGGTGCTGAAATGAGAATTTGGATTAAGCAGGTGGAAATTTGATCATAGAAGCTACAAAAAAGGTGCTTTTCTCACTTTTAAAGCTTTGAAGAAAACCTTCACAAACTCATCTCTGAGTGTACCGTATATGCACAACACCAAAATCCTCATCATGGAATATTCTCTTTTATTAAAACTATTCTTTTAAATGACCGTTCCACCAGGAAGGCTGCTGGTGAGTGCTGCAGGAGGGATTCCAGACCGGCCCCATACGTGGGGTTAGGAGCACCAGGCTATTTTTGACTTTTTGCCTGCTCAGCAGGGCTGCATAAAGCAGTGGAGCCCAGAAAATCTTTTCCTGCCATCAGATTTGTTGTCACTGCAGAGGTCCAAGCACCAGTTTAAAACTAGTACAAGCAGAAGCTGATATAATCTGGGATTCAGCATATATCCTCTCAACACATTTCCTTGGTGTCTATGCTATTTTACTGTCAGGAAGCTTGAGGTAAACTTAAAATATTACTAAAACCTGTTTAATGCAGAATCCTATGAGATTTCTAGGGCTAAAGAGACTTAGGTTTTAAAAGAGCAGAAATGAGAGTGAATGGCAGAGAGACCACGAGCCCCACAAGGGACTCAAATTACCTTACAGTAAATAGAGATTAAAAGGAATTAAGGCTACCATACTAGCTTTGGACGTATTTCTGTCAAACAGCATTGCACTGCTTAACACATTTCATAAAGATAGACATAAAAATTTAAGGTAAATCAAAATGACTCTCTCTTCAAATTTAGATGTAATGTGGAAAAACAGTATTTTCTTTTTATAAAATTTTACTTTTAGATACTACAAGTATTACAACAACCCAAGCTAGGAACCCTGCCTAAGAAATCATGAGGATTTTGGACATAAATCCATATCCTTCCCAAAAGAGCTGAACAGGTCGGTAAAGTTCTTGTTACAAACAACTGACTTTATGAAAAATGGGACATTGAACAAGAAAGCAGATGGCTCAAAGGCAACTCCAACTAAAATTCCTGACTACTGATTAGCCAAGGAGGTGATCAGAAAAAATAGCGAGCACCTTGTGTTGTTTATCTTGCAAACACGCTGAAAATCTGTGGTTTGCAGCCTGGTCTTTTGGATGCTGGGGTCCTGCTACATACATGACCACCCAACCGCTTCATCCAAGCCTCACCATGCTCCGTGGTCCACGAGACTGGAACGTCTCCAGTGGGCTTCACGTGCAGGTGCACATCAAAACCCTTCAGAAGCCAAAGCCAACAGCGCCAAAAACAGGGTCTGTGTAGCGGGAGCAAAGAATTGAATCAAATCCTAATAGGAAGCAGATCAACATTTGGGTCTCTCATTGCAAATTCACTATTTGAAATAATGGAAAATATCCATGAAGGGTAATTATATTTTGTACACACAATCATGGGGAAAAAAAATATCTAATATATTTATATGCATCATTTACTGATGGAAAACTTTGAATGTGGATTGTTGAACCAAAGCAGGATAAAACAGGAACAAGTAATTACACTCTAATGCCTGTATTATGCATCATCTTTGCAGCCTACAACTCAGCTGAATACAATTTCCTTTAGCATTTTAGACATGCTTTACGTACTCGTAAAGGTAGAGCCATCACCCAGGCTGCGCGTGTGTTCTCGGTTGCTGCTCCTCACCCATCCCACCACGCACCCTCCTCAGCTTGCACTCGAGATCATCTTCAAGGGACAAATCTCAGGCTCTCTGGCCAAAAATACTGAGGCCTCTAACTCCGCTTTTCCTGCACAGTACAAGCAAGAGCAACCTCAGCTCTTGCCCAGGCCCACAATCAGCTCCCGCACAAAAATAGGGACTACTCATGCTGATCCGGGCAAATACGAAGGGATGAGAGTCAGATACAGAAAAATTTGGAAGCACTGTCAGGAAAGGCTTTCCCTTCTCCTTTCAGCAATGACAAAGGTGCTAACTAATCCACAGTTTAACACCGTTCTAACTCAACAGACAGCCAAAACCACTGCCAGCTACATCCAGGCTTCCTTCAGCTTCTGGGGTGCTGGAAAACATGGACCATTCCTCTCCAAAGACAATCTTTTCATAGCATTTAATGTGCCCCAGCCTTCAGGCTAGCACCCAAGGGAACACAGAGCTCTGTATCTCTCTCTACTGGAATTGCTACTGATTGCAAGGCAAAGGCAGGGTTTGTGCAGAAAATGGATGCACCTCTCGAGGGTCTCTGGCTTTGAGCCAGATACTTTATCCATCTGCCAACGCCTGCTTCTGTCAGCGAACAAAGTCAGTGAGCGACAGTCAGTGAATCCAGACCTAGCTGCATCCTTAACTATCCCTATCCATTAGCTACAGCACCACGTTATCTTTTCAGAATAAATTTGATTTTCATATTTTTTAACCATATAAAATCCCCTGTTAATTCAAGCATAGGAAAATCCTTCAGAAGAACTGAGAGCAGCCTACAGTCTACATTTAAGTGCATATTGTTAAGCCATCCTTTTTGACAAGAATGGTTTAACCCATTTATATGTATAATTACTTCCTTCCTTGATAGGAATTTCTCTAATTCCTTATTCAAAGAGTAACGGTAGCTTTTTTTCTTTTTAATCAACCAAACACTCTGATACGGTGATATGTAAATCATGCACATCAGCTTCACAAGACACTTTCAGCGAGTCTATATGCTAATCAGAATGACATGAGCAGAGATACATAAGCCACAATGCAGGACTGACTTGTTAAATATTTACACTTCTCAAACAAAAATCATTTGGTAGAAGCAACAACAGACTCTGTAACTCCAGAAAACACAATTAAATAATCGATTAGATAACGTCTGAAGATTACTAAACACTTTTCCATTCCTCAAAGATTTCACTCTTGCCAGTAGCTGTAAACTTGTGCTTAAAATCGATGGCATGGACACACACCTAAAATGTGGGGCTTGGACACAGATAGATTACTTTTTTTTCTTATACTCATGGCTTAACAAGGCACTCACTCATGGAAGAAGATACAAGCGAAGTCATGAAAATTGAGTATGTTAAATCAAAGTAATAACACTGCTCAAACATTCAGCAAATCTCAGTTTTATTTAGTTGCTATACTACTGAATAATACACTGCATAATTGAAGTACTGTATTTGTATCTCAAATATTTCAAATGTAAATTCATAAGTAGTTTTGCATCATACCCACCTCCATGCTTGACCAAGGGAAGTGAAAACCTTTGGCATCCTCAATTTCAGTTTCAAGCGTTTTATACAAATGTATCTAAGTTATATTAAGGAAAAAACCTGCTGGTAACTCACTACTCCACCGTTCATTTATAATTGGATTGCATTCAAATATTCAAATTCACAGTCTTCAGATCACAAACAGCGCTGTTCTTAAAAATGCAGCGAATATAGTAAAGCTAGCACAGAAGTCACCCTGCTAAATTAATCAGCGAGAGTTCCATGGTCTGCTTTAAATAACTCAGTGACTGGTTTAACATTGTCATATGAACTGAACTAAAAAAGGTTTGGGCATGCCTCATCTAGAAGAAAAGAAAAAGCCTTTTGATCTACGGTATTGTTCAGTGGTGAATCACTGGCACTACACAGCATTTTCCAAACACTGCATCTTACACAAAGGGGTAAGCTTACATTAAAAGTTTGACAATTATTTCTCGTTAAAGCCAGAAACCTGAGGCAGAATTGTGATGTGCTTTTGTGAGCTTCATATTTGTAATATACAAGTTTTTGGAAAAAATTTTAAATCAAAATGCATATATAGCCAGCATGAATGCTTGCTTTTCTATACAGTGCAATCAATAATGCAATTTTATTCCATCAGAAAACTGTAAGCCTAGCAGAAGCTGTATTACTGTAAATATAGTGATACAAAAAGTATAGTACTAAATAAATGCTATTTGTTTAAAGTACAATTTTAAAGCGTATTTTTTCAACATTTGCTACTTTGTGGACATCTCTCATTACATTAATTGCTCCCCAAACACCTGCATGGGCCAGCAGTTGTGTACTTAGCTACCTGTGAACACGGACTGCTTGAAAAGCACTGACCGAAGTTGTTCATAACACACACAAAAAATCCATGACTTCTGCTGAGTCAGTTCAGTGGTGTCAGCACAAGCAGCACTGAGGACTGCGACTTTGTACGAGGCTGCTGCTGAATGAGGATGAGCTCGAGCTGCTAATTAGCAGTAAGCTTACACTACTACTACTTCTCCTGCTACACTTCGGGAAATGAATGGAGGCTTTAAGCTCAGAGCAATGCAGGGAGTTTTCTCCAGTGTGTGAGAGAGGCTTTCAGAGAGAACGCAGTATCTGCCCATTTATGTCATTTACAACAACTCAACTGCTCTGTATGCTTAAAACAAAACAAGCAATGAATGATTATTGATTACGATTAAAGAATAATTATACTTACAAGCTTCCTCTTCTGGGGAGACTGAGCTCCTTCTGGAAAAAAAAAAAAAGAGAGAGAAAGAATGAAAACCTAGAGTTAACTTTTGTACATTTACTTTGTGTATCGCTCAGCTATTTATCAGTAAATGGCCAAGGCCAAACTAATGATAAACTGGCAATTTCTGAACACATGCTCGGTGTGTAATTGTACCCTGCACTGCAGCACGTGAGAGGTGAATCTGTCCCACACTGGCGCAGCAGCCCAGGCTGGAAAAAGCTACAAATAGTCATGGCCTTTGCAGTCCCAACAGCACAAGCACCCAGTGGAGCACGCACGGAGGCAAGGCCTGCGAGACCCAGCTCCCGCCTGGAATCAGCAGTTCTGAAATTCCCAGCTCCTGCTGGCGCTTCCCGGCCGGGGAGGCCGCGGCCTGCGCTTTAGCGGGAAGCCGCTAGGTGGGAGCCGGCCCCCGCGCAGCGCCGCGCGCCAGCACCGCCACAGACACTGCGCCTGGCGTCAAGTGCAAATAATGCCCTCCCTTTTTTGGTTTTTTTTTGTTTTGTGTGTTTTTTTTAAACACATTTTCTTTCAATTTGCAAAATACACATTAATTTCCTCTGCACACTCGCAAGGATGACACGTCGAAGTCCAAGACGACCAGTGTGTGAAGAAGAGGGCTAAGTTAGCAGGACCTGGAAAAGGCTCCCAAGCTTATGCTAGGCTGCTCGTTCCAGCTTTTCACAAGAAGGAAAAGCATGTGAGGGGACAATTTCCATTTAGGATGCCCAGGAAACTGATCCCTGTGTTGTAGTTTTCCTCAAAAAGAAAAAAAGAGAAAAAAAAAACAGTATTTTCTTAGAATGTTCACAAAAAAAAGCCAGTGCAAAGACATCCCCAAATTTTGATACTCTGTTCTCCTTAATTAGTTATGGAGTACATGTAGATTTAAGTGATTAACAGTGTTATTTTTGAACTGTGAAAGATTGGATTGTTAAAAAACATACTGGATATTACTCAAAGTTCTACAAGCTTTAGATGCTAGAATAAAAAGAAAGAAAGAATGAAACAGAAAGAAAACCACGCAAAACCTACAACATTTGTTATCACCTTCAAGTCTAAGTTTCCTACCAAATGAAATTCCAGTACAATTTAACAGTACGGAGCAAATTGCATGTGTGAATTATCACAAGCCTGACAGCTTACAGCATCAAGAAATAAATCCCCGTCATCAGACAAACTTGTCAAGATCTAATCAAAACATTTCAAGCATGTAAGATAATAAATCATTAGCATCTATAACAGGTTGTGTGTTTTATATTCTAAAAAGGTATTTCTTCTACTCTCATCTGATAGAAAGACTATGAAGTCTACACGGCAATGAAAGCTTCTTGCCACTGAAAATGGATAAATAGATAATGTCTAATTATTTACTATATACTATTATATGTGTTTGCATATATTTATAGCATACTGCTTACATCATGTGAGAAGACTTAATTAATTTCTCCGTTTTAAAGACAACTCAATGTAACAAAAGTCTATTTTATTTCATATTTTAGTTCAAAGGGTATTTTTTTTCCATCTATATGACATATTTCCATTTATTCTAAAACTGTCAAACCCAGAAATTTTCAAAATGCATTTTTAAGCCTTGTTATTTCATGGTGTTGGCTGAAAAAGAAGAACTGTGATCTTTAAATCTCTTTATTAACCTTCAAGCCTAAGAGCCTTTAGGGTTCATGTTTACAAGACTTACTCTGGTCATTAGGGCTGAAAACTCACTTTAAAATACAACTAACACTTGCCGCAAGAGCAGCCTTCCCATAATGGTGGCTCTAAGGTGTAGACCTGAACCATGATGCAAGAAGAACAGTTGGCAAACCGTGTCCTCTCTTGTACTGTACGCTTGTTTTACTTGTGTAATAGAGCTTTAATACTTCCTACAATTAAACTATTTCAGGATTAAATGCTTAAAAGGTTAAAAAAAACCTTGTTTTTGTTCACAAAATCATTTTTCAAAACCTGTGATCAACTGAATTTCAGGAAGGAAAAAGGTATTTGTAGATGAGATGCCAATGCAATTGAAAGAGAGATTCTTCTCTCCGCCGGTAGCCGCCCCCTGACGACCGCAGGGCAGCTGTGGAATCAACAGGCAGCAGTTTGGATTTAATACCTCCGTGCTCTTGACAGAGACCACAATCAAAGCAATCAATTTTTACACCTGTTGTTCCACCGCACTTCACTTGCTATTAGCCTGAAAATCCCCTTCCTAAAACCCTGTGAGCCATCCACCAAGCTGCTGCCCAAGCCGGCAGCACTTCTCCCAGCTCCTGGAGGAATCCCAAGCTCCCTCCTTCCACCTGCTCTCCCCCGCCTGCTCTTCCAAGGCACAACTGCTAACAGCGCTTCTTAAAATCCTCCCAGCCAAGCCAGGACAGGAGGGGCCAATGCAAAAGCATCAGAGCTGGAAATTAAGTGTCTGTGAGCAGCACGCTTGTGGGCTTGTTTTTCCTGACCCATCAGTGAGTTACGGACTAGAGTCACTTCTCAGGAAGAAGGAAGAAAATGCCTGGAAAAGGAAACAGGGAGGGAGCAGACGGCACTCAGAGCTGAGGACCTATTTCAGGACACTCATTTGGGGATGTTTCAGATAGCAAATGGTGAAGCAAGTGCTGTGCCTTGACTTGCTTCCACCCACTCAGAGGAGTTCAGCATTCCTTGTCCATGTGTCCATAAAAAAAAATCCCATTTAAAGAGGTAAGATAACTAATGCAACACGACTGAGCTGTGACTAAATAGTCTGAAATACTGTTTACAAGGTGCAGCAATAATCCTTGAAGAAAAAATGCTAGCTTATCCTAAGGATGCTTTTCATTTAAGACCGCCCTTCTGTTGAGAATAACTCATGAATATACAAAGCTTCAGACTGCCTCTTCTGCCAGCAGCACCTGCCTCCCTGAGCACTGTTCCTGCCAGCACCTGTACTTATCATGGACATTACTACTATTACTTCAGCCAACCTTTGTTCCATCTACCCAATAGGTCAACCATGTAACTCCTAAAGGGGGAAATTAACCTTTTGCATTTAATTTATGCAAAGAGATAAATAGCATAAGGATGCAAAATTTCAGAAAGAAGTTTGTCACGCGTTATTCACACAGAAGTTTCAGAAGTGGGAACAAATAGTTACTGTCACAGATCTTCCGTCCCTAAAAACAAGAATTGTATTAAAAATCTTGCAATAGTTAAATGACAGGAACAGACTGTACTGAAAGTTTTTTTTTTTGCCTAAGTTCCATATTTCAAGGCATAATTATTAAATGTGCAACCTGATCTCTACATGACAAAAGCAGCAGATTTTCAGACGACTAGTTAGAAAATGAATCTTAGGAAAGAAATGTAGCTGCATGGAATTTATAAAAGGATGGTTCTAATATCTTTCTTCAGCCCTTTATATTTTTTCCCCCTTATCTTCTCAAATTATGCAGACCTAAAATTAGGTGGACACCGTGACATCACGGTTCAGGTTCCATAACAGGACTGGGTTCTCCTCAGCCCTATCATTTTCTTTTGTAAGGTATATTTGCTATGGGAGAGGCAGCAAGAAAGCTAAAAGTGAAAATATATTGGCCAGTTTAAGGATGATTTGCCAGCTTATATGATATACACAATGAAAAAGTATTCCACTGTGATCTTTTGTATGAGGAAACTGCGTTTTAAAATAGAGTGTTTCATGGAGCAGAAAGAGTGCTGGCATTTTTTTTGAGTATACATATGCACGCTCTATGATATAGAAATAAAGCCTGGAAATTTATTTCATTGACCTGCAAGACAACTCACATCTTTTGAACAGAAAGTGCAAAGAAAACAGGAGCCCATCACTCAAAATTGTCACTTTCTCTCAATCTTGTAATTTGTCCTTGAATATGTAAGCTGCGCATATGGCACAGACCCACAGGCAAAGTTGGATGCTAGAGCGTGCACTGATGGCAGCTTAAACGTCGTCCTTTCAAATCAAAGTGAGAACCATCACTCCCGTCAGGATGGTCGGTATTTCTGCCAGAGCAGACGGCTGATTCCTGAGATTGCCTTTGACCTTGCCTTTCTTGCAAGGTACCTCACTATCATACCAGTTGGGACAAAAGGCAAATATTTTTACAGTTATAACAGTAAATACATTTCAGTTAGTAAGTTAATATTTCACAGATGATGAAATTCTACTGACACTCATTGACCTAGCACCGCACACTCATGTTTTAATTTTTTTTTCCTTTGTTGACTTTGTTTGCTTTAGGGTATATTACCAACCAGCAGGGGATTAATTAAATCTCTTTCCATATATAACCATTTGCATTACAGAAATGATATAATGAGGGTTACAATCTCCAATTCTGATGGAAAATACAACCTGGCTGTGCAAGGACACAAACTGTAATCCATCCATCAGATTAACAAGAAGGAATTTTTCATGGTGATTAAAAAAAAGGCATCCCACACTAAGCTTTTCTTTCTCCTATCAGAATCTGTCAAGAAAAATAATTTCCGTCTTTTCACTGTATCATTGTAAACGGTATTAAAAACAGTACCTTTCAATTTCTCTCTCAAGAAATGATTACATCTGAACTTATTTGCCAAACTCATCAGCAAAGAATTTTAAACAGCAGCCCTAACACCATATCTGTGTTGAATGTCAGATTAATCTATACAATATACTGCAGATATTATTTTCTATA
>NW_010586174.1:23375-54545 GCF_000705375.1 Tinamus guttatus | reverse complement strand
TTCAGAAATGGTTAAAATACAGAAAACCGAGACCCAAAAGACTTTCTAGTCTCTTTCAAAATACTGAGTGGATACAGAGTTGAAAGCCCAGAGGCTGCTCCGTGCTGTGCAGAGCTGATATCTACAATCGCATTGAACATAAATTACCTTGGATAACGTAGGCCCAGTATTAAGCATCTTCCCATATTCTATTAGCCAAAGGTTACAGAGCAGTCCTCTCCAAAGAAATCCCACCTTCATGGGTGCCAGACCCTTGAGGACACCGTACAACACACTGGAATAGTTATGAGTTTACCTACCTAGTATTCTCCTAAATATCCTATGGATATCAAAGTAAAGTGGATGTAAAACTTGGATTACTTCTCCACTTCAACCAAACTCATATGTTAGTAAAACTGTCATTTGCCAAGTGCATGAACACATTAAACCAACCAGGAAAAAAAAATAACATTTGGCTGTCAGGCAACCTTGTTTCTCTAAGTAATCAGTTTACATCAGCCTTCAAATCAAGAGGTCAAGCATCAGCCTTTGATGCTTTTAAAGCTTTCACCATCTTCTGGCCTTTCTACTCTCTAATTTAGAAGCTTTGGGATTTTCTTTCAAAATATATAGTTACTACAGAAGAAGGTAAGAAAAAAACCCTAAAACTAAAAGAAAATTCCAAAATACCTTGGGAAAACCGTTTCCCCCTCTTGCACCAAGCCCCTCTGTAGGTAAAGCTAAGGATCCGGGTCACATCTGTGTATTAAGATATTAGGACTGTCAAGGATATATGGCTCCAAACATTGCCCATTAGCCTTTCAGACCACTTAACCTCAGGGCTTTCCATAAAATTAAGACTATCAGTCGCTTAACCTCAGATGATTCCAGAATACGTCTCCAAACACATAAAGATCCCTACTTTCCTCTTTTTATTTATTTATTTATTTTTAATTAGTGGGTCCCATGCCCCTTTTCCTACACAAGCTCTAGTGCCCGCTCCTGGGGTCGTGCTTCAGGTCACCCTCTTGGAGCCCAAACCACGGCGTGGCGCCGGCCTCCATCGCAAGCGTCAGGCTGCGTGTGCACCATGGGCCAGGCTGAACCCGCCAGGAACGAAAGCAATGGCAGCCACGCGTGACAGTAAAAACGATTCGACCCCAGGCCCAAGTGGGCGAGTGGAGCGCGGCCCAGGCACAGGAATACACGGGCTGCCACCGCGGAGCTGCCACCCACGCGGGAGCAGGCGCTCGGCAGCTGAGGGGAGGGCGGCTGCAGCGCTCCCGTCGCCACAGCGTGACGGACATGCAGGCCTCAAAGCCACGATTCCTCCTCTGCTTTCATCCCTGCGTATCTCAGCACTGAGAGCAAAGGGCCACTCTAATTTCACGCTATCAATAAAGTCGCAGATTCTCTCCCCGGTAAAGCAAAGAGCCGGTCTCGTATTTGATGTCGAGGCTTTTGGCTGAGGTTACACAGTGAATGGCTTCTCAAAATGACAGACGACCTCCAAGAAGGCTGGTTGAATTAAGAAGATCAGGTAGAGCAACTGAGCTGTTCAATCCTCAAACATCACTAAACTAATTAGCCATCAACTTGATTGGTTTCCTCAAGACTAAAGAAATAAATAGCAGCAGCTGTATTCAAATATACTCGCCAAACTTATTCTTGAAAAAAACATAATGCATAGAAGATGATGTTTTGACGATGTAAATTCATGTGCAGGAAGAAGTCAGTTTAAAGATTACTGTGTGTAATTAAAAATCCAGAGTACTAGATGTGAATGCAGAAACAGGGAACAAACAACAGAAAATGGAAAAAAAAAAAAAAAAAAAAGGATGCATCTACTCTGAAAATAGTCAATCCATAGATCCAGCAGCAGTGGCTTCCAAGGACCATGACAATAACTTATTCCCCAAAACAAACAGCAACAGACACCAAACTGCATGGATCTGCTATGTAAAAAATGCGATGTATGTTAGTTCTCTAAATAAAGACAGGTCATGTTTTAACATCTTAGAAATAATCTATTTATTAAATGGTCCAAATCTTCATTTGCATATTACATATTTGCAGAAATTAGCCTAAGGGAGGGGGGATGCTGAGAGGAATAAAGTGCACAGAGCAGACATCTCATTAATTTTTCTCATTAGTTAATTCCAATTGTACAAGGCCATGAAGCAGATTACTGATCCATGCCGTGTGAAGCAGCATGCCCAGCACTGAAGAGCCATCCAAAAGAGTGGCAGCAACTGTTCAAAATCCTCTTTCATTTTGCCAGACTGCACAAGGTTGAGAAATTAGTCAGGGGTTCTACATAAATTTGGAAAATGCAGATAAAACAAGGGTGCCATCTCAGAAACATGCAGGACTGCAGCTGTAAGGCTATTGTTAGAAGTGCTCTTAAAATTACTCTGCCTTGACTTGCACCAAAAATTCCCTCAAGACTGGGCATGCAACGATCACAAGGAAACAGGCACAGCTGCTAAAAATGCCAAGAGCATTACAAAAATAAACAAATCTACTTTTATTCTCTCCCTTGTTCTGGCTGAGGACTAATATTAATCCATGATTAAGTCAGTTGCCACTTCTACCACATATACATCTTCTCCTTAAAAGGTTTTTTCCAAAGGAACTGAGAGTTGACATCCAGGCTACCTAACCAGTGATTGTATTTATAAAAGCCTTGAGACATATGCTATTCAATTTAAAAATGAGTGATCAAGCCCAACAGTTTTGGTGGCCTTCAGCATCCTTCTGGTCTCCCCTATAGAGAAGTTAAATAAACCAAAGAGCATCTCACTCCTGGAGCTGCTCAACAGCTCATACCCATTGCGTGCAATGCAACACATACTCCAAACAAAGATAACAAGTTACAAAGAAAATTATCTTGTCTGTCAACCTATATATTTCAATATAACACAATATTTGGTCCAAAAAAGCGTACAGCCTCAGCTCAATAGCAAAATTATCATCAATTAAAATATCCTAACAGTCAAAATGGTTCTGTTTATTCTGCAAGGTCCCTTTCTCACCAAGTTCCCAGTCATAAAGTGTCTGAAAAGTAGTTAAGCAGAAATTATGTCTTTTCTCCCCTGAAGAGGACTGCACATGTCACAAAATTTGCTTTGCCAATGTTAAGCTTAGACTTTTAACACCCAAACAGCATTTTATCTTTACAACTGCACATTTTCAGCTACTTTAGACAAAAAGAAAATCCACAACATCAAATCAACGTCTCAGGAAGATTAAACAGCTTAATAGCCCTGATGTAAGAGCAAGCTTCTTAAATTGTAAAACTCTGCTGGAAATTCCTACGGAAGAAAAACTTCCCAATTCCTCAAAAAGCCCCAACAGAGGAGTCTCTCTCCCTCCTCTGAAGCTGAAGCAAGTCCATTCCACATACATCATGCCACAACACTTTCAGAAATTGAAAGCATAAGCAATCAATTTTAAAGATATTTAGTAATTAGCCCTAAAAGGAATTCTAAGCATATAAAGCTCCCCTGCCTTCATCTGGCATATGACTGATCGCATGTGTAACCTCACAAGGCATCCATTTTGCTCAGGAGTTAATCACATCTGCTCTGTACGGACATTATTTACAGAACAAGCACATGCAATTTTTCATTGCTTAGTTGGTCGACCTGAGGCTCTTTAGCTTCCCCCTCCCATATTGCTGCTTCCCAACACAAGCAGGGAGGGAGGGACAGGCAAGAAGTGCCCTGCTCATGTTTGCAAAGGCACAGGGTAAAAATGAGCATTCACTTTATGGAAAAGGCCATAAGCTGGGCACCATCCAAAAATCTTCGGTAAACAGATACCAACTAGTATTTGCAATTTTGTGAACAGCCAACAGAGGTTACTGAAAAATTTATCCCCCAAAATTTGCTCAAAAGTGAACAGTTTGTCACTGTTCATATCTGCGGGGCCACAAATGACAGGCACACCAAAACACCAATCTCCCAGATGCAGTGAAAGAAAGGGCTCTGCTACTTCATTCCCAGGTAATATTTACAGCAGGAGAAAACAGTCACAGAAGTTTAAAATTTGTATTATGCACATAGGAATGGATTCATCCCCTGGGAATATGAAAAGGTTAGAAGGTGGGAAAAGGAGCAAAAAAAGCTGCCTCACTTCCATAAATTATGACTATTACCACAGCGAGACTTGCTTCAATGTTAAAACACAAAGTATTTCTAGAACTACTTTTTAATAATTAGTCCTGCAAAACGAAGTCTGTAATGAAAAATAAACATTAAATTAAAACATGCTTTCACACCATCTCCACACAGCTACATTCTAACAGTTGTTTTGATTTTTTTTTTGGAATATTTATATTAGCCATAAAGACAAAAAGTTATTTTGGCACTTAAGGATTCCTTTTAATTTTGACAAGGCAGGAGAATATTAATAGCCACCCACGATACCCTAACTCTAAAAGGAGATCCTCAGGCTGCTCGGAGGGAACGACACTCCTGGCCATGTTCACACGTGATGAGGTGCTGAGGGCGATACATAAAATGCAGAACGGCCAAGTAGCGCTAGGCCAAACCCAAGATGACACAAATGACACCAAGCGTGGTGAAAGGTTTATACTGCTGTAAGCAAACAAAACTTCAGGCTTAGAGAAGGCAGAACAGACCTTGGGAAAGCAGTGCCTATTTCTTTCAAAGTGAACATTAGCAGGGCCCAGGCTCATGGGATCTGCCTGGCCTCACTCACAGGCATATTCTTAATCAGCAGCTCCAGGCCTGCCCGTCAGGTATATCACACACTCCGCAAATGTCCAGAGAATTAAGGGGCTTGGACCTCTAAGATTTCTCATCGGAGCAAGCGTGTGTTACATCTATACACCTTTCATGGATTTATTTCTGAACAATCTTACATTTAATACCATCAGATAACTCAGACTTTCTTGGTGCCAAGAGATCTGTTTCGGAGTAAAGGAAAATTCATTCCCATTAAAGCACTGGTAAAACACAGACACCCGCTCCCCAAGCACAGATTTGAGAAACTGCAGACTGTGCTTAATGACTTTGAGTTCTGATGAGTGATTAGTGAGCTCTGTAATGGACTGATAGGAACGGCTGATTCTATTACAAGGACATGTTCTGGTTAGGATTTTTATCTCTGTTGCATTTAAACTATAAATACCAACCCTGTAGAAAACATGCAAAGACAAAAGATATTAATCATTCCCCAAGTCTTCCATCTCCTGTCTTTTACAGTACTTCAGATTAGAGCAAACACTGACTTCACCAGCACAAAAGGATTGTCAGGTAGTGAGGGCTCTCTGTACTGTCATTACTCTCCCTTCCTACCAAGCATATTGCTCTCTTCATTCTCAGAGGAAACTGCAAGCTTCATTCTCAGGTACTGGCTTCAGAGGCAGATTTCAAGACATATGTCAGGTTGCACCTATGGGAACGAGTTCCTGAAGTCTCTGTATGACTTGCCCATTCGTCAGAAACTGTCACCGAGCAGCCCCCATCTCCAGATGGGACTTGGAAAGGGCCTTTGCTGAAGCGGATACACCCTAACACATGTCCTTGTTCACACCTTCAGCTTCCATGCAATATATAAAGCACTCGGCAGGGAGTGGCTTCTGGGTAGTCAGCAGGGCTGCTTTTTTTGAACAGGCTTTAATACACTGTTTTTAACTCCATTTTATTGATGTACAGTAGAACAACTAGAATATCAGAATCTACGCTTCTCTGTTACACATTTCATACAACCTACAAAAAGTTATGTCACAAAGTTATTTGTGACAGTATCATTTGCAGATGTCCAAATTCTTACTTTTCACAATAACCGCTAATGAGATGAATGGTTCCTAAAAGAATCTTTACAGAAGTTTCTGCATTTGTATTTAAGATGGACCCAAATACAAACAGCAAGCTAAAAAGAAAACAGTCTAATACCCATCTGTGGTGAAATTATCTAAATGACTCACAAAGAAAGATCCAAGATCTAACTTTGCAATAGCAATCTTCTATTATATTATGTTTGGTGAAACAAATTGTCTTCTCTATCAGGAAAACTGATAGTTTATTTCATTTATATATTTAAACCATTAACCTCTATTTAGATATCCATGTTTTAACTTACCCAGCGCTGCTACCCGACACACCTGCAAGCTTCACGATTCTCTTGTCTTCTCACAACAAATGTGCAGCTCTAGCAGCCAGAACCAAGGATCACTCGCAGAATTAATGTGATCCTGCTAAATCATTCCGTTCCATATGGAAATTGCAATTTTTCACAAAGTGAAAGCATAGCAAAGAAAAGGAAAGACTGTGATTTCCATTTAAATCGTGTTTTTAGCCTCAAGAATATTATGCCAAATTCATCTCAGAATTTGAGAATGTCAGTTAAAATAAAAAGAAAGATATAATAGGAGCTTTCTGGATTTAAGGGTTTATTTTTAATACAGACATTATATTTCTTGAATTTAGAATTTTAAGAGGGGAAAGCAAAAAACACTGTCCAAGCCAGAAAATACACATGATTGGTCATAGGGTGTTTAAGTAATATATATAAAGCCAAAGTAATCCCACTGCAGCTTCTAAGGTTATTGAAGATTTACATATACAGCAAGTGAAATTTCAGAGTTAAGTGAGCAAAAACACTTAAGAAATGACAAAAACTCCAAATTACACTTTTCACACAAGATAGTTTTCGCTGTTATTAATTCCGCACTACCTTCTTAAATAGCATACGTCTATGTTTCATTACACTTTTCACACAAGATAGTTTTCACTGTTATTAATTCCGTACTCCGCACTACCTTCTTAAATAGCATATGTCTATGTTTCATGTCAACAAATTAGACTACAAATATTATGTTCTACCCATCATTTACTTCTTTATAGAAGCATTTATCTTTAAAACAACCAAAAACATCAGCCTAAGATTTATTTTAGAAAGCCTGAGGTGGCTTACAGGGAGGCTTGGCAAGGTTAAAAAAAATAGGCCTTAATAGACATTCAGAGAAAAGAAGAGGCTACTTAGATGCAGGTTATTTAGATCCTTTGCTCTTCCAGAGGATAAGCCACTATGAAAATCTATTACTTTCTAAACCTAGTGTTGGAACATATTTCAGCTAGAGGTGAAGTAACTCAAATCATACTCCCTCCCTCTAAAGCTCTGAGAAACTAATCCGCCTTTACACCTAGTCTGCTTAAATTGCAAAGTGCAACTTGTTTAAAAATCAATAGATATTATGTACTACTTATTTGCAAATCAATACACATTATACATAAATTATTCTTTAATTTTCCTAATAATTATAACTGAATAATTTTAAGTCTCTGTCTACCTAAACTTAACAGTAAATGCACATGTACATTGAGTATTTAAATTAGAAAGAATTCCTTATAAAACAACTATTGAAGAGTACTAAGTCCTACCTTCAGTCTTACTACCATAAGATTTGCTATTTTTGACATATTTAAATAGCATCTCCCTTGCTGCTCAGTCCTAGAAAGAGAGTAAAAATGATATAACATTAAGGAAGCAAGTTATTGGTAAGGACCCCAATGCAGAAGCTTCCTCTCTTTTCAACGAAAAAAAAAAAAAAAAAAAAGGAATTGTAATATCGGAATATCTCAGCCTGTGCTTTTCTTCACAAAAAATGGGCTTTTGCATTAATGAACTGAGATATTCCTATCAAGATATGTGAGCCTGAGAAATGCAGGAAGTGAGAGAGGGAAAAAGAAAAAAAAAAAGGCTAGAAGATGAATAAACCATATGATAGCAATATGTAGGAAAAGCAAATAAAATTAAATGTAGTTCCAGCTAGCTGCTATGTGCAATGCTGAGAAACAGAGCAAAGCAGAACTAATATCTGAAGTCCCCAAAATAAAATGAAAGTACACTTTGGCATAAAGAGACCACCCTGATATAACAGGCATCTCAAACACCTACCTACAGGACAATATGCAATGAGATACAGTGTTGTTCAATCAACTGTTCAGGAACAACATTCTGAGGTGGTTGGGCAGGGAAGTCGATCCATACATGAAATAAGGGTAAATAAACTACAGAACAGAAGCTTCACTGAACCTCTGCAGGCTGGAATAACAAAAATGTTGTAGCAGGACGGTACCAACTCCCTCATCAGAACAGTGACAACAACTAGGAAAAATTAAACAAGATTTGGGAAGCTGCAAAGTCAAGACAGGCCGTAAAAGTGGGAAATTTCAGTTATTCACATCTAGACTGAGGTAGTGATTCCTTGGATAAGGTGGGAAGGGCACCTTTTGGACGCAATAACTGATTGCTTCCTAGAAGACACATTTGAATCCCAAGAAGATACGCTATCTTGGATTTGGTCTCGAGTGTCCTATGTACTTCTCACTTTTTAGTGCCTGTTGTATGACTGCTTTGATTTTGGTGCAGCCCATTTGTACTATAAAAAAAAACCTTTAACCCCAACAGATTATCAGTTCCTAATGCACCTAATCCCTCCCTTGACACCATCATCTCATCCACACACTGAGGCTCCTGCTCCCTACTTGCCTATGATGCTCATCCTTCGAGCTAGCAATACTCCACAGATCCCTCACTCTCCCACTTGGCAGCCTGAATTTAGCCTCAAGAGTATCCCTCCTGCACCACAAATCAGCTATGTCTGTATCTACCAACCGGCCGGTTCCACAGAAAGCCAACGCTACCGCTCGCACTCTCTCCTATAACCCAGGGAGCCCTCATGTTTGCCATGAAACTTTTTATTTTAGCATCTTGTCCTTATAATATGTTAGGTATTGAAAGCTTCTGCCTTGAGTAACCAATCAAGATGCTCTTTTTCCCCAAATCCTATTGTTTTATTAAGCTAAATAAAAATAGGTGTGATATAGCCAAAAGCATGTATAAACAAACAAAAGAATGACTGAGGCGTCCTCTCGTTTCTTGGAAGACAGCTGATCTTTTTGTTGTCCTCTGCTCACTATATAAATTAGAAAATGCTGTTACTTGCACTCTTGTATCTCTGAGTAAGCTAAGCAGCTACAGCATTTCCTAAACTTGGACAGATGCAAAATGCTTTAAACATATGGTATATCTCACTCAGAACTCACCTCCACTGCCTCAAATGCAAGAAATTGACTAAAATATATATTTTTTATTTTGATTTTATTATAGTCAAATGTTAGCCAGAAGACCTCAAGTTTTTACAGTAATTCCAAGATTACAGGAGGCATTTTGCACAAGGGCAAGCGTGCAAATTAAATCATTTCTATAAATCTCATGCGGTGTGAGGAATTTATTAGGTAAGTGGACACCATAATGCCAAAACCAATAGACACATAACTAACCATTCACACACCCATATGAGGCTAAACTAACCACAAATTAAAACAGAAGGAAAACACACCCACCCATGAGCAGACACTGTGGACAGTTCACTGAAGACAATGTACAGATAGAGCTTGGAAAAGAAGAACAAACAAGCTGTTAGTATCACAGACAGGATGGAACATAATATGGAAATTATTATAATGCTATTATGTCCATCAGAAGCACATCAGGAGCTATGATGCCATGTCTGGTCTTGGTCATAACATTCGCAAAGATAAATCCCAGGCTCCTAGCTCCTATTCTTAAAATTGATATTCCTACATAATACATAGTTAAGCCTGAAACTAGAAAATAACTGGACAAAACTATCTCCAGGACTCCACCAACCCACTTCAGGGATCAGCTTTTCAGAGGACACTAAATACCCTGTCCTTGCAGCACAAAGAACAGAGGTATTTTCAAAGGTCTGCAGTGTGACAGCAGAGGCACTGGGCACTGTCATTCACAATTCACCATAGAAGCATCTCCACCATGACTAAGAGAAATGAACGTTCAAATACTTGCAGATCTCGTCCCAGGAAAAAAAAGGGTCTTTGGCTGAAGTGAGAACACTCTCTTGGATTCATGGAGTAAAATCAGTGAGAACTCCCTCCCATGGAAGAAAAGCTGTGAAGGACAATGCTGACACAAGAACACATGCCTAAAAAATGGGTGCATGCAAATGGGCTGGAAATGGAGAGTTTATTTTCAGAAGATCAACAGTAGCCTAGTTTCTGCGACAGCAGACATATAGATTGTGAATGACCTATACTCTATGGCCTTGAAGAGACAGAATTGATAGTGTATACACATTATTCCTTAAGTATGTACACACACACACACACACATTCCACAAATACACATGCATACATACAAAAAAAAATCCTCTTAACTTCTTTAAGATATATGGAAAGTTCACACATTTTAATTCGAACATAAGGAAACTTCAGAGAAACCAGAAGCATGATTTTTTTCCAATGTCCTGATGCAATGCACCTGCTTTCATAAGTGACTTCTGGCTTTCTGTAACAAAAAGCTTAAAAAACACAGGTATCTGTAATCCATTTTCTAGATGTATAATTTATAGAGGCATTCTAAAATGGCCTACCAAATCTATATATAGCAGGCAAACTGTGACAGATTAGAACAGGAAGAATTTTCTTAATCTGCTTAAGGACAGGATTTTTTTTTTCATGGCAACATGGCTGCTGCTGTATGCATGTGCTTCTCTCTACTAAGCCTGTTCGCTTTTTGTTTTCTGGTTAGCTTGATTCTTTGGGGTGGATTAATTGTTTTTTTCTTTTTTATTCTCATGCTAGGATCAGTCTATTATCTAATTTTACGGCTGCCACGGCCGATTTCCATGGGAGCACTTCTTTGTTTGTTTTGTGGTCCATCTTCAGTGAATCCTCTCTAGTTACATACAACATTTTTGACTTTTTATTCCACTTTGTTAATGAATGGAAATACAAGCTGCCTTAAGACAAAGAAGCTGCAAGACTTTCAATCCCAACTTTCAGACACGAAGACCACAGAAGGAACTGTGTCTGCTGCTAATACTACTGAGGTCCCAGCTTAAATACTTTTTAAACTGCAAATGTCTCAATTGGGATGGATGGAGGAAAACCTTCACTTCTCAAGAGCGTGCACTCCAGGACTATTTACCAAGAGAAGAAGGAAAACGGCAAGAATCTAAAGGTTTTCTCATTCGACTCTGATGTCATCAACATATATTATCAGTAGCTACTTAAGGCTTTTGAATCTCTAAACAGTAAGACTTTCACCGTTCAAAAAGAACTGGCACATCCATGCTAATTAATGAAAATATTTAATATTGACTTGGTCAGTGAACTTCGTTATCCATATATGTATATACAGAGTTTGGAAAGACACTGTTGATTGATCTCTACTGTTAGCACTGCACTAAAGAGAGCTCACCACCCTTCACGATGGATCTCCTGACTTGCTTTGAGGTAAAGACTTTTGTGACTGAGAAAGGATTATGTTTCAGTTGTGCTAACACCAATTTCTGTCCTTGTTAAAACATCAGCATTTGCATTACTACTTTAGGAAATGAAATTCTATATACTTTCAATAAATATATTTTAAAAATTGAGAGGAAGAAGATTCTACTTTGTCCACTGTCAAAACTGAGTCTGTAACTCAATGAGTAGTGGATTATGATTTTGGTATTAGTCTATCCTTTGTGCATCAAAGAGTGACCTCTCACATCCAAAAAACAATTTCTTGCAAAAGTACAACCATAAATCCAGTGCCATATTGGCTTTCCTTACAAAGGCAATGAACTTTTTCCCCATTGTCTTGAAACTGTCCTTGAGGAGTACCATAAAAAGTCTTATTTCTCTGTTAATTCTCACAGCTTCTTGTTTCTGCAGTCATGCTGTGGTTGAAGTATTGCGAGTGATTAGGTAAGAACAGGACACAGAACTGGCTGAGATGCAGTCATGGGCTCAGCTGCAAGTCCATTATGAGCCTTAGTTATATTATCGTTAATCACTTTCTTAACATTTTCCTGCTCTGGTGAATTCATCTGACGTTAAGAACTGACTTCTGTTTCTATTTTTCCGAGTTTGAATTCCATTACATTCACAGCTATGAATCCTCCAGACCGAAACAGTATAGATGATTTTTTTACCTGGATCAAAAGTAGGAGACCTTATCCACATTGCTAACATTAGTGTTCTTCTTCTAATGCTAGCATTAAGTCATTATTTTTCCTCTTGAGTTAATATTTCCCATGGTCCCCTTACAGCAGCTTCACTTGGTTTCCAGTCAAATCTTGTGGCATTAGGTAAGTATAGCAAACGATCTTTTGCTTACTTGATATTCACATTTTTTAGTTTAATATTTTCATGTGCTGAGCACAATGTTATTATTTTATATTTCTGCAAAACTAGCTATTACATGAGTTCTTTAAGGAATTATGATTCACATTCTGATATCTCTTACACTATTTAACATGTGTCAGAATAAATAGTGGAAAAATCCTTTTTAATGCAAAAGAATTTCTGCATGGATACTGCACAAACCTTATCAACTAAAACATTATTTGAAGATTTCCATTCCAAAGCAATTACCACTCCTGCAGAAGAAAGTAGCTGATGAAACAGGGGGCAAAAAAGATCAGCACTTAATCCATTATCACATCCCAGTAATGCTAATCTAGGTGTAAGATTAATTTGTACTTCAAACATATTACAGCAGCAAAATAAGATTTGCTTCCAGAAATGTTCAAAAGAGAATATATCCATATGATCAAATTCAACATCTATTGCAACCTTTTTTCTATAATATGCATTTCAATCCAACTCTTTCAGGTTATAATTAGTCCTGGAAGTAAAAGATAATAGAAATAGACATTATAGGATTTTAAAATGGGAAACAACACTTAATGACTACCTAGATCATCATCTTTTATGGGACAATTCCTTTTAAGAAGGAATATTTCTCGAACAATCCTTTTAGGTTTTCTTTCATAAAAAGTTCTAAAATGATTTGGAAGTAGTATTTTGTTTTGTTTCCACTGACAAATTCCCAATTTGAATTTCTTCCTTTTGCATAAGAACTAGAGAGCTACTTTCTAATTCAATGCTAAAACCATTTGGTTTAGGCTGCTTGATCTTTGTTAGTTCATCATGTTACACCTAAAGACAATTTTTCCAAACAACAATTCATAATTTATCAGTTTATTCCACAGGGGTTATGATGAATAACCTCTTAGTATCTTACTACTGCTATATTTAAAATTAACTGGTGTCAGTTTTACTCATTTTGCATTTTGGTTTCATCCGCTTTGATTTTGCACAGTTTATAAAGGTGAACACCTCTTAGCTGCTTCCAACAGGTATCTTTGCTATTTGGGATTTGAAACTGCTGGAAGCAGTTTACACAGTATTGATCCAAGAAGTCATTTCAATGTAATAAGATTAATGTCACGTATAAAGGTTCGGATGAGGAAGCCCTGCAGGATTCTGGTCTTCTGTGTCCTTCTGGACTCTCAGAGTACCTGCAGCCTGCGTCAGGTCTTTGTGGATTAATCTTCAGCCTGCTCATTTTCCTGTCTGGTAGAAATACAGACAGACGTTCTTGTGTGTGTGCATATATGTATATATATGTACTTTTTTTTTAATGCTGCATATAAGACCGAAGTCTTGCTCATTATACTCCAGTTTAGACACGCACATCAAAATCCAGTTGTCTTGAAATAAATCTCTTCCCAGTTATGCTAATGCCTTACTCATT
The DNA here is from genome assembly GCF_000705375.1 of Tinamus guttatus. The sequence goes on along the minus strand of NW_010586174.1, from coordinate 40,964 downwards.
TGGTTTACCTTTTGCTTCTTGTGCAGTGTTTAATTAGAAGCAATTTTCAGCTGCTTCTGCTAGCAAAAATAGAACACATTCTTTAAACTTTCAATATGAAATAATGTAATGACGCTTTGGGGGAAGGGAAGATGGGTGGTCTTTTTTTTACCCTTAAAGCTAGCAGCCTGAGTTTAACATTTCAGTACTCATATTATTCTCATATTATCTCTTTTTTAATTAAAAGATTCTCTCTGCATTTGATTTAGAATTTTAACCTTTAAAAAACAACATCATGTTCAAATTCTATGAATGTTTATCTCTTCCTTATTGCTTTCTCAGCTGTTTTTTATGTTCTTTAGAATTAATTTGCCTCCGTTGTCTGCATTTTCCGAGGACAAGTCTTTAAGATTTCCTGTTTGGAACATCTTTACTCTAATCAAGGAATTCTGCACAGTCTTCTGCTGCACTTTAAAATATGTCTACAGATATTTTTATACTTTGTCTGCATCATTTTTCATTTTGTGTTTCTATGAGGCAAACTGGCTGCTATAAAGAAGACATCATGTTAGCACTACAAAAGTAAGCAACATCATAGCTCTCAAAAGGAAGATACAGAAAAAAAAGAATAAAAGAATAAATATTTAATAGTCAAATGAACAATATTTTAAACTGATATAAAAATATCTTGCCCCAATACATCTGTTTGCATGGTTAAATACTGCAAGAGAGGATAGAAACAACATTCCTAAGACACAAGTTTAACAACTTTTGTTATATATATATATATATATTTGTTTTTTTAAATTGACATGCATTCAAGACTAAAAGTGGCAGAGAATGCAGGACATGGTTGACATTTAGGAAAGAAGCCCCTTCCATCTAAGGTGTTATAATTTTTTCTGTATTTGTATAGCCTAATATGGCCTCCCAACTTGCTCATTTTACAAGACATCAAAAGGAAATGCTTTTCTTTCTTTTTTTTTTCCCCAGGGCTCTAGTGGAACTGACCCAGTATCTCATGTGCGTATGAGCATATTGCAGCTGCCGGGTACAGCTGGGGTTCCCCACCCTTCCTGCTTAGCAGCAAGTCGTTTGACACAAGAACACAGCACATGGCTGCCCATCTTTGGCTCCTGAAATTAAACAATGCTCCTTTCATTTTATTAAATAAAATCCCAATCAATAAACTCTATAGAAACACCCAACAAACATCACAACCCACTATCCCTATATAGGGATAGACTATTTTTATATTCATAGATAAATATCTTGTGTTGCTTTTCTCAGGGGAGTGGGAGCTAGGAGACTATTCTTGAAATACCAAAAAAAAACCCACATCATTTTAATGCTTTCTCAAACCTACCTCCTATGAGTTTAGGAGCACTAATGCTTCACCATGACTACGTGGGGAGAAATTGAGTTGAATAGCTGAAAAAAATGTAACTATTAAAAACATCACTTCTCCTCTCAAGTGGCCGGCTCCCATTTGCATAACGCACCCCGCTGCCACTAATTTAGCAGCCCTCTAATCATGCACACTTCAGGAGGGGAAAGTAGAGAATATTGAAATGATTGTTGTTAAACCCCAAAGTTTTCAGGCTTTAACAGAGCAGAAGACAAAACACATGCAAGCGTTAAGCCTGACTTGCTCAAGTCCCATAACAAGGCACGGGATTCTGGAGCGGTATTTGACATTGGTCTAACTCTAGGAGCGGCTTGCTGCAGCTTAAGCAAAAATGAATGCTAACAAAGGGAGGCAAAACCTTCCTGTCAGAGACTTATTTGCCTCCGAGGAGGAATCCTTCTAAGTTCAAAAACAAAATAAAAAAAAATACTGGTGTATTGAACTTATTTTCACCTGAGACTAGTGGGCAGCACAGAGCGCCCAGTCAACAGAGGTTTCAGGAACACACGTCACAGCCAGACCAAGTTGTTTAAACTATCAGGGTCTGTATTCAGAGTATTTAAACCTTCACTTCAGGAACAAACCAGCTCACCTGAGGGTGCAGGAAAGAATGAACCTGAAATGATGAGGATGAATGATCCTGAAATACATCTCACATAGCCCTGGGGGCATCTTTTTTAAACAGCGAGAAAGCAAATTTGTGTTGAAAAATGAGGTTGGCAAAACTATTTGTTAGCATTATATGGCCTGCCTCCCATCCCCCTCCAAAAATAAAAATAAAAAAAGAATAAAACACACCCAAAAGAAATGGGAACCATGGATACAGTAAATCACCTGGCAAAAACTAATAGAGCTATTGCCTCTCAAAGAGAAATTGGAAATGAAGAAAAGTCACAAGCCATGCAGTAACTGCTGTAACTAGTCTTGTCTGAAGCTACTCTAAATCCTACTCCAACTTAAGTGTTACTTTATTTTTCCAACAGGAAAAAAAAATAATAATCCTATGGTACAGAAATACTATAGGAAAAGAGTAAGCTACTCATCTCTGCCAGTAACGCATGGCAAATTCTACCCCAAATCCCTCTTCCCACTAAGAACCCCTGCCTTTCATTATGGGCAAGTTGCGTTTGGACTCGCTTTCAAGAAATCATTTTTCTTTAAAAAAGTATGACTTAGACACACAGAAAATTGGTAGTTCCCTGCAACAGCACACAAACTATTTCTCAAAAGAATACTCTCTATTTTGACATGGGATTTTTAATCTGGCTGCAGTCACTCCTCCCCTCCCCATCTCCATCAAGGCAGCTGCATTTTCTTATAGTACCATTTTCAGGTAACTTGTTTCACCAAGATTGCTGCAATCTATATAACCAGGCAAAGTACAAGCTATTTCTTTTGATTCATGGTAAATCAATATTATGTTTCCACACCACACAACTAAATTACACCCATTGCATCTGCTCCTGAAAGCTATATGTAAGGGCATGGTTTTTCTTTAGTATCTCATTTTTATCAGTCCCAATGGTACTACATTGCATTCTATGTTATATTATACCTTAACAAAAATGTTTTTACTATATCACTCCATCATCTGTCTAAACTTAATCAAGCACAACATTGCTTTCTCAAACTCTACACTAGTCTCATATCCCTGAGGGCCTTTCTTCATGGTAACCACTTTAGAAGAAAAATATCAGCTCAGCACATCAAACTACTAAAATTTACAAGCAGGCAGCCCCCAGCACATGGAAAAATTGTTCCTTATCGGATAGTTGCTAGAGAGGAAAATATGTCATCTTTTTAATATTTCCCCATTTCAGTAGGACAAGATGGGTGCTAGTCTATAAATTAAAGTTTTGAGACACAGGAATTGCAATGGAAATCCAGTTCTAAACTGGGAGCTGCCCAAGGAGCCAACAAGTAAACCACATGAAGCTGCACTACATTCACATTTCAGAAAGAAAGAGAAAATAAGAACTAGAAAATCAAACAGTTAATGACTAGAAACCATTAGTGAGAATAAACTGACAGTCCACAATCTCTGTAAGCCTCAGATCACTCTGTAATTTAAACTCCCTCACATCTGTTTCAGCCATCTCTAATCTTTTTCTTGCCTAACCTCACCATAATCTTTTCTTTCAGCTTTTAAAGTCATCTTTATTTTTTGAGGTCCCACTCCCATCCCAACAGGTGACCAACAGGTGCCCAACCACTAGACCCCGTATAGGAGATGGTCTCTTTTTGGCCAGAACAGTCTTCCACCTCTGCCCAAAGTACTTTGCTCATAAAGGTAAGATGCAAATATTTTCTCTGAAAACAAGATCACCAAATATATCTTACAAAAAAAAAAGAAAGAAAAAGAAAGAAGAAAAAAGCATAATACTGGAAATACTTTATGACAGTCTGAGGGCCACAAACTTGCTGGGAAGGAGAAGACCATGGGTTGCCCTGTTTTAAACCAATTCCGCCTAGAGTCATTACCAGCATCTACAAGCCACAGCTCAGGGAACAGGCGGAGCAGAAAGGGCCTTATTCAGGGACCACACTAACCTACCCCAATGACATCTGATATGATTTCATTTGTTTTGGCTGCCACTACAAAAGACACTTACTAGCCTGTGCGGATATAAAGCAAGTGATATATGTCAAAGTTAATTAATATTTTCATATTTTGATGGAAGTATTTTAATCATGATTATAACAGGTTACTGTTATTTAAGCTATGCCACATAGTAGGCAATAATTACATTTGTCCTCATTCCAAACATGCTTTTAGCACTGTACTTTCCAAAAACAGTTCTGGAAGAGAAATCTTAGGCACAAAAGCATCTGTTGTTCTTAAATGATCCGATTTAAAAAGGGCAGTGCCATTAGCAAAATGAGTCCCTAAGACTTTGTCAAAGACAGATAGAAATAAAGTTGAACTACTTTCCACGTCCCAAAATATTTATATATTATTTATATTCATTTAGGAAGCATTCCTAAACTTTAATCTTTAGAAATAATGATCTATCCAATCTCCAAGAAGAAACAGGAATCCTTAGCCCTTCATTTAATAAAGAAAAAATTCATTGAAAGAACAGCAACGGCTATTTAGGATTTCCTGCATAAAAAGTAGAATTCAAGTGAGAAAGCAGCAAGAAGTCTGTTCACTACATGATAAAAAGCTTGGAGAAAACCATTTTATCCCAAAGCCTGCAGGAGACAACCACATGTCAGGGTACATGGAAAAACCTTGCAGACACAACTGCTATATCACATCAATTTTATTCATAAGGATAGTGAGGTTGAATGTTGGAATAAAGATGAAAATGTGGAACAACTTCAGTAAATTGTACTGGATACCATTCTTAACTCTTAAAGCAGAAATGAGAAGTTTCATTCACTTAGAAGCATTTATGTATAATGAATGTGATGTATGATGTATTTATGCTATAATATAAAAATTGAATTCAAACTGAAATTAGCTTTCTGATATGGAATAAATTACAGTCAATGAATAGATGCATAAAATTACCAAATAGTCTCTGACTATATATATAGATATGTATGTATGTATGTATGTTTTTTTTAAGTTCTGAATCACAAAACTGTGCTAGGAGTTTAAGGAAGTATTCTCTTCTCTAAAAATAGTCACCAACACTCACAAACCTTAAAATCCAGGCTAATATCCAGGGAAATAAAGACCTCTGCTCTTTGTCATTCTTCATTAGTACTGGTAACACCATCATCTTTGAAATAAAGTGGTTTGTAATGAAATTACCCAGCAGGAACAATGATTTCACAACTCAAAAACCAGGCTTAAGGAAGTCTGCAATGCAGTACTTACAAAATAAAAAAAAGTTTAGAAAATAGATTTCTAAAAATTATATTATATTAAACCAAGTCCAATAAAAGTTCCATACTATTTGAAATTTCCCTATTTTTAAAGTAATTTTCATTTTGTTTAATATTTTCTTTTAGATGAGCCATGAGAGCCCACCAAAAGCTACCCTATTTGCCTGCAAGATAATTTAAAAAATCATTCAGTAAGTTGCAATACATGTGCTCAGTTAGCAAAATGTTAGCAAATCCACAAAAACCAACCCTGCCTTCTTTTGATGGCTGAAAAAAATATGCAAACTGTTGCATATATTCTGAATTTTCTGAACTGTGAGCATCGACTCAGTTGTACGCAAACTATAAGGAATAACTAGTTAGTCTTGGACGCTAAGAGCACAACAGCTACCCCTGCACTGTGCTCTGGTGGGCCAAAAGACCCTGCTGCCCAGGAGCTGCTGAACGAAGCAAGGCAGATACCTGCAGCCACTGCTGCGCCGAGGATGCGCACGGAGCCGAGGAAGCCCAAGGGACACAGCTCAATGCAGCCCATCTGAAGAGACTCAGCATCATCTACTCGAGCCAGCTATCAACTTATAGAACCTGCCAAAATCCAATCAACTTGTAGAAGTCCCATCAATACCAATGACTTGCAAAAAGAAGAAAAAAAAGAGAGAGAACAACAATAAAATCTTAAGGGAAATATGACTACTTTTTACAACTGACTGTAAATACCTCTTGACATTTAACAGAGACCTTTCAAAGTCTTACTGAAATAACACCCTGATCCTTATTATATTTTTGTCATTCGAATAGCAGCCACCATATTTACCCCTTGAAATTACAAGCCTATCTGCCACCAAATCAATACTGATGATAACTTTTGGAAATGAGATTTTCCCTTGTCGTGTTTTAATTAGGTTTCCTTTTTGAACAATCACTATCTTTCTGTATATTAGAGAAAATGAAGAGGCAGCCATAATCAGCAGAAGTGACAGGAAAATTTAAAAAGTACTCTAACCAATTTGAACTTCTAGAGTGAAGGCATAAGGCTAGGAGCAAAACGCACGCTGCCTCACTGCAGGACATTTCTTCTCATTAAAGAGGTAAGTGGGTCTGTGTATGCAGCAAAGACTATTAAAGAGAAGCAGATTAAACACAAGTCTTGCAGCATGGTAGCAGCATTTTACGTGGCTAGAGGTTGGAGGACTGGATTTTTCTTTTAAGATACGGACTTTCTCGCACTAAGCAAGTGCAGAACGAGGAGGTGTGAATACAAGTGAAGCACCTGAGCGGCAAATGGCCAGGAGAGAAACAAAAGCCAAGCTCTGCACAGCATCGTCACAGCTAGCTGCAAAGATTGGGCTTTTCTTCTGGGGAGAAAGGAAAGAGCAAATGTCAAAAAGACACTTTCAAGGCAATTGAACATTTTACTTTTATATAAATATATATATCCTCTTCATACCTTCAGGAAGAGAAGTCCTTTGTCCGTCAACTATTTGTGCACAGAAACACATCCATCGATCAATTCTTAGATGCAGTTGCCTGTTTACAAAATCTTTCTTCCCAAAGCAGTAGAATTAATTACTGGCTTTTTCTATTATTATTTTCAGCTTGCATGTAAAGATAAAAGTTTAGCTCAGCTGTACAAGCATTCACAAAGACCTTACTGACCAACTGAAAGCACTTATTTAAGCCCAAGTGTAGCAAATTATCAGACCAATTTAACAATACCCCAAGGACAGCAGCTAAATAGTATCTTTTCTGCCTGAGCAAACCATTTAACCTTTTATCCTTGTTCGTATTTCAAGGACTTTTTATTCTGACAAGCTTTTGCATTTTTCCCTTTGGTAGATTTTCTAATGACTTCCGAGTGCCTGGCAGAAGCCTGCGCTCTGCAAACTCCCCTTCATTTCCTACTTGAGTGCACAGTGGACCACAAGCGCCAATCCTGCAAAAATCAGCCTGGTATGTGTGACCACACATGCAAGCAGCTAGGCACAAAAATGATCATGTTTCATACCTCTCTGAGCACAAATCCTCAAGTCTGCAGTGAGATGCAGTGTACAGATACGTGTCAAACAGATACACTTCCCTAAGCAATAACAGATGGCCTCCAACAGGAGATTATGATCAACTCACACATTGCAAAACTTGAGAATTCATTTCTGCAGAATGAGTTTTGTTAAAATGAGCGGCTTATGAGCGGTCTCGTAAGTGAATGCCAGTAGGGCATGAATCTGCAAGCAGTATTCCCCCATCCCATCTCTACTTGCCAAAAACTGCACCTGAGCAAAAGGCAGCACACAGCAACCACCTAGCCAGGACACGCACAACTACCAGCCCGTCAAGCTGCATGCAGCAGCTACGTTCAGGTGGCCTTACCTGATGTCCTGTCACTAATTTACATCTCTCCTCTTGGGTCAGCTGCGCCTTTTACACAAGCTGTAGAACTTGCACTGCCTTTAGGACACCCTATCTCATCCAAATTTTCATTAATTTAGTATGTTGGAAAGTTATTGGGAGAAGGAGAAATTACTCTGATCAGAGAAATCTTGTTTCCTTCTAAAATTAACATGACATTTATAAATTACGGTTTGTTTTTAAGAAAAGCAGTATAGAATTTTTGCATCCTACAATAAACCTGTAATTTCATTAAATGCATAAATTATTTTTATTTATCTTCTTCTATTAGCATCTCTTCTTCAGATGTCAGTATACCTGGTGGCTGCCTACAGCATCTCTATTGGAAGCCCTGGATCAGACATCTGTTCCAAGGATTCAGTTAAGTTCTTGGTAAGCAGTATAAAATTAGTCTTGTTAAAGCAAGATCCTAAATTAAGAAGCCAATGTAATTATTTGTTTCACGGGGAAGTTGTTTGTTTGGGTTTTTTTAAACAAAGTTCTCTTTCCCAGTTTTCTTGGAGTCTTGGGTTCTTCAGGTAACTATAGTGACAAGTAGCTACAGAAAAACACCCTAAATTGTTCCAGACTTCAAATATGAAGTTTGACATCCAAATTTACTAATGTTATCTTCAGGGCAACTTTCAAAATTCAGATATCCTCATTTTTTCTAGGAATAATTTCAATAGAATTGCATTTTTTTTAAAGAATACTTAAGCTTGAGCTTTCAAATCAGGTCTTCCGACTTTGCTTTGATATATTTGTAACATTGTGATTATTCCGCTGTCTTGAGAACAAAGCAAAGCCATTATCCTGCGCATACATGAGAAGAGCACTAGTAATTACAAGATACAAAAATATGCATGAGGGTTTGGAGTAAGAGAAACATGCAGCTTGTATTGTTTATCATTCAATGATTTTAGAAGAATTCTGTTTAAAGCAAATCTCTCAAATATTATGAAGCTAGATACTCAGAACTTTTCTTCAGTAATGCCTTAAGAATAAACTATATTGACATGCAGTTGCCAATGAAATTATTTTCAACTCTAAATTTCAGCAGAAATATCTGTTAAAGACAACTTACATTCTGAGTTAATCACAAATACAGGAGACAGCAAATTGCAGTAGAATTCCTTAAACAGCCTAATAAACCAGGCCACATGTTCACAGACAATCACATTCTACCACCAATAACTGGCTAGTTTATTTTTTCCGAGTTAAGTTACTATTTAGAATATCAGGCTTGTTTAGGTTTTCCATGTTTTCCACTTGGCATCAATCCTTCATGATTTCCAATCGATTTTTTTTCCCTCCTTGTTTATTTAAACACATAACATGGTAGCCCAAAAGGACCTCAACCTGCAGTAAGGGGCTGAGACTGGTCTCCTTCATAACCTGAAATTTCCTTCGGGTTCCGCAGCCGTCCCATTCTCTCATGCCACCCGCAAGCACAGAGAAAAGGATGTAGTCCAGGCAAAACCCCAAATCAATGTGAAATTTTATGTATCAGATGAAAGCAAATTTTGAATGTGAGATTCTGAAATGAGGATCGGGGATGTGGAGGAGGTTCAAAGTGGCATGCAGAATAGCTCATAACTATCAGATAGTTTGCACAGCTCTGTACAGAATTAGAAAACACATAACTCAAGAAAAATGGACCATAGGAACCAAAAGAGAAAAAATGAGACTAATCTAGCTAATAATAATAATAATAAAAGGCCAGAGTCAAGTCTCTTGTAAATGCCATGAACTAAAGCCAGAATTCTCCAGGGATCTAGGTGCCACTTCTTCCCACAGAACATACACTGCACCAAGCACTCCAAAAGACTGAAAAAAAATCTAGAGACCTTCAAATGTCTACATAGGCATGCATTTTTCCACACTAAATTTAAGCCCTTTATTTTTCAGTTAATATGTATTTCTCAAGTTTTAAAAAAGGCAATTTTTTTAAAAAAGGAACTTTGGGCCCCACTTATAGTCATCTTCATTGTAAACAGCTTTTCTTTATAAATACAATTTCTATTCTTAAAAATTTATGAAATTGCTGTAAAAAGCATAAATTTTTACTAGCTGCACACTTAATGACATCTTTGCTTTTCAGCTGCAGATTTGATGCCAAGGTCATCAGCTCTGAAACCAGCAAAAAATATTCCTGATATTTATAAAAGACATTCTTAAGGAAACAGCATCAGATTGGATCAATTTTCAGGAACCTTCGATCGTGTCCAAGGAAGATGTCCCAGGAAGGGAGTAAATGGCACAGAAAGCTGAGCACACAGTAACGCTGCTCCTGGCGAGCGCACTGATGCTTTTAGAGTAGGAGGAGTTTGTGTAACCACTGATAACTTTTCCCAGCCAGTGTGTACAACCACAAAAGCAAAACAAAAAGTGTTCAGGCTTCTGAGAACAAAATAAACAAACTCAAAAGGACCAAGTCCAACCAAATATTCTTGAGATGATGTTCACCACGTCCTATCCTTTCTTTCCTGTGAGAAAATATAAGGTTTATCTTTAGAATGAACAACATTCTATCATTTTTAATATATATACATACACATACATTTTAGCCAACTTGCAGTGCAGTAAGAAACACTAGCCAAGATAAACACAGTAAAGTACTGGGCTGAGGTTTGTGCTTCACATGTGCACTGAAACAAGTACAAAAAGGGGCCAAAGTAAATTAATGAGTTGAATGTAGCTTGGTTTTCAGCACAAAATGAAGGGCAGCTGCCTTTCTATAGCAAAGTGCACTAAACTCGCAGGACTTTAGGGATGATCAGATCACATCTGAACCACATCCAACCACATCTGAACGCTGCTCCACTCATCACAAACACGGCAAATAAGCTCCATGAAAAATACTTGAAATGTGGCAAATCACTCTCCATGCCTTTCCTCACTTGCAGTTACTGGAAAGTGATGCTAAGACAGGAACTCTGCTTTCCAGCACATGTGACAAGAGCAGGAGTGTAAGCGCAGCAGCTATTGTAGTGCAAATAATTGCAAATTTCTAATACTAAACTGTGTTCAAGACTCCCCTACGCAGGAGCTCCCTGGGTACTACTGCTTTTCACCTGGCCATGCAGAAATACCAGCATAAGTGACCCACACGTACCAGACAAACAGCAACAAAGATAAACTCATAACTTGGTAGCTAATATTTTGCACCATTAAAAAAAAAAAAAAAAAAACACTACACAAGCCACCACACAGACCAAGTATAGCAGAAGCAGCTCTGTCACCTGTATCAGATGTCCCTGTACAGTAACTTATGTCAATAGCTCAGGTTCATTAGCTAAAATGAGATTACAAATTAAAAGAGTTTTCCATTATTAGAAGCCCTTTCTCAGTCTTTTGTCAATACTATCACGCAGCAAAATCAGACAGTGTGCATGTTTATATACACAGAAAATCCGAGTTACCCCTCCTGGAGCTTCATTTCTACATATTTCACTATTACTAATTCGTGCTTAGTCTGTGCTGTTTGAACAGGCTGAACAAATGAGGAAAGTGATTACACAGACAGGCCAGGCACGGGCAAAATATTGACTTAGCCTGTAGGAAGTATTAATGTTTCTTTACATTATCTGCTCACACTATTACATGGTTATTTGCTACAGGATTCCCAGCAGGAGAGGGCAGCCAGAAAAAGGACAACATACACAGGAGTGATGGCAAGTACATTTCCAGCAATGGAGGGAACGAGAAGCATGAGAGAAAAAACATGAATGGGTTTGTTAGAGAACTGGGCAGAGCAAAAAGGACAGGCTTTGGAAAGAGCAGGTCGCCTGGACAAGACGAGCACAAGGAGGTCACGCAACCCAGGCGAGCGCTGACACTACCAAGGAAGAGATCAGCAATATTTTCAAAACAACCAGAGAAAGTAAAGTGGAAAAAAAAAAACAGAGGGATTAGAGAAGGAGTTCAATCCAGTAATGGGCTGCTTAAACATTGCTGTTGATTCATGTGACAGAGAAGTGGGAAACTCAGAATGCAGGTATGTTATGTGAAAGGACTGTACCCAGACTACAGCATGGTTGTCTCAGTAGTGACAGGAAAAAAAAAAAGGAAAACAACAACAAGATCAGTTTCCCTTCGTTGGCCAGCAAGAACAAGACACAAGAGAGACACGTAGGTTTGTCACCTTTATGCTGACAACTCAGCTACAGGAAGCAGAGGGGGAATAAAAAGATGCAGAAGAGAAGGAAGACTGAAACATCACCAAAAAGTAAAAAGGATTCCACCATCTAACATGCCAAAAAGAAAAAAAGGCCTAAGAAATGGCAGTCTTAGAAATGAAAAATCAGAATACATACAAATCTGCAGAGCTCAAAAAACAAACAAACAAACAAAAAAAGAGATTGTCATGATAAAATAGAAACAGTGAAAAACTGAGATACATTTCATTTGTTCATATCAGTCTTCAGTTATCAAATCGCCTATGTTACATGGAATGGTATCGGCAGGTTGAAGAAAGCTTTTTTCTGCAACCAACTAAATACCAAAAAACAAACAAACAAACAAACAAACTTGCACAGTGAGCATGGGTAAGCACAAGAACAGGGGCCCAGAAACGTTGCCCCATGTCCATCCGTGGAGATGCTGAACACTGGCTTGGACAAGGCCTTGAGGAACCTGGTCTACCTGGGGCTAGCGCTGCCTGGCGAGCGGGGACTGCATGAGACGACCACCAACCTTTAGCCTCTGCTGCTCATTTTAAAAGCCACCAACGTGCGGTTGGAAGGGGGAAAGTCATTCGCTGTCACCAGTGGCTTCCCATCACCAAACTATCCCCCAAAGTAGTAAACTCATCGCATAAGTAGTGTCAACATCAACTAGCAGCATTTTTTTTTCTAGATTTGGTAAACTGTGCTATCAACAAAATGGTCATTTTCTAAGCTGTAAATTCTTCTGAAAAAAAATTTTTTAAAAAATTTAAGCCCTCCAAAAATTCAGAAATCCTATATTAAGTTACTTCTGGACTGGTAAACTTGCTTTACCTCTTGAAGCAGTGGTCCATGTCCATTTAGTTTATTTTCATGGGTTTCCAGGCATTTTAGATGTAGATATTAAACACACCTACATGTGTATTCACACATATCTGCCCAAGGAAGCACCTGTACAGATACACCAGCAGGTACCGATACCAAATAGAGTTCCCTAAAATTGTAAGTATTCCATCATACTATACAAGTTCAATTGGTGAAATGCATTCTTACTCCTGGCATCTCTTCTACTGCAGCTGGTAGACATTTGGGCTTCTCTAACTTCCACTCGTCTTTCCCTGTTTCTCCGAAGCAGCAACACGAAGCCTGCAAAGGAAGAGCCCTGGCTCTTCAGTTGTCACACTGCCAGACTCTGCAACAGAAGTTACAGAGGAGGAGGGATACGTTATTTAATTTTGAGGATGCCTCATCAGGGAAATCATCCTCCCCCCCCCAAAAAAAAAAAAATCCAGGTTATTTTAAAATCTAGTGATGCAAAGTCTTTCCTTAAATGACATGATGGAAGTATCTTTTTTTTTTTTTTTTGAATTATCAATTGCTTTTAGAAGCTTCTCTGAGGCTCTTTGGGTTAATTAGTCCCCTAAATAACCATAACATTGATGAAGGATGAAACCCTTTGTATCACACCTATCCCTCATAATTACTAGTGGTAGTACCAAGATCATGATTTTGTCAATAAGGTGCTTAAAGCATGCCAAACCTGCATAGCACAAACCTGTGTTGAATTAAACATTTATCCTCTTCTCCTCCACTCTGAGGAGGCATTAATCTTACCCTTGTTTGAAAGGTTGACAACAGAAAAAGCTAAACATCACTAGAAACACGTTTAGCATGGATAATGCAAAGTAGTCAAGAGGAGCTGAACTTTTAACACGATGGCAATCTCATCTTGAGAGTACTTGCCACATCCACCTCCACCTGAATAAGAGCAAAGCGTACATAATCACACACAACCAGTCTTAAAGAGCAACAGAGAAAACTATTTGGGTTGTTCAGGCATCAAGAACATCTGAGGCCATTATGTAGTTTTTTATAGTGGACTTAGAAAAAGGAGGAGCAGCATTAATGTAAATTCTTGATGTACCTCACAAAATCCAGGGGTCACTTCTAGGCGTACTGCTGATGGCAACACCCACCAAACCTGAGTTGACCTAATGATAACAGGAACTACACAAAAGTGCTGTCTGCTAAAAGTCTTTTCAAAATACTTTTTAAAATACAGGTATAACAATACATATAATGCATACATAATACACATATGTATGTATATAGTAAACAAAATCAGAAAAATAATACACAATACTCTTTCTGCATTATACTTTGACTAAATAACATTCTATTCTACTTCAAGTAACAGCATGATCCATACAGTTTTTTAAATTACATTTAAAAATCCTTTCTGTCCCCAGGATAGCTTTCTGAATACATCTGACAAACTCCTTTTCTACTGAGTTGTAATGATTTCCTTTCACATGCCTGAAAGAAATGAGATTTCTTCAGTTAAATCCTTACTGCAGTTGCCACTATTCTACAATTAGATTTATATCTGCATTATCAAAACACACTTTCATATGTAAATACTGCATAGCTTTCTTGTGATATCATGTAATGACATACAAAAGCAAAAGTAGAAGTATATTAGAAAAAGTATTTCATGAGTGGAACCAATTTCTTAGATACCTTTTTTATACAATTGAATTTAGGAGATATTTTACTATATTTTTTTCCTATTAAAAACATCCCACACCATCACAGGTGTAATGGATATAACATTACTGCAAAATTCCGGACTCAAGTAAGCTTTAAAGAATTAGCATAAAAGATATGATTTTTTTTATCTATTATTAGAAATATGTCTTTTTTTGATTATAAGATTTCAACTAGTTAACTACATGAAAAATAAATGTTGGTTTGCCCTAAAACAATCTTTTTATTTATTCCTACATACATCAGTCAAACAGCGATTAAATAGAAGTAATCTTGTGCTAGGCAAATATCAACTAGCGCATCACTCCGTCACACATTAGATGGAGCACTGTGTCAAACCACCTAAGAATGTCAGATATATTAATAAGGTGGCACAAAGAAAATCAAAGCACATATGTACAAAAAAAAAATACTCTAATTATCCTCAAGGGCCAGGAAGGTATGAGTGTTGGTAAGTTAAGATGGTAAATTTATTTTCAAAGGAAGTTAAATTAACCATACTTGTCCTTTTCTCTATTGTTTAACAGAAAAGCTTCGGGGACTATAAAGAAATATATATGGTAACAAACAATGTAACGGACTATGTCACATTATAGTGCAGAAAAAGGAATATGATGCCCTCAAGAAAAAAGTCTATTCCACTCCCTGTTCCCGGAGACTTCAGAGCTTCCTCAGTTCCAGTTGTTTTACCTACTGAAAATTAGTTCAGTCTTTGTATGCTATTAGCACTGATTAGCATATTTGTCATAATATTGCAATTTAATAAAACTTCAAACCGGCGCTACAAAATAAAACTTCACTTGTATGTTAAATGAAGTTCCGAAGAAAACAATGAAATGTTTGTTTCAGCTATAATGACAGTTGTAGAATTCAATTCTACAATGCAAATAATGTTTATATTTTATTATACATTTGGATTACTGTGTTTTTGAAGTAATAACTAAGCATATAGCTCTAAAACAAATGAAAGTATTCACTCTGCTTTGACATTTGTTTTCTAAACAGGACTCAAATAAAATGGCTACTGTAAGGCAAGTCAGAAAAGTCACTTCCCTGATTTTACAAATATTTGTAAAAGTTAACTTTCAAAACAAAGTATGCCAGCTCCTTTAGACTTCTCATCTTTCCATCAGAATATTTTTAAAGACATTCACAAGACCACTGCATTTACACTGAGAAATTTACAAACCATATTCTATTAATATGCAAAGAAATCTCACTTTTAATTCATAAAATACATACTAGGTTAAAACAGAAAACTCAAATCCACTGCCATATACTCAGTCAACTTGTTTTACTTCAAAAGGTTGTCATCATTTCTGTGGGCACTGTTGACAGTGAGCAGGAGAAAGAAAGAATGAAGTTGCACTTACCTGCAACCCTCTTCTTCGAAGAATACTTGAATCATCCATTTCTGTGACTCTGCTGATCACAAGTTCCTGCTAAAGCTCACTAGTTTCTGGCTAGCTTTGCTCCCTAACTAGCAAATAAGTCCATTATTTTCAATCTTTTCTCCCTCCCCTTGCTCTCTAAAAATAGGACATGGTTTTTCATTTGCCTGTCATGAAGAATTGCAGACAGGGTCTCCGACTATTCCTATATAGCTCTGTCTGCCTCTTTTGTGGCAGATTTAGCAAGTCACATTTAGGAAAGCTAAACAGATTTTTTCCAGTCTTTTCGAGTTTGGATGTCTCTTTTCCCTCATATACACTACAGTCTACAAATACATATTAATCCAAGATTCAATGCAAGATCAAAGCGCAGATTTTAACTCAGATTTTCTCCCTTCCATGTTTTGCTTTATTTCAAATTACTTGAGCTGTTATAAGGCATCAGTAAACTACAACAGCTGCCTTCATTTACTGCATATAATAAGCTCACAAAATCCAGGTCACATTTCCTTAAAAAAAAAAAAAAAAAAAAATAAAATTCAATTCCCTAGACACCCAGGGTACAACACTATTTAAAAAAAAAAAAATCTAACTGTGACCATAAGAACTAGAAATTTCAGTTTGCCAAATTCTGAGAGATCCCTCTACTCTTTTTCAAGACAAAGCAAATGTCAGATTCTTCTGATACTGTAGCCCAGTCTTTTGTTTCTGCTGCCTCTGAGCTATGCCGGGCTCCTCACTTGCAGCAGACCCGGCACATTCTTGACTTCATTGCTGCGATGCTGCGAGTCTTACGCGCTGAAGCCTCTGGAACACATGTTGCAAGTTCTGAACATACAAGAATTCATTCATTTATTCATCGCTGACAGAGCTATCATGTGAAGCCCTTCCCTCTTCGTCATCCACAGCAAAAAAAAGACAGGCGAAAAAAAAAAAAACGGAAGGAAGGAAAAGCACAGTTCAGCGGAGGCTTTTTCAGTCAGTCCTGCAGTTTCTTTTTTCCAGCTACCTTCACAACACAGGCAACTCCATCAAGGTCAAAAGGGGCTTTGCCCCTTTACATGCAGTATCCCCATCACATTGTAAAATACCATCAGTCGCTTTGTGTTGAAAAATAAACAACGATAATGCTGCTAGCTATTCCAAACATCGTTTTGATAAAAACAATAATCTAGATATGTTCACCTCAGTATTATTTAGATTACTGAGCTTTGCCCTACACGTGTCCTTTCTGAATTTGTAGAGGAAAAAGGAAATACTGTAGCTATAATCCGCAAAATAATCGTCCAATTTTTCAGCAAAAGGCTAAAGCAACAGATTTCGCCTCCCGATAAAGGTTTAGGAAGAGTCTATTTACAACTTCTGAACATAAATACTGTATTTAAAATGGACTTAACTTCAGCCTCTGAAAGATTTCACCGGACACTGAAGCGAAATCGCCAGAGTCTCCGCTGGGTTGCACCCGCGTCTCCGCGGGCTTCAGGCAGACAGGCAGCATCCTGCAGGGCGCGAGCGCAGCGCCGGCTGCCGCGCCAGCTCCCGGGAACGCTCCCGCTCCCACAGTCAGGACAGCTGCAGCCCCAGAAAGTCGCAATAAAAGCCTGCAGGTTGACAGTGCTTAAAGGAGCAGATATTGACACCTACGGTTCTCCGCGCTAAGCGACCCCGTCACAGGAGCTAACCGCATCACTGTAAAGCCAGCTGAAGGCAGACACAACTCTGTCCCGTTCACCGGGCTGCGGCTGATCCTCTGCAGAGCAGCTGACAAATCCTCATGCTGTCGATGCCTCCCTCCATCTGCCGCGTTCAGCGAGCGCTGGCCGCGCCGGCTCTGCGGCGCCTTTGTGAGCTCCCCGGCGGGGCAGGCGGCCGCGCG